>WEKW01027085.1:1649-19956 GCA_013389905.1 Sula dactylatra
ATCCAACTGACAAAAATTGACCACTATATAGTAATTTACATAACTAATAAATAAGTGTATGACTAAACAAAGATACAGTAGAATACAGAAGATTACAATATATTGCAAAATGTCATATTCTAAGTAAAATGTACATGAAATCTAAAGCACATAGCATGCATACAGTGGAAACAGAGACCTGACAAAATAATTTTATATAATTTTTTATATAATTTATATAATTAAAACAGGGAGTGAAATTAATTGTATGATTAAAAAAACCTGTGCCAGGTAGAGAATAAAAGAGATGAGATAGGAAATAAATTGTTCACCTTGCTTTGAATATGATACAGAGGCAGAGGAATTGTGTATTTTGTTATTCAGCTTTTTCAATTTTGAGTTGTATTTTTCAATTTTTGAAGCAAGGTGTTCAAATCAGTTCAGTTTGTGAAAGATATTTTCATATACTTAAGCTTAATGGAGTTTACATGAACAAAACAAGAACCTTGTTTATCTCCTTTAAATGTTGTTTTCTGTGTATGTATAGCTGCATGGTCGTCGGTAATATGTATTGTGTGTGTAATGCTTTTATACATAAAGTTTGTCAATGACTCTGTAGTTATTCCTGGATAACTCCAGTATTTGAAAAGTAGAATGATTTAAAAACAAGCTCCACATTTAGGAAGGGAGTAATTTTTCTCTTCCTTTTCCTTTTTAAAAATAATCTTTGGCACAAATTGCGCTTCCATTCAGCTGGGATTGCCTTAAATCACATGTACGTCACTGTGGATGCTCATCTAACAGCTTGCATAAGATAGCTGTATAAATCAGAATACCAGCCTTGCATTCAACCTAGCAAACTGAAGCCTTTCATTCTGTGTATGTTTGCCTTGTCCTTGTCTAATACATCCAAATGAAAAAAAATGCAAAAGCCACTGTGTACTGAAACTTGTGACTCCTGCTTGCCTGCTGTGTCTATAAGTCACCTCTTGCTTTTGCATTTCACAATACTCTTCCCTAGAGCACTTAAGGATAGATCCCATGTAAAGGAATAAACAATATTTTCTTCCGTTCTCCTCTTTCCAGAGAGGGAAAAGGGCTCCTGAAATAGGATAAAGGCAGAAGGAAGAAGGAAGAATGAACAGCACAAATAAAAATAGGTGAAAAATTAAGTTAAAAAAATCAGGGTGAGGAAATGTGGAAAAAAGTGTGGTTAATCACTGTGCATGACTGGTTGTAAATAACCTGCAAGCACTTTAGAAAGAATCTGTTATCTTATGCAGGTGGTGTCCAACCATCTCATGCGACAGGAGAGGCTAACATGTTGAAATATGGAATGTCCTTTCAGACAAAATTACAAATGACAAGCTAGACTGTCCTTTCCATGAAAGATTTTTTGCTGGACCTTGAAGCCAGAATCCTTGCCATCACCATGATATACACCACATGGTGAGGAGGATGGAGGAGAACAGGGGAGGAGGGAGCTGAGGCTGACAAGCAGATGAACAGGAGAGAAAGATGTGGGAGGGCTGGAAAGAAAATCACTGGCAGCCCAGTTCTGTCCAGGGCATTTGGGCAACACGCACTCCCTTCCCTCCCTCCCCACACCCCGACACCCACAGCCACCCCTGGCTAAACAAAAACACGTTGTGCATTTCAGGGGCCAGACTGGATGGCTCCACTGTGAAGCAAGGAGGGCACTGCATATGGTATATAATCTCAATACTGGTGCCACATTAATTCCTTAATGACTTTCTTTTTAAAGGTTCAGAATAATCACATGCGATCAGTGCTAGTGCTCGCAGCCAAAAGTTTTATAATTGGTAGTATATGCATTTGGGTTTGCTGAACTGTTGGTTTTTTTTTTTTTTCTCCTGCTTTCTCCCATAAACAATAGGGGAGTTATTCAGGTACCTGAAGGTGGGTTCCTGTGCCATTTTAACACAGGGTATCCTGTTTCGCTTCCAGTTGCCACTCCAGAAGAAAAACAGTCCCTGTGCTAATCCCTGTCCATCTCATATACATTTCTTAGATACCTCTGGGCACATAAAAGCAGCTAGATCACTATGTTCAAGCACCTAAACAACCCCATGTTCCCTATGTCCAGGATAGGCCAAGATAATTTGTTGAATCCCATGATCCTTTGTCAAAAAAATGTGGATTTATTCAATGTTAATTTTGCTTATTCCAAGGATCAGAGGTGCTATGAGCAGATTTCTCCTACCAAAATGTTTGCTACTACAGTTCCTTCACAAAACCATATATATACGCCCAAGTATACCCATTTCACCCTGAGGTGACATCCAACATGGTTAGTCTACTGTGAAATAAGGAAGACCAATATCATTTACAGGTCATGCAAATGTCAGGCTCAGCAGTTCCTTCTGTAATGGAATATGCTGGGCTAGATTTACTGCTTCAGTGGGACACCTCTGCAATGCTCGGCTGGTGCAAAATAATCTACTACAACTGGTATATCTGCAGATAAGCTGGAATTGGAGATCCTCAGCTTGCTCAGTACCAAGACTGCAGGCTGCTTTCCCACTTTCCTGTTGTAGCATTCATTTAAGAATACTTCAGGGTTTATAGAATTAAACAAACCTTTTGGCTGTCTGCTCTAGGGCACTTTCCCTTGTGCCTCTGCCACATAGCACAGCATGAGGCTGGAAGTGGAGATCTGTCACCTCAGCTTCCTTCCTCTGCTGGGTAAGCCCCAAGTGATGCAGAGTGTGTCCACAGATTTTTTGACTGTTCAGGGCATGCTATTCAAAGCAAGCCAGTCCTCTGATCTAACTAAAGACACAACATGGATAAGATGAGCAACCTGGCTTACAATTTTCTTTCGCTGCCAGCTTTCATTTCTTAATGAGGTTTTCATTTTCCAAAGAGTTTGATTTACTTTCTCACTAAGATCTTTTCATGTTCAGAAAAGAAAGCTTTTCCCTTCAAGAGCTGTATTTTTTTGTGAATCTCTCTGCTTCTTTGCTCTATAGATGCTGCCAAATTTGGTTTTCCAGACATTGATCAATGAAAAAATTCAACAGAATTTTGTCATGTCAGCACTTACTGACATTTCATAATTTCTTCATTCACAATGTCACATTCTAATCAGTGTGTTTGCTGTGCAGAAGTAATAAAAATGTCTGTCTTTCCAACTTAATTCTTGGAAGTACTGACTCAAAGTTGTTACCTTTTCCAAGTCATAATTCTTAGCTGAGTCCAACCAGTTTCAGGGGATTATCAGAGAAGGAGAATACACATCTGAAGGATTTACTAGTTGGTGGTAAGGAACAGAGAGGAACAAATCTATAAGCAATATATATCCATTTATATTGTGAAATGAGAAATATCCATGAAACCCCCTTGCTAATCTCATTACATTTGTTCAGCTCAAAAACTGTGATGAGGCAATTTACTGTGAAATCAGGCTCATGCTCTGCAGATCATAGGATTTTAGTTTCTGAAGCTTATTAATGCTAATGCAACATTTTTCATTTACTTAGTGGGCTATCAATGAATTCAGAAGCATCCGTTCAACAATTCACTCCAGCACATGCATCATTCTGATCAAACCCAAGAAATGTGTCTACTCCCATGTGGTAGGGCTATGCGGGGAAATGAACCCATGCTTCTGTGCTTTGCTACTTGAGAGTTAAGATATATTCAGTTGGTCTCCACTTCTGGTCACCTGGAAAAGCTGCTTTTGCTTTGGGAGCTACATAAACATGGGTTCTTCTCAATGCTGGGCAGAAAATGTGCAACCGTTGTTAATGCTGCTCAAAGACATGGTTTGCACCCTGGGAAGTTTTCACCTGAGATGTATTATACAGCAGCTCATCTTTCAGCTTCAGTCCTTTCCTATCCTGTTGTAATTTTTGCAGACTGTCTAATGCCTGACAGAGCTGCAAGTTGGTTGTGAGATTCTGTGGTTTCGCAGAGAATGAAATATAGAGTTGCTGTGGCTTTCCTTCCACATACCTCTGCCAAGTTTCACCAGCTTTAGCCTTANAAATAGAGCTAAATACATCACTGGCAAAACAACCTGAAAACATGTACTTTTTAAAAGACCTTTTCTTCCATTAGGCGACACTCATGCCATTCAGAACACACTTCTGACGCAGCATCTAAAGATAAGCAGGCCACAGGACACCACCAAAATACCTGCTCCTCATCACTGCATCTGCTAGTTCAGGAGAATACTGCATTTAAAAAGATAACAGGTATTGGAAGGTTTGGTGCAAACCTGAACGACTGTTAAAGAAACTGTTTGATTTCAGAAATATATTTGTAAAGATCTCAAGCAGTATTATTACATGAATGAAACACTTAAAGAGGAAAACTCCTTAAGATGAGGGCATAAAGAGTGCTTGCAGGGTAAAACAAACAAAATTCTTCAGAGACATTTGTTCTATGTTAAATTGTCACTAACTGGTCACTAGAATTAGGTATGCTCAGAAGACAATCTTCGTAGAGAGATTTTTTTGAGTTCTGAATATGACAATATATTATGGAACAATATTTTAGATACTAGATATTAAAATAACAGTACAGGTAGAGTACAGGTAACAGTACAGGCATGGCTGATAGAATGTTATTACAAGCTGCCAAGCCTCTATGGACCTTGCTGTAAAGTTGATTCAATCACGTTTCAGAAATAACAAAGAACAAGCTAATTTTCCTCTTCCATTTGCTAATCACAGAGGTTGTGATTGACATAATTTCCTCAGTACTTCTTTGAATGCTTTTGTTTGATGTTATTTGTAAATATTCAGTGTTATAATTTTAAGATGGACTGGTTTTCCATCCCTTCGTCTAATTCTGTATTTCTATTTCCTGCATGGACACCTAGTTCTTTTTTTATAATTTTCTTGTGGTGACACTTACATAAGTGAAAGTTTACTTTTCCAGAGTAAGTCGAGATACACAATTAAAATCAGTAGTTGGAGGTATTCCTAAGAAAATAATAGTTTGCTAAATGTTTGTAAAGAATGAACATAGTGTGATGTGAAAGAAGTCAAAGTTATCATCAAAAAAGATGCTCCAAAGAACATTCAACAAAAAGGGGATTAGACAGTTATCTCTTCCTGGCCTTACTACAGGGTTATAAATTGAAGTTTTGGGAAGTGTCACCTCCAGAGACTAAAAATAAATTCTGATATCCCAGACATCTTTGCTAATTTTAAAGTTATAGGCTCTTGTCTATTGCCTAGAACTTTTCCTGAAAACCTATGCTCCCGATCTTCATCAAAATCATTATACATTATCCATACTTACTTATTTTATGCTTAGCATGTTAAAGGGATGTAATTAGTGCCTTTCATTAGCCTCACTCCTTGAGATTATAAATCTGAAATTAATTCTATTTTATTCACTTTGGACAAGTACAACATAATTGTGATCCTGAACATTACTTTTAATCTGTTACTGTAATTCCTTTGAGATATCACCCTTATTTGTTCTGCATACAAAATGAAAAAGCAGAATGAATTTGTTAGCTGAGAAAAAGAGAAGATGAAAGGGCTTGTAATGGAAGTGTTAATGCCCAAGAACACACAGACCTTTTTCTCTGGAACCAGTGATACTGTTATGCTTTAAAAAGGTCTTATTGTGCAGACAAATATGTTAGAATAAAACTTTTTACAATGTCACGTGGGGGTAACCATTTGATTTAAGATCAATTCCATCAGTGATTCTCCTACTTCCTCATGTTAATCTGAAACTCCAGAATGTTGATCCAGTGGTAGAAATCCTACAGCTGGGTTTAAAAATGAACCAAGAATCTCATGGAGGAAGAAGGAATGTCAAAATCTGTGAAAGGCCTAAAGACCAAAGCTGATAAAGTTGAAAGTACTACGCTTGCATTTGAATGGGTAATCAATAGCATATATTATTGGACTTGATTTTAAAAAGTCTAAAATCATAAAAACTCTACTCAGTCTGATCCATGAAGTTTCCTTTCTTTGCTTCCAGAAGCAAAACAACACACTTGCATTTCCAACAGAGAGGAGAAAAAGCAATTTCCCATCCAATGCATTTAAAGACATAGGAATACAAGAAGGAAAAAAAGACACCTGGTTACTTTGGAGTAATCAGAGAAAAAAAGAGTCATAGGCAAAGGATCGCAGAAACTCTACTCTTATGAAAAAAGCAAAACAACAGTAGAAAACACATAAAAGAATCTCAGCTTCTATCAGCTATAAAGAAACCTAGATTACAAAAAAAAGTAAACAGCTTTTCTCATAGCTTCTCAAATGCAAGGCTTCAAGGATTCCCCAGTTATCAGAAGTTTATATATCAGTTCAATATTTTTTGTTTACCTCTTCATTTTTTGGGGGTTCATTTTTTCAATTGTAAAAATGTGATTTTTCTCTTGTTTCTGCATTCTTCATGCCCTTGTTTTGTAAACACACAAAGGACCTGCCTAAGTGGAAATACTATTCACAGTCCTGCAGCTGGGCAGGGCACCTTTCCTTCTGTCCCTATTTATCTGTCTTCTTTGTGTTTTATTGTTTTGTAAGGAGAATCTGTTTTGTCACATTCATGAATTGCAGAACAGTTTCTCATGAACTGGCAGGAATGATAGCAGTAGTTTTTCTTCCCAGCAGTCTATAATTCCACTTCTTTCTCATTGCTTGTCTCTTATGTTTCCCCCTTATCTATTTCTTTCTCCCCATAGATGGGCAAAGCTGCCTGGAATACTAGATGGCAATTACATTCCGCAGAAGATTTCTGTAAATTGGTCTACTTTTCAAGCACTTATAAGCAAAATTGTTTTAGCTGAGAGGACATCAATTTAATAAAAGGAAGAAGAAATATATGGATCATTTACATGGTTGAATATACAGGCCCCACATTAGAAAGTGTCAGTACTATTTACTTATGTTAGATAATGTTCATCGGCTTTATTCTTTAAAATATTTTTAATGTTCCTATTGTTTCAAAGCATATTTTTCTAGCTAGTGCTTTTTTTTTTTAATCTAGTTGTCCTCTGCATGTTTGATATGCATTTAGCTATCTCATTTTTCTTCATATTTAGCTCCAATAAAATATGAGAAGCAGATTTTTAGAAATGCTCAATGTAAATTAGTCATTGATAAATATGAGAAAGATTATACAAATGTATAATTTTGGGAAATCTCATTATTTAAAATGGTACTGTGTGTTTCATCCTAAAGAATCAAAAAGTTGTATTGCGAACTAATACAATCATCACTCTACAGATCATGGAATCATATATCATGGAGTGTTTTGGGTTGGAAGAGACCCTTAAAGATCATCTAATCCAAATACCCTGCCATGGGCAGGGACATCTTCTGTTAGATGAGGTTGCTCAAAGCCCCATCCAACCTGACATTGAACACTTCCAGGGATAGGGCACCCGCAACTTCTCTGGGCAACCTCTTCCAGTGTCTCATCACACTCATTGTAAAGCATTTCTTCCTAATGTCCTCTTTCAATGTAAAACCATTGCCCATTATCCTATCACTACAAGTGTTCATAAAAAGTGTCTCTCCATCTTTCTTATAAGCCCCATTTATATACTGAAAGGCTGAAATAAGATCTTCCCTGAGCCTTCTTCAGGCTGAACAACTCCCAACTTTTTCAGCCCTTCTTCATAGGAGAGGTGTTCCATCCCTCTGATTATTTTTGTGGCCCTCCTCTGGTGCAACTCGAACAGGTCCATGTCTTTGTTGTGCCGGGGACCCCAGAACTAGATGCAGTACTCCAGATGGAGTCTCATGAGAGCAGAGTAGAGGGGAAGAATCACCCTCCTCGACCTGCTGGCCATGTTTCTTTAGATGCAGCCCAGGATGTGATTGCCTTTCTGGGCTGCAAGTGCACATTGCTGGCTCATACCCAATTTTTCCATTATCCTGAAGTCCTCCTCCGCAGGGCTGCTCTCAATCCGTTCAACCTCAGACTGTATTGATATTGGGGATTGCCCTGACTCAGGTGCAGGACCTTGCACTTGGACTTGATGAACTTCATGAGGTTTGCATGGGCCCAATTCTCAAGCCTTTCAAGGTCCTTCTGTATGGCATCCCTTCCCTGAAGCACATCAACTGCATCACTCAGCTTGGTGTCATCTCCAAACTTGTGGAGAGTGTACTCAATCCCACTATCTATGTCATTGGTGAAGATATTAAATAGTATTGGTCCCAGTACAGACCCTTGAGGGACACCAGTCATTACTGGTTTCCACTTGGACGTTGAGCTGATGACTGTGACTCTTTGGACACTGCCACCCATCTAACAGTCCATCCATCAAACCCATATCTCTCCAATTTAGCAACAAGAATGTTGTGGGGGACCATATCAAAGGCCTTATAGAAGTCTGCGTAGGTGACAACTGTAGCTCTTCCCTTGTCCACTGATGCAGTCACTCCATCACTGAAGACCACTAGATTAGTCAGCTAATTCCCTCAAGACCTCAAGATGTATCTCATCAGGTCACATGGACTTATGTATATTCAGGCTTCTCAGGTGGTCTCCCACAATGAAAGGGAATTTATTCCCCCAGTCCCTGCCTTGAGATTCAGGAGCTTGAGAGATATGGGAAGAGGGATTACCATTGAAAACAGGGGCAAAAAGATTGTTGAGTACCTCAGTCCTCTCCATGTTGGTTGTCACCAGTTCTCCTGTTGTATTTATCAGGGCGGGTACATTTTCTTTAATCTCCCTTTTCTGGCCAATGTATGTATAACAGTCATTCTTATTATTCTTTGCATCCCTTGCCAAAATCAGTTCCATCTGTGCCATGTCTTTCCTGATCCCATCCCTACACATCTGGGCAGTGTCCCTATATTCTTCTCATGAAACCTGTCCTTGGTTCCACTGCCTGTGCATTTCCTTCGTATACTTCAGTTTGGCCAGGAGGTCCTTACTCAGCCATTCTGGACTCCTGCCTTCCTTTTCTGATTTCTTACACATGGGAATTGAGAGCTTTTGTGCTCTAAGAAAAATATTCTCAAATATCTCCCAGCTCTGTTCAGCAATTTATCCTTGGAAGGCATTTTCCCAGGGGTCTCCATCCACTAACTCCTTAAACAACTGAAAGTTTGCACTCCTAAAATTCAGGGTCCTGACTCTAGTCTTCAGATGGCCCATATCCTTCAAGACTGTGAATTCCACCAGGGAATGATCAATGCAGTTAATGCTGACACCAGTCTTAACCTCTCTAATTAGTTCATCAATATTCAGATGTTTGTTACTTACAATGCCTACAATAATAATGAGGCAATTATAAGAAAATATACTTCTAGAAGCTCTGAGCAACTTAAATAGGCACATACTCAGAAGATTTTGCCAATAACAGTAGTCAACTAATATAACAGTATATGCATATTAGAAGAACTAATGTTTGACAGTGAAATTTTAAATCAGCAAAAGTACTAGGGCACCCTTCATTTCTAAAGCCATTGGGTATCATAATAATTTTCTTTAATATCTGAGACCAATCAAAAAGTTGTCCAATATGTACTAACTTGTTTGGAGAAAATGAAATTAGAGGACTTAAAATGAACAATATCGCAGTTCTATACTTTAAGCTTCTCTTTTAAAATTTCTAATATTTTCCCTAGCTCAGGCTTTTTTTAATGGTGTCTTCTGAACTTGACAGATAGTCTGAATTGAGTAAGTGTCATTCATGAAAGTGACAAACTCATCAAACTGAAAGTCATGGAAAAAAAAAGCTGATTATGTTGGGAATAATAAAGCCAGATGGCCTCTAGTGCTTTTACATTATATTTGAGAAAATTCCTCTAAATTAGATACTGATATTTTAATTCAAGTAATGCAAAGTTATAACTGATGTATTTTTTAAAAGAAGAGAGGGAGGTTTGTGATTTACTTGTTTCACCTTCAAGTCTCACTAAAACCCAAAGGTAAATATCAACCAGTCTTGCACATTTTTACTCTTAATTTTATCTATTCCTTCAATAACTTCTGCTGACAGTTGGGCGTACCCTTTAATGTGTCTATACATAAAAAGAGGTTCAGCTCAGAAATCTCCCTGAACTTATCCATGTTAAGCAGGGATATAAACAAGTAATTGTTCTCTGCTATGGCCTCCTTTCCTCTGCATGCTCTTTTCCTGCTTTGATTCATTTCCTTGTGCTACAGACTCCCTAGAAGGTTTCTTCCTCATATGTTTGAAAATGGATTTATTCTTTAGTTTTGTGATATCTGCAGATAGTTTCTCAAACTCTTTTTTGGTGTTCCCATTTTGTGTTTTTACGTATGATTGACCTCTTAGTGATTATTATACCTTCTGTTATCCAAATTACAACACAGTGTTAGGTTTTTAAAGGGTTTCCCTTTCTAATGATACCCCCTAGCCTGTTGGATTTTCTCAAGTCTTTGCTAGTGGGTTGTATTCTTTACTTTGAGAAGCCGTATTGTGGTATTAGATACTCACTGTGCCACTGGGAATGATTAGTCTCCTTCACCTTTTTCTAACGACTTTTCTCATTTATATGTGATCTCTCTTTTTAAAATCCATCAGCAGTAGACCTTTTGATTTAGTAGCTTCAGGAGTTTGGAACCCAAGTGACCTATGTTTATTCATTACACAGTGACTTCTAATGATATCACTTGAACTGATTCCTGCACATTGGTCTGGGCCAAACCTAAAAAACTGACAGTGTCTAGATATTTAATCTTGAAGTCATACACAGATGTGATGTTCACCCAGGCTACCAGGGAGCACATTTCTCCCTTGCCTGTTGCATTTCCTTTCAGGATCCAAACTCTCCTTTAGTATTGTGAAGCCACTGTCAACATCTTTGTCAGGTGAAGTGGTATATTCCCAAGAGTTTGGGGTTTTTTTCTAATATGGTCCTGGAATATTTTACCAGATGGATTTTGTATTCAGTATGGAGAAGGCAGAGTTTGACTTGTTCGATTCTGTCCAGCTTTGCAAAGCACAAATACAAGAAAAATATACAATAATAAAACAGTCTTGTGACTGCGGCTTCCTCTTCTGTATACAGTGATGCATGATAGTTTGTAGCCAGTTTTTGGCCAATGTACTACTGTGCATACTTCTTGGAATTTTAAAATCACCTGCTCTCTTAGAGCACTATCTGTGTGGACATTTCCAACATTCCAGTCACTTGCATCTCTGAATCACTCAACAATGTGAAAAATAAGACAGAAAAGAAATATAACATACAGGAAAGTTTATAGCATGATAAACTTATGAGAAAAAACTCAAATGGTTTCCTTTAATGTGGTAAGTGGGTACATTGCAAGATATCCCACTTTCCTGACTACATAAATCTTTGCAGTAGTTTTTCTGGGCTGTATTCAAGTCAGAGTTATACTGGCTTAATTGATAACAAACTCTCTCAAGCCAATATCAGTGCAATACACAATTGAATTGGGGTTAATATTTTAGACATATCCTAGAATCCCCTTGAATCCTTTCAGAATAAGAGACAACACCCCCCTCCCCAAAAAAAAAAACAAAACAAAACAAACCAACAAAAAACCCAAAGGAAAATTGTAGAAAATTCTTGCTAAGGCTTGGACAGGTGTGGTCCAGTCAGTACTAATAAAACTTCTTTAAAACTGTGAAATACCAAGCATGAAACCAGGTTTATTTCCAAGGTCTATAAAATAAAGCATTATATTTATACGTATTATATGTTGAAAAAGTTCTAAAGTGAAAGCAAACTGCTGGGCAAATCTAAGATAAATACGTGCTATTTGTAAATGCCTATATTTATATTGACCTAATATCCTGAGAGTCCTAATTTAGTAAAGCGCTCTATCCTCTTCCACTCTTCCCCTAACTTGCATCTTGAGAGCTGTAGTCTTCCAGGAAGATCATCCATACAGGAAAAAGAAGATGAGGCTGACGTTCATGCTGAATGCCTGTAGTACCTTGACTGTCCCCTTCAGCCTGAAGCACCCCCACAAGTGAAAACCCTAGTACATTGTGGGTCTAGAGGGGCCAGTCCCTCTGCTCTTGATAGGCTGTGCAACACTGCTGCCATCTCACTCAGCTGGGAGTAAGATTTTTGTCTCATTAACTGCCCGAGAGGTTATTCATCAAAGAAAAGCCTGCTTCACATTTGCTGATTTCATATGTGAACATTCTCCATACTGGTGGGATAGGGTAGATTATTTAAATGGCTGCTGCAGTGTAGGTGTCTGTCATTGGAGAAGACAGTGAGAACTGGGCTAGGAAGTGGCTATAGGTTTTTAAAATGTGAAGATCATGGTCAGTAAAGCTCTCAGGTCTCTCCTTTACTAAGGCAGAGTTACAAGTTTATTTCCCGAACACTTCCCTGACTGTTATGTTAAGTTAAACCTAAAACCTAGCACTGTGCAGTGCTCTTTTGGGGGACAATAAATATAGACAATCACATTTATCTTCCTGAGTGAGGATTCAGATGGCTACAGGCTGCTATTAAAATCCAGCTTAGTGAAGCTGTTGCAGATTAACTTATCTTTCAATTGTATTGTTCAACACCTCCTGAACAATAAATTGATTTAATAGGAATACTTAAAAAAACCAAGCCAAACCAAAAACCCTCCGAACAGGAGAGGTTGACAGCTATCCATGAAAAAATAATTGGAGTATTACTTTTCTCTGTCATGGTTTTAGCTGGGATACTTAATTTTCTTCACTGTAGCTGGTATAGTGCTGTGTTTTAGACTTAGTATGAAAATAATGTGATAACACACTGATGCTTTAGTTGTTGCTAGGTAGTGCTTACACTAGTCAAGGATTTTTCCAGCTTCCCAGGCTCTGCCAGGTGCACAAGAAGCCGGGAGGGGAGGGGATACAACCAAGGGAGCTGATCCGAATTCACCAAAGGTATATTCCATATCATGTGATGTCATGCCCAGTATATTTACTGGGGGGAGTTGGCCAGGGGAAGCAGCGATCGCGGCTCAGGGACTGGCGGTGTTGGTCAGCCGGTGGTGAGCAGTTGCAGCACTTGTTTAGTTTTGGTTTTGGTTGTTTTTCTTCCCTCTTTCCCTTATTCCAAGGTTTCATATCTCAGGCGCTCATTATTTTCCTTTTTATTATTATTACTATTATTATTGCTGTTTTATTTTAATTATTAAACTGTTCTTATCTCAACCCACGAGTTTTCTTACTTTGGCCCTTCTGATTCTCTCCCCCATCCCACAGGGGTGGGGAGATTGAGCGAGCGGCTGTGTGGTGCTTAGTTGCTGACTGGGGCTAAACCACAACATCTCAGACAAGCATGATCCAATGACATGGAAGTGTCAGAGGCAAAAAAAACAGTACCAGAATTTAAGAAAGAACTGTAGAAGCACACTGCATCTTGTCTGCTACACTGCTCTGCTGAAGCTCACACTGAGCCAGAACAAGGGGAAATTATCAAACACCCAGAGGGAAGATAATAAAATGGGATCACGTTGCTGTTGGCTAGTGTGTTCACCATACATATAGTCATCCTTTCCCCATCTCCCTCCCTAAACTGTTGCTTCAGAGAGGATGATTCGCATTTAAAAGATGCTGTCTTTATGCAGGAATGAGCTTGTATTTAAGCCATGATAAATGTCATTTATATCTATCATCAGAATGCATAAACTTAGTCATAGTTATTGTGAATTCAGTTCACAATAGATTTAAGCAAATCTCCAATGAAGCTGAAAATATGATAATCGGTCCTTGCACCCAGATTCTACCTGGGTCCCAGGGAGTAAAAGTCTTTAAAACAGAAATAATAAATCTTAGCATCATAGAATCATAGAATCATTTAGGTTGGAGAAAACCTTTAAGATCATTGAGCCAACCAATCAGTTAGGCTGTGTGGTTGAAGTATCCTAAAATTATGATTTCTAGTTCTGAATTGAAAATATGTTCAGACGCTCACTTGAATGACACTGAAGATTTCTGGCTTAATGAACAAAGTAATGCACAAAGTTATTATTCATACATCTGTAGGAAGAAAGGCATTGTTCAGTTACTTTAAAATACTTCACACACATGGTAAATCAGTGTTCTCCCTTTGTCTATCTTTCACATAAAATTGCACTTACATCTGAGGTTTCCTTTTGTTCAGGCAAAAGCCGTTCTTTATTTTGCCATTATCCATATCACTCCATCTCTTCTTTAATAACAAAAGGACTAAAACAAGCCTAGTAAAACAAAACAGAAACAAACAATCTTGGAATAAGGAGTGCCTACTTTTTGTACCGTTTTACAGGAAATGTCCTCAATGGCTTAAGCCTTGGGTTTCCATTGTATCAAAACTAGTTGTGTTTACTAATGTAGTCCCCTGCAAAACCTTCAGCTGCTCCATCTTCCTTACCTTTTGTTGTGCAGTGCAAAAGTCCAAATACGGTATTGACAGCATCTCTTATCTTCCTCTTGAAGAGTTAGTAAATTCATTGTTGTTGCAGAGTGAACACTTTTTTTTTTTTTTTACTCTTCCAGCTGTGCTTGTCTTCATTCACTGGTTTCAGATGAATAATCTTTCAGCTTTTCTTTCTGTAAAGTTTACAGGGAATTTACAATTCCCAAAGAACGTCTGTTAGAACAATATCAGATATCCTATTACAATCCTTTTATCTTTCTTCCTAACTTTTAAGGCATACATTTTGTACCTGAGTCATCTTCTTTTTTGGGCAGGGGGGATTTCAGCACTTGATGCAGATTGCTTCAGTGCTCAGAGGGAGTCAAGCTACTTTGTGTGAGATTAAATCCTTGGCAGTTTCTCTAACTTTGCTTTTAAAGTAAGAAAATGATGGCTGAGATGGGGCACTGCACCGACAGGCACAGCCTCTCCGGAGTTGCATGAAGCCACGGTGCCTCAGCAGAGAGCTTCAAACTCCTTCAAAAACTGGTTAAAAGCACATGTGTATACTCTGGGCAATAATTACAAGAATAAAGTAGAGTTGCAGCATTTCATGTCATCTCCATTGGCATTCTTGTAGGAGATCAGCATAAAAGATTTTCATGGGAGTGGCTATGAAAATAGAAATTCACTGCAGAAGCAAGAAAGATTTTTTTCTTCTTTTGAATTATGTTTTATTCTTCCTTCCCTCTTCTTCTGAAGCATCAGATATTGGCCATCTATGAATGCAGGTAGCACCAGAAAAGACAGCACCAGTGTTCAGATGGCATTCAGCAAATCTAATGGCCCAAAATGTCAGCTGTGCTATTCTTGCTCTTACGCTGCCCTGGAGGGAATCTGAGTTGGATGGACATGAGAACAGAACCACACCACTTAGTGACACGTAAAGTTAATTTTACTTCATACACTACAGAATGTGAGTAATAAGTTCTATTCTAAGATTTCTGTTCTACAACGCATACAGACTTAGAATCATAGAATCATAGAATGGTTTGGGATAGAAGGGACCTTTAGAGGTCACCTAGTCCAACCCCCCTGCAGTGAGCAGGGACACCTTCAGCTAGATCAGATTGCTCAGAACCCCGTCCAACCTGACTTAGAATGTTTCTTGGGACGGGGCCTCCACAACCTCTCTGGGCAACCTGTTCCAGGGTTTCACCACCCTCACTGTAAAAAAGTTTTTCCTTATATCCAGTCTAAATCTACCCTCCTTTAGTTTAAAACCATTATCCTTTGTCCTGTCACAACAGGCCTTGATGAAGAGACTGTCCCCATCTTTCCTATAGTCTCCCTTTAAGTACTGAAAGGCTGCGATAAGGTCTCCCCGCAGCCGTCTCTTCTCCAGGCTGAACAACCCCAGCTCTCTCAGCCTGTCCTTGTAAGAGAGCTGCTCCAGCCCTCAGATCATTTTTGTGGCTCTCCTCTGGACCCACTCCAGCAGTTCCATGTCCTTCCTGTGCTGCAGACTCCAGAGCTGGATGCAGCACTCCAGGTGGGGTCTCACCAGAGCAGAGCAGAGGGGCAGAATCACCTCCCTCGACCTGCTGGCCATGCTTCTTTTGATGCAGCCCAGGATATGGCTGGCCTTCTGGGCTGCAAGCACACATTGTTGACTTATGTCCAGCTTTTCATCCACCAGTACCCCCAAGTCCTTCTTGGCAGAGCTGCTCTCAATCCCTTTATCCCCCAGCCTGATTGATATCGGGGGTTGCCCCGAGCCAGGTGCAGGACCTTGCACTTGGCCTTGTCGATCCTCATGAGGTTCTCACAGGCCCACCTCTCCAGCTTGTTCAGGTTTCTTTGGATGACATCCCATCCTTTTGGCAGTGTCGACTGCACCACTCAGCTTGGTGTCATCTGCAAACTTGCTGAGGGTGCACTCAATCCCACTGTCTACGTCATTGATAAAGATATTAAACAGTATTGGTCCCAGTGCAGACCCCTGAGGGATGCCACTTGTCACTGGTCTCCATCTGGATATCGAGCCATTGACCACTACCCTCTTGATGCGACCATCCAACTAATTCCTTATCCACCAAACAGTCCACCCATAAAATCCTTATCTCCTCAATTTAGAGAGAAGGATGCTGTGGGGGACCATGTCAAAGGCCTTACAGAAATCCAGATAGATAACATCCATTGCTCTTTCCTTGTCTACTGATATAGTCACTCCATTGTAGAAGGCCACTAGGTTGGTCAGGCAGGACTTGCCCTTGGTGAAGCAATGCTGGCTGTTTCGAATCACCTCACCGTCCTCCATGTGCCTTAGCATAGCTTCTAGGAGGATCTATTCCATGATCTTCACAGGCACAGAGGTGAGGCTGACAGGACGTTAGTTCCCTGGGTCCTTTTTTCTACCCTTTTTAAAGATGGGCACAATGTTTCCCTTCTTCCAGGGAAAGAATGAATGACTTCTCACTCACAATAATCAAGGCCCTCCATGACAAGCACCACAGATCTGGGGGAGCATGACACCAGTCTAACTTCTCAACATGTCCAAGTCTGCTGGCAGCCTGACCCCTGGGCATAGCGGCTCCACCTTGGACTCAGTCTTCTTTATGGTGTTGGACATTTATGTACAGAGTTCCCCTCGCCTCCCCAGAGGCTGTGGTTTTAACTATTTATTACTTTCTAAAATAGATTTGATCAGCTGCTAATCATGTAGCCCAAGCCAATTTCTTTGAGTTTCTCTGTACTGAAGGCCAGTTAGCATTTTCTACCTGGATTTCTATCACACTTTGGTCTCCTGCCCCCAAATATTTTATAAGGGTGTGAATTTGGCAATAGCAATATAAGGAATTTTGTCTGTCCTTTTTTTTCCCCAGTGTATACTGGATTGATATAGTCAATCAGAGCTGTGAAGATATAGTCAAGATCTCATTTACCTGAGCAGTGCTTTCAGGTAAGCTTTACCCCATGAGGCAGACTCTGTGGAACATCAGCTGCTGGGTTTGGAGGCTTCTCTTCCATGTCAGACAGGCTGAGTCATTGGCCTTTTTTCATGTTTCTCTGCAGTACTGAGCAGTGGTTGTTGCCTAAGACCACCATCTAAGCCTATGTTTGTCTAAACACTTTCTGCCAGAGCATCAGACAAGATGTTCTCTTGCCTTCCCTCCTCCTAACACAATCTCTGGAAACATCTTTGGTTTGTGACATGGTTGTCTGCACTATTTAGACTGAAAAATATTTAGCTTAAAGGATCTCAAAGAGCCAGAGGATGTGGGGCAGAAAGCTACCAAGACCCTGGGGTAGGAAAGTTTGGCCTGTAGTTCAGGAAAGCATACTAATCCCTCAGTATGCTTATTTGCTTATCCAACTGAAAATAGTTAATTGGAAAAAAATGGCTTTTGCAGAGATGACAACTCCTCTGATGGTAAAATATGGCAAATAACCCTGGTAAAAATCAATATGGCCAAGCTATTAAACCCCAGACTGTATTTCTTATTTAAATTTTTTTTTTTAATATTGAAGACTTCTCCCCTGACTATACTGTCACTTAAAATACCACTGTAATACAGGAAAAATATGTTTTTTCTATACTATTGATTGTGCCCTGCGTGAGTATAAATGGTGTCACCAGATGGAAGGCAGATCAATAGGTCAGAACTTACTGATGATATAAAAATTCCTCCAGGTTTCAAGATAAGTACATCAAGTCTTTCAACTATGGTTATAAAAAACTGCCCATTTTCTTTTTACAAGTTGTCTTAAAGAACTAAAAAACAGTTACCTTGCAGTCTATTCTGCTATGGCAGTTTTATTGTCTTCTTTCTGGCATGCGATAGAAAGGGTATATATTTTCAGTGTGGAATGGTTTAAGATATGAAACACTAAGCTCTGAATAGCCCTTTGTCAAAAAGAAAATCTCACCTCCAAGGTCTTTTAAGAGAAACAAAACAATGAGATGCCATTGGAGCAAATGGATGCATACAAGCAAGAGATGAAATAGATATATAAAAAAAGACACTTCCCCCCCCACCACCACC
>WEKW01027085.1:19971-55177 GCA_013389905.1 Sula dactylatra
ACCACCACCACCACCCCCCCCCGGCTCCCAAGCTCTGTCATGAAAAATGGGTCTACCTCAAGTTTGGCATCTTGTCTCTTACTTGCACTTAGTAGCAAACTCATTGAAAAACTCCAGCTGAACTGAGTTAAATGCAGGAATACAAGCCATGCCTCTGTAATCAGGAAACTTGATGTAATGATGAATATTAAAGAGTGGCTTCAGACATAAGGTCAGATGAGCTATATTGCATCATTTTTAGATTTTGCCTGGAGAGGATCATTATGGTACAGTAAGCCTTCTCCAGTGATGTAAAAAAACTTTGTTCATTATTCCAGCTTGCTGCTTGTTATGAGAGAGACTAAAGCACCACAGGGTGATAAGGGCAGAACATTTAAATCCTACATTATTCTAGGGTACAGTTGCAATGCCACTATTCCAGGCTCTTCATCCTCAGATAGAAATTTTTTTTATTTTTATCTAATGGACATGCACCAGGAATAAAGAGATGAAAAAAAATCACAAAGGAAATTAATAAATAAGAATGGCCAAAGTTTTTTTAACTAAATGGAGAACTTGATTGACTAAAATATTCCTTTTCCCCCATACTGTCCTCACAGCTCAGCTGTTCTGTGCTTGACAATTGCAAGACAAGACAAAACAGGTCATAAGAGTCAGGCATGTGTGACTTCCATTGATGACAATAGAAGCCTTTCCATAAGCATAAAGAAGAAAAAGATCTGACCCTTTTGTAGCTTATGGCAATGCTACTGACAAATATGAGATAGAAAACTCAAATACCATTACTCAGTACTTAATCAAAAACATTTAGTTCAGGGTTAGGCTGCAGTGATGTTGGCCCAAGTTGTCCCCAAAGTGCAATGTTGATGCCAGCAATGGAGTCTGAATCACCTCAGCTTAGCTTCAAACTTCCAGCAGGGGCTTCTTTCCCCTGACAAAAACAAACACTAGGCAAATCCATATTTGAGTGAGTTGTCACAGACCTTTCTTTTCACATAGTAAATAATTTAATCAGACCAAGCATTTGGAAATTTCCAGAAAGGTAACTTGCTTTTGTTGGATGCTGCATACATTATAACCTTGATAATTTCATTGGAATGGGTTATTTTTCCAGGCAAATGTTCTTCTGCCTCTAGATAAGTGCCAATTTCTTTACTGAAAATAACAATTGGAATGCAGCAAAGTCGAATTTTAGAATTTGAAGTTGTTGAAGTAAGCCACTTCAAAATATGACTAAATATTCATTTGAGGAGGACAGTTTACTTTAGTGGCTTTTTCCATTCTATCAAATGACCAAAAAGACTTCTGCTTTTCCTGGTGTACTTCAGAATCAAGTATTTACTTGATACGCAAAAGGTGGCATGATAAAATAATTAGAAGTGACTTGTAATTGAAAAGCAACAAAGCCAGTGAATGGTCTAGAGCACAAATCCTGTGAGGAGCAGCTGAGGGAACTGGGGTTGTTTAGCCTGGAGAAAAGGAGGTTCAAGGGAGACCTTACTGCCCTCTACAACTACCTGAAAGGAGATTGTAGCGAGGTGGGTGTCAGTCTCTTCTCCCAAGTATCAAATGATAAGACAAGAGGAGAAGGCCTCAAGTTTCACTAGGGGAGGTTTAAATTGGATATTAGGAAAAATTTTGCCGTGGTTTAGCCCCAGTCAACAACTAAGCACCACACAGCCATGAGCTTACTCCCCCCACCCCAGTGGGATGGAGGAGAGAGTCAGAAGAGCAAAAGTAAGAAAACTCATGGGTTGAGATAAGAATAGTTTAATAGTTCAAATAGTAATAGTAGTAGTAGTAGTAGTAGTAGTAACAATAACAACATGAAAAGGAAAATAATGAGAAAGAAAAAGAGAGGTGAAACCTTGGGAGGAGGGAAAAAACACAAACAAGTGCTGCAACCACTCACCACCCACCAACTGATGCCACCAGTCCCCAAGCTGCGATCGTTGCTTCCACTGGCCAACTGCCCCCAGTTAATATACTGGGCATGACATCACATGATATGGAATACCACTTTGGTCAGTTTGGATCAGCTGTTTTGTCTGTGCCCCTCCCCTTCCAGCTTCTTGTGCACCTGGCAGAGCATGGGAGGCTGGAAAAGTCGTTGACTACTATAAGCACTACCTTGCAAGAACTAAAACATCAGTGTGTTATCACATTATTTTCATACTAAATCCAAAACACAGCACTATACCAGCTACAGTGAAGAAAATTAACTCTATCCCAGCTAAAACCCTGACAAATTTCTTCATCGAAAGGGTTGTCAAGCATTGGAACAGGCTGCCCAGGGAAGTGGTTGAGTCACCATCCCTGAAGGTATTTAAAAGACATTTGGATGTGGTGCTTAGGGACATGGTTTAGTGGTGGACTTGGCAGTGCTCGGTTAACAGTTGACCTTGATGATCTTAAAGGTGTTTTCCAACATAAATGATTCTATGATTGTACTAAGGGAGCTTTCCTCTAAGACTTTCCTGTAAGTTCTTTTTCATTGAACTTTAACTGTACAGCTTATAAGGGCTCATGTTCCCAGCTAAGTTATTAAGTGTTGTTTACAGACCTCAGTAAGAAAACCCTAAATGAATATTGAGGTTTTTGTTTTGTCTTGCCTTTTGTATTTTTGAGCTACAGTCAGTTGGTAGCACATATTCAGCGATAACAATTGTTAAACAGCCATTAAGAAAGAGTGACATGTAGCCGTTTTACAGGTAGTCAGACAAGAATAACAGTTATAACCATTATATACCTTCAAACAGCCTTAGGAGTATAGTACTGTAATTATGGAAGCTTTCTTAGCAACTCTGAAAGTCTACTGGGTGTTATAATAATGTAAGTTTATTTTTATCCTGGTTTCCTGAGAAGAAAAGTTTTATGGAATCATGTTGTCCATGTTCCTTTATCTGTCTGTCAGTCAGTCAGTCTCCCCAACAACTTTCGAACCCGGTCTCCAATTTCAACCAAATTTGAAAGTTCAGCTGAGGACTCAAGGCTATTATGTTCCTACAATCCATGAAAATAAAATATTGCATAGAAGTTGAAGGTTCAAATTAGTGTTCCCTTGAGTGAAGGATCATATTCTGAGTGCAAGAGGTTTGTCTGACAACTGGCCAGTTAGCGTGTTCATACAGGTCATCTGTAAAGCCTGTCAAAGCACTTGCTGGCCAGATCAAATTATTTCAGTTAAGGAAAGAGAAAACAGAGCTATCTAACACCAATCCGCAGAAACTCAACTCCCTCAAAAAAAAAAAGAATTTGCTTAATTTCCTTTGTTCTGGATTCTAACACAGAATTCCTATTGCTTTCCTTGGAAATTTGTTTTACAGATTGATATTGTGCTATTGATGAGTTTGCAATGGTATTTTATCATATTTAAAAATCCTTTAAAAAAAAAAGTTGCTTTTTGCAGTAAGGTTTTTATGCATTAATTAATTCTCACAGCATCCTTATGAGACAGCTGCATGTTATTATCTGTGTTTCTCAGAAGTTGAATTCCAGTACAACATCAGGTTGAATCTGTTGAGGAGCAAAGTTAGACCACTGTTGTTCTGATCTTTGTCAAAAAGAAAAAAAAATCACTTCACAAACTTACTATCCCCCACAGAGCTGTGCTTGATAGTTCTAGTATGTCATTTATATCAGCTTTTTCCCATATTTTTAAATAAATTAGCATTATTTTTTACATGGTAAAACTTGGTCAACAGTTACAACTCATGGAATTTTTTTCTTTGCAGATTAATTTAATATGTAATTACAGTATCATAGGGATAATTGTGATCTGAGATCATCATAGAAATAAAGGAGTTAATTAATCAGAGAAATGGTTGGAGACCATAATTAATTAACTACACTGCTAACCATAATGTGGTAAAGTTGTGTTTGATATTTGACAGTGTGAAATAATCCAGAAGAAAGAGCCTGGAAAAACATGATAGAAGCACCTTTGGTCATTTGGTCCTGAAGAGTCAGTTTACAAATTTTTCTGCTTTAAAATTCTGCCTAGAATTTAACTATAGAAGTACTCACCAAGCATGTAAACACCAAATTCCCTTCTACTTTCAACTTAAAGCTCTCTCCTTGTGATATTTTGTGGCAAAGAATTCTTTCAGTGAATGACACAGAGTAGCACCAAATTAGCTGCCCCTTTTTGTCTCTTAGAAGAAATGGCAAAGGGATTTACCATTTTCTGCCTTTTCCTCTCTCTGGTATTCATTGTTGTGTTTGATACTATAATACATTTTTGTTCTTCACTAAAATAAACAGACATTTCAGAAAAGCTTCTTTTGCGCTTTTTCACTGCTTCTAGTGATTCACATTGATTCTTACTGAGCCTACTACTTATGTGCTGTTTCCCTTTTTAACTATGACCAGAACTGAACACTGTCCTGCAGCTAAGCTGTGTGATGGGTACCCAGTTCTTTTTCCTGAATAGCTGTGCCTGAGCAATGGCATGTACCCCGCAGTATGCAGAAGCATTTAATCTTAACCCTTCCAGTATGCATTGCTTTGTACTTGTTAATGTTGTCGTCCCATGGCAAATACTCAACAATTTCTTGTCTTTACCTAGCTGCCCTGAAAACCTTTATAATGTATTCTACTGCTGCAGGCCTGTAGTGGTTTAGGCCCAGTCAGCAACTAAGCACCACCCAGCCGCTCACTCACTCCCCCCACCCCAGTGGGATGGGGGAGAGAATCAGAAGGGCCAAAGTAAGAAAACTCAGGGGTTGAGATAAGAACAGTTTAATAATTAAAATAAAACAGTAATAATAATAACAATAATAATAATAATAATAAAATGAAAAGGAAAATAATGAGAGAGAAAAAGAGAGGTGAAACCTCGGGAGGAGGGAAAAAACACAAACAAGTGCTGCAACCACTCACCACCCACCAACTGATGCCACCAGTCCCTGAGCTGCGATCGCTGCTTCCCCCGGGCCAACTCCCCCCAGTTAATATACTGGGCGTGATGTCATATGATATGGAATATCCCTTTGGTCAGTTTGGATTGGCTGTTTTGTCTGTGCCCCCTCCCCTCCCGGCTTCTTGTGCACCTGGCAGAGCATGACAGGCTGGAAAAGTCTTTGACTAGTGTAAGCACTACCTAGCAACAACTAAAACATCAGTGTGTTATCAACATTATTCTCATACTAAGTCCAGAACACAGCACTACACCAGCTACAGTGAAGAAAATTAACTCCATCCCAGCTAAAACCATGACAAGGTCCAAAACCTTTTTAATCATTTGTGATTTGTCTCTTTTCTACCTATATCTAAATCATTAATTACTGCACTGAATTTTTCTAGTGCTGGCTTGAAAACTCGTGCCTTTCCACAGAAAGGAAATATTATAAATGTTTAACATTTCTTTTCTTTTTTCCACAGTGAATTTATGCACCTAGTTATTTGATAATTAGAGCTAATTATGCAAATTAGATCTCACAAAATTACATTAAATCAACATTACATTTAGGGGCAAGGCTGTAGCTGTGAGATGGAACAATAGATAACTCTGCAGCTGTATCCAGGCCCTCACTGCCATTGCAAGGCTCCAGAAGCTCCATTTCTATCCTGCAGTGAAGTGCAGTAGGCAAAAGAAGTTATCACAGTACTTTACTGACATCATGTACCGAGACTCACAGCCATTGACTCTGTAGCCTTCACTCCTGTTCAGCTGTACCTTGAGGTCCTGTTCCTGCATGCCTAGACACATGACCTTGTAATTTGCTCTGAAGTAAAAGGATGTGGTGTGAGGTCTTCTTTCTCCTACTGTGCTTAATCACAATTCAATTACATGAGTTTATATTGATAAAACTTGAGCTAAGTTTCCATAGCAACCATAATGATCAGAACATTGTAATGTGATATAAAATCACTGTTCGGTTTGGTAACTTAAAATGCAATGAAGCCAAGTAAAGAGCATGGATCAGTGGCTTACATTCACTGATTTAGGACTGGATACATCTTGCTGACCTTCACTTAAGCACCAAGTCTTTCTTGATGCTTAAGACTGCCTTTACATCTCATGAGGAGAGGCAGGATCCTTTAAACAATGATTCATTTCTCTCTAAAGTAGCTTAGACCTGATATATGAAGTTAAGCAAGATCCATCCCCAAAAGTTCTTCATCACATTGATAAATACCCTTAGTTTTTACACTGCCGCGTCCTTTGGCCTTACATCTACCTCCCTGCATTTGGACTTCTGTTCTCAGATCCATGGCAAAGAAATATCAGTTTTTCTATCTACTGAATTACCACAAAGGAAAAAGTAGGAAAATAATGCGAGGAAGAAGGTAATTGCTATATTTGAGAGCAGAGCAACACAGGATCCCAGTGGGATCCTATATTAGAATAATGATCCCAAATGTTATATGACTGTATTAACATAAGTTATATAAATATTAAAATTTATTTTTAAGATGTGAACTTCATTAGCTCTTGCCATCTCACTTTTCCATGCAGGTGGCTTAGACTAGAGGAAGTTGTCAAAGCCATAGTGACTTTATCTAATTTTAGGACGCAAGCCCTTCTGTTAGTTGCCCTTTTCAACCCATCTTAGTTAAAACAGTAAGAGAACTACATTTATGGTTCCTTTTAGTGTCAATACAGTCAAAAGAAACAACATGCACAGTTTTATGTACAATTCCCAATCTTTCTGTCTCAACTGAAATTCCTCCCGTGTTGATGTTCTCTTTCCATGCCCTCTGTATTCATATTTCTGAACGTATGCTCTTTTATCAAAAACAAATCCTAGATTTTCGCATAGACTTTTTGTTACCAATGTTATACTATGCTTCTTAGAAACTTCTATTTGCTTTAAATGTAAACATCTATAAAAAACACCTGGCACCTCCTTCAAAATGCCTGTGGATAGTCAAGTTAAAAACTTGTAAATTAAGATGCAGTTAATAATAAACTTACAACTTTCTCTGTGTTTTCTACATTAATTATATTTATAGCCAGTAAAAGGTCTGAACTTTCTTGACTGCATTTGAAGAACGGAAGGTTTCATTAAAAGTAGCTAACAATTTTTGAAAGAATTATTGTTCCCTTGGTTGTCCTTTCCTTTCTTAGTTTTTTCAGGAATGTTTCTTGTTAATATTTTTTCTGATGGCAAAACAAGGGATATTTCAGGGTTCTTAGCAGACAACTTGTGAGTTCTGAGATATTAGCTAGTATCGCCATTCTGGAGACTAGGCTTTATAGACATATTTGCTCAGAAGTATCTTGATTTATTAAAAAGGAGAAAGAAAAATCTGGAAACTTACAGATTGACATAGTTCATCATAAAACTTTATATCAACAAATTGAGAATTCAAAAGAGATGACAAAATAATTAAAGGGATTAGAGCAGATGAATTATGAAAATTTTGAAGAAATTAATTCAGTATATACATGGTGGGAAAAAGCGCTATTCTAATTGTCTAATACATTTGAAAACCTACTGACAATAGGTTTGAAAAATCTATTGACAATAGTGGATAAGAATGGGAATGTTAATTGGCAGCAGTATGCTGTGTGAAAAAGTTGAGGCATCAAGCTTTTTTTTCTTTTTTTCTGAAGTAACCTTTTTTCTTACTCATTGTTCCATGTGATACAGAGAAAGTACTTTCTAGATCTTGTAATATTCCCTTGTTAAAGTTCTCTAGAAAATCTTAAGAAGAGGTTCAGTGAGGATAATTTCTTTATTCCAATAGGACACATAGTTGCTTTAGATAATTCTAAATCATCCTAATTAGGAAAGATTAACTTCTGGAGATGATTTACTTGTAGGAAAGTACCAAACAATACAAGTTATCAGCAATAAAAGAAAATATCTTTTAAATTCTACACCTCTACTCACAAACAATTGCCAGTGAAGAGTTATGCCAGCTGAATGCTGTCTTACGCTCATCTTAGTGAAAGGCCAGTTAATAGACTCCCTAGATTTTACTGTGCCTCTTCATATCATACATTTCTATGTAGAAGAATATTTTTGTTATAATCCTTGTTAATTCTGCTGATGGCACATATTTGTAAAACTTTTTCCTTTTGAAAGACTGGTAAATCATAGAATCATTCAGGTTGGAAAAGACCTTTAAGATCATTGAATCCAGCCGTATACCTAACACTGCAAGTCTACCACTAAATATGTCCCTAAGCACCACATCTACATGTTTTTTAAATACCTCCAGAGATGGTGACTCAATCACTTCCCTGGGTAGCTTGTTCCAATGTTTGACAACCATTTTGGTGAAGAATTTTTTCCTAATATCCAATTTAAACCTCCCCTGGTGCAACTTGAGGCCTTCTCCTCTTGTCCTATCACTTGTTACTTGGGAGAAGAGACCAACACCCACTTCAATACAACCTCCTTTCAGGTAGTTGTAGAGACCAAAAAGGTCTCCCCTGAACCTCCTTTTCTCCAGACTAAACAACCCCAGTTCCCTCAGCTGCTCCTCACAGGACTTGTGCTCTAGAACCTTCACCAGCTTCGTTGCTCTTCTTTGGACATGCTCCAGCAACTCAATGTCTTTCTTGTAGTGAGGGGCCCAAAACCAAATACAGTATTTAAGGTGCAGCCTCACCAGTGTCAGGTCATGATTGCTTCCCAAGTCCTGCTGGCCACACTATTTCTGACATAAGCCAGGTTTCTCTTGGCCTTCTTGGCCACCTGGGCACACTGCTGGCTCATGTTCAGCCGGCTGTCAACAGATACCCCCAGGTCCTTTTCCTCCGGGAAGCTTTCCAGTCACTCTTCCCCAAGCCTGTAGCTTTGCATGGGGTTAGTGTGACCCAAGTGCAGGACCCAACACTGAGCCTTGTTAAACTTCATACAATTGGCCTCAGCCCATCAATCCAGCCTGTCCAGGTCCCTCTGCAGAGCCTTCCTGCCCTCAAGCAGATCAAGACTCCCGCCCAACTTGGTGCTGTCTGCAGACTTACTGGGGGTGCACTCAATCCCCTCATCCGGATCATTGATAAAGATATCAAACAGAACTGGCCACAATACTGAGCCCTGGGGAGCACCACTTGTGACCAGCAGCTAACTGGAATTAACTCCATTCACCGCAACATTTTTGGGCCCAGCCATCCAGCCAGATTCTTACCCAGCAAAGAGTACATCCGTCCAAGCCATTAGCAGCCAGTTTCTCCAGGAGAATGCTGTGGGAAATAGTGTCAAAGGCTTTACTAAAGTCCAGACAGGCAACATCTCCAGCCTTTCTCTCATCCGTTAAGTGGGTCACCTTGTCATAGAAAGAGATCCTCCCTCCCACCTTTCTTGAAGGTGGGCTTCACATTTGCTAACCTCCAGTCAACTGGGACCTTGCCGATTTGCAAGGACTGCTGATAAATAATTGAAAGTGGCTTGGTGAGCACTTCTGCCAGCTCCATGAGTACCCTTGAGTGGATCCCATCTGGCCCTATAGACTTGTGTGCATCTAAGTGGTGTAGCAGGTCACTAACTGTTTCCTCCTGGATTACGGGGGCTTCATTCTACTCCCCATCCCTGTCTTCCAGCTCTGAGAACAACTGGTTCTACTATTAAAGGCCGAGGCAAAGAAGCCATTAAATACCTCAGCCTTTTCCTCAGCCTTTGTCACTATGTTTCCCCCACATCCAATAAAGGATAGAAATTGTCCTTAGTCCTCCTTTTGTTGTTAATGTATTTATAGAAACATTTTTTTTATTGTCTTTTATGGCAGCAGGCAGATTAAGTTCTAGTTGGGCTTTGGTCCTTCTAATTTTCTCCCTGAATAGCCTCACGACATCCTTGTACTCCTCCTGAGCAGCCTGCCCTTCTTTCCAAAGCTCTCTTTTCTTCCCTGAGTTCCAGCCAAAGCTCTCAATTCAGCCAGGCCAGTCTTCCCCACCGGTTTGTCTTTCGGCACATGGGGGCAGCCTGCTCCTGCACCTTTAATATTTCCTTCTTGAAGAACGACCAACCTTCCTGGACTCCTTTGCCCTTCAGGACTGCCTCCCAGGGCACTCTGGCAATCAGGCCCCTAAACACACCAAAGCCTGCCCTCCAGAAGTCCACAATAGCAGTTTTGCTGACCCCCTCCCTGCTTCTCTAAGAATCAAAAGCTCTATCATTTCATGATCGCTATGCCCAAGATGACCTCCAACCACCACATCACCCACAAGTTCTTCTCTGTTCGCAAACAACAGGTCCAACAGGGTGCCTTCCCTAGTTGGCTCACTCACCAGCTGTGTCAGGAAGTTATCTTCTACACACTCCAGGAACCTCCTAGGCTGTTTTCTCTCCACAGTATTGTATTTCCAGGAGACACGTGGTAAGTTCAAGTCCCCCATGAGAGCAAGGACTAATGATCATGAGACTTCTCCCAGCTTCTTATAGAATATTTCATCTGCTTCTTCATCCTGGTTGGGTGGTCTATAGGATATTCCCACCTGCCTTGTTGGCCTTCCCCCTGATTCTTACCCATACGCTCAACTCTTTCATCACCATCATCAAGCTCTAGACAGCCAAAACACTCTCTAACATACAGGGCTACCCCACTGCCTCTCCTTCCTTGCCTAACCCTTTTGAAGAGTTTATAGTCATTCATTGCAGTGCTCCAGTTGTGCGAGTCATCCCACCATGTTTCCATGATTGGAACTATATCATAGATTTTCAGCTGCACAACACCTTCTAACTCCTCCTGTTTTTTGCTCGTGCTGTGTGCATTGGTGTAGATTCACTTCACTTGGGCTATTGATCCCACCTCCTTTTTTTGGGGAGAAGCCCTAATTCCTATGTGGCCATTCTCAGGTGCTTTCATGGTTTCTAACACATCAATAACTGTTGTGTCTTTGCTGCTGCATAGATCTCCATCCCCTACCTCCACTGAGACAGCAGCCCACAGGACCTTGCTTAGCACATCGACCCTCAAGCCGTCCCCAGGCTTATCTCTAGCGAGCCTGGTTTTATCCCTTTCCCCCTTCAAATCTATTTTAAAGCTCTTCAATGAGCCCTACTAACTCCTGCACAAAGTTCCTTTTTCCCCTTTGAGACAAGTGTACCCCATAAGAGAAATAACCCCCAATGAGATAACATATATAGGAATGGACATGGAAGAGGAAGATAAAACTGTATTTTACAGTTTGTTCACCAAGGCAGCCAAAGAACACTTGAAAAAACAAACAGATTTACACATATATGTATTTAGTTTTCCATCAGAAAAAGAAGACTAGGCACATCAGTCCTGGAAGAGTGTCTGACACAAGTTTTTTCCTTGGAAAAGATGACATAAATATGTTTCTTAAAAATAAGCTAAGAAAAAGAAAGAAAAAGGGCAATACATTCCTCAGCAAGCAGCCAAACAAAACCAACCAAAAAATGATACGCACAACTGAAATTTTTATCTATCTCTAAGGACTGATATGCGGGTATTTTGCACCTGTGTTCCAAGTAAATAAAGTCTTTACAAATGAAGGATACAGAATTTGCATTTTACTTTCCTACAAGGCTTAAATTTTGTTGCATTATAAAAAAGGTTCTTGTTATGAGAGCCTAAAAACATGAAGAAGTGTTGAAGCAGACTGATTACTACTGTGAATGATTGCATTCTGATTCAGGCAGTAATACTGAAAATATATGCACGTCCCTTGGTCATGTAGTTAGAACAGCATTTGTAAATGTTTCAGTTTTTGCATATGGTGGAAGTAGCACAATTGGTTTCATTGTGTTCTGCTTTATTATTCCATGCTCTTCCAAAGAAACCCTGTTAAAATATACCGCATGCATAGGAACTTCAACTATTTTCTAAGCTTCTCATGATAAATCTTAAGTAAATGTGTAGGGGTGAAAAAGTAAACGTAAAAGAAGAGATGCAGATAGATGTTTTCATGCGTTAGTTGAATCTCTATAATAGTTTTCTCCAATATATGCAGCAAAGGCATCAACCAATGTTTGACAGAATTTTCTGTATGTTACATGCACTGTATATGCTGTGTACTTGTGCACATTCTACTGGATGCATTGTGTGAAGATAAATCCAATATTATTTAAACTCTGTTTTAGTAAGTTTGGGATGGGAGGCAACAAAACCGTACAGGGTATATGTGAATAGTCTTTGTCTGAAGCACAGCTAACTCTAGGAAGACATGCGCTATGTTAGCTAAAGTCAGTTTGCTTGGGCAGAAATTCAGTAATTGCTCAGAGAAGCATACCTTATTTCTGAACTTAATTGATAGCATGTTATCCAGTTCATCATGAGACTGGAAGAAACTGCTGAAAACTGAATATATTCATTTCATATGTAGGCAACCATAAAGGACTCCGTGGAAAACGTACTTAGTGTCAGCATTGAAAGGCAGGGAAGTATGTTTAAGCAAAAATATTTCTCACTTCAGAAATCATGTCATGTCCCTGTCCCTGATGCTGCTACCCTGAGAACAGATTATTGGATTTTACCTTCACCTGTTCACAAAATGTTTTGCTGTTTTGACACCTGGCCCTGGAGAAGGACAGCTGTGCTCCACTGACCTCAGGCTAGACACCAGCTACATTAGTCCTGCTTACGTCTAACTATGTTACTTACAGTGGTTTCAGAGTAGTCAGATTAAAAGAAGCCATGCTGCATTTGACCATTATGCTGGAAAAACACACACAAAAATTTAATTTACTTTGATGTTTGCTTTCGTTAGTGGACAGTTAAGACAGCAATTTTTTAAGTGTTTGCCTAGGCTGTAGTTTAGTGGACTGAACCTTTTATAAATTATAGAATTTGTAAGCTTCTGTTTTCAACACACTTCCATAAGACCAGAATCATAGAATCATAGAATCATAGAATGTCCTGAGTTGGAAGGGACTTGCAAGGATTATCAAGTCCAACTCCTGTCCCTGCACAGGACAACCCCAAAATTCACACTGTGTGTCTGAGGGCATTGTCCAACTGCTTCTTGAATATCCTCAGGCTTGCTGCCATGACTACCTCCCTGGGGAGCCTGTTCCACTGCTCCACCACCCTCTGGGTGAAGAGCCTTCTCCTAATATACAACCTAAGCCTTCCCTGGCACATCTTCCTGCCATTCCCTTGGGTTCTACCATTAGTCACCAGAGAGAAGAGATCTGCGCCTGCCCCTCCTCTTCCCCTTGTGAGGAAGCTGTAGACCACGATGAGGTCTCCCCTCAGTCTCCTCTTCTCCAGGCTGAGCAAACCAAGTGACTTTAGCTGCTCCTTATATGGCTTCCTATCTAAACCCTTCACCAGCTTTGTGACCCTCCTCTGGACACTCTCTAGCAGCTTTATATCCTTAATACACTGTGGTGCCCAGAACCGCATACAGTACTCGAGGTGAGGCCACAGCAGTGCAAAGTAGAGCGGGACAACCACCTCCCTCAGCTGGCTAGCAATACAGTGCTTGATGCACCCCAGGACACGGTTGGCCCTCTTGGCTGCCAGGGCACACTGTTGGCTCATGTTCAACTTGCCATCGACCAGAACCCCCATATCCCTCTCCGCAGAGCTGCTTTCCAGCCTCTCATTCCCCAGTCTGTATGTACATCCAGGGTTGCTACGCCCCAGGTGCAAAATCTGGCACTTGTCCTTGTTAAACTTCATATGGTTGGTGATTGCCCAGCTCTCTAATTTGTCTAGATGTCTCTGCAGGGCTTCTCTGCCCTTGAGAGTGTCAACAGCTCCTCCCAATTTTGTGTTGTCAGCAAACTTAATTAATATTCCTTCAAGGCCTGCATCCAAGTCATTTATGAAGAGATTAAAGAGCACTGGTGCTGAGATGGATCCCTGTGGAACCCCGCTAGTTACTGGCCACCAGCCCAATGTAACCCCATTTACTATAAGTCTTTGAGCCCAACCCATCAGCCAATTGCTCACCCATTGCATTATGTGTTTATCCACCTGTATGCTGGACATTTTGTCTAGAAGGATACTGTGAGAGACAGTATTGAAAGCTTTACTGAAATCCAAAAAGATTACATCGACTGGCTTCCCTCGGTCAACTAGGTGGGTAATCTTGACATAGAAAGACATTAAGTTTGTTAAGCAGGACTTTCCCCTTGTGAACCTGTGCTGGCTGGGACCAATGACCGCATTGTCTTTCAGGTGTTTTTCAATAACTCCCAGAATAATCTTCTCCATAATTTTGCCAGGCACCAAAGTGAGACTGATGGGCCTGTAGTTACTGGGGTCATCCCTGTTGCCCTCCTTGAAGACTGGGACAAGGTTTGATAGTTTCTAGTCAACTGGGGGACCTCTCCAGATTCCCAAAAGCATTGAAAAAATCATTGAAAGAGGTCTCTCTATGACATCAGCCAGCTCTTTAATTACCCTCAGATGAATCTCATCAGGCCCTGATGACAGCAAGTCCCGTGGTAGTTCGGGGTAGCTTGGGAGTTTATAATTTCTACGGTTATGGTTCTCTAGCCCAGGGTTCTGGGGGTCCCAGAGCCCACCATGAGTGTTGAAGATTGAGGCAAGGAAGCATTAAATGTCTCTGCCTTGTGTACGTCCCTGCTTGTGAGGTGACCATTCTCGTCAAGCAACGGGCCAATGTTATTTCTGGCCTGCCTTTTGCCATTAATCTGTCTTAAAAAGTCCTTCTTATTGTGCCTCACGGTACTGGCCAGCTTCAACTCTAATTGAGCTTTGGCCGCATGTATTTCCTCCCTGCAGTGGCAAACAGCATCCTTGTAGTCCTCCCATGTCACCTGGCCTTGCTTCCACTGGCCATGTACTTTCTTTTTTCTCCTTATTTCTAGAAGATCCCTGGTCAGCCAAGCCTGTCTTCTGTCTCACCTGCCTGATTTCCTACACGTCGGAACTGCCGGCTCCTGTGCTTTTAGAAGGTGGTACTTAAAAAGTGACCAGCACTGATGGGCCCCAGCACCTTCAAATTCTTTTTCCCAGAGGACCTTACTAAGCAGTTCCCTGAGCAACCTGAAGTCTGCTCTCCTCATATCCAGAGTTGAGGTCTGGCTGGCAGCTTTCTTCCTGTCACCATAAATTTTAAACTTGACTGCTTCATGGTTGCAGTGGACAAGGTGGCCACCAATCTCCACTTCACCCACAAGGCCCTCTCTGTTAACAAGCAACAAATTGAGGAAGGCACATTTCCTGGTTGGTTGCCTTAGTACCTGTACCAAGAAGGTATCATCCAGATGGTTTAGGAATCTTCTGGACCTGTTTGTCCCAGCTGTGTGGTATTCCCAGTTAACATCTGGCAAGTTGTAGTCCCCCATAAGGACAAGGGCAGATGACTTAGAGGCATCCCTTAGTTTCTTAAAGAATAACTCATCAGTGTCTTCCTCCTGGCTGGGTGGCCTGGTTATTGTTTGTTTTAACTTCATCTTCAGATTTCTGGTTAAGATATTTTAATGCATTTTTCCCATCTAAAATATCTTTTTTTAGTGTGCTATCATGTATCTTCTCTAGTCACCCAGACCACCTTGACATTTGGAAAAACATTTAGCAGACTACCAAGGGAGAAATCCTTCATGGTGTTTCCTCTTAATACCTCCATTAGGCAGAAGAGGAGGAGACTGCATGGAATATGAAATATTAGAGTTCATCTTTAGATCCATGGATTTGCTCAAATGAATAGACTACCGTAAAATCCACCAGTGCCTCCAAGGAGCCTTCCTGAAAGTAAGGCACCAATGCAAATGTGCTAACAGGGTTTCCCTTGCATCTACTACTAGCTATATAGAACCAGACCAAAATGGAGCATGACTCAGTAGCCTTTTTTGGGCAGTGGTCATTAGAGGAGGTCTGGGAATGAGTGTTAAAGCAGAGCTATTCTACAGTGATACTTCTCCAGGGTATCATCCTAGACCAAACAGTCTGAAGCTGCTGAAGGCTTTAAAAACTTCTTTATGAAGTCTGAAAGCTTTTCATTGTGCTTGGGCTGCAAAGTACCGGAACTCAACTAGAAGACTGGTTTTCATGTATAATTTCATGTAATTTTCCTGTCCTCCTGTTCGGGGCTCTCTAGGGGCTGATTCAGTCTTAATATAATTTTATCTACAACATAATATAATTTTATCTACAACAGTGCATCCATCTGAAACAGCCACAAGGCCATAGGATAGCACCTCTTGCCCATATCTTGTTCCAGGCTTTTAATCACATATTTCCTATAGTCAGACTGGAAGTGTTCTGGGAAGCTGTGAGGAAGGTGCTGGTGCCATGAGGCCCAGAAGGGGCACTGGCAAGGTGACACTAGGCTTACCTGGGTGCTCCCCTGCTAACAAGTGAAGGTATCTGGATCCCCTTGGTCCACCTAAGAGTAGAGGCAGGTTCACCACATTTTGTATGGTCAGAAAAGCAGTTCTCTTTTGCACTCCTGCCTCAGCTATGGTAATCAAGCACAAAGACAGACTGACTGGTCCACCGAGATAGCCCCAATGACATCTTCAGCTGCTGATTTTTATTCCCTTTTTCCTCTTCTAGGTTCTTCTTTTTTACTACTGTCCCCTACCAAATAAACAACCTGTCCCTAATTACTTTTCACCCCTTTAGTCCCTGTTCTGGTACATCTGTACCCTAATTTGGTATTTCTGATACCGTTACCAGGTGATCTCAGCCACATATGGTATTGCTGACATGATTTCCTAGGTTTCCTAGGCCTTGCAAGATTCCCCTCCCCAAAGGTCCCCCATACTCACCTCCTGTGAAATTTGGCTGTTTCTTGCATATCTGCTCCTGAACCACTAGTGAAATCCAGCCATCCCCACATGGCACTTCGGTAACTTTTGTTGGATCCGCATACTTCCATCTTATTACATCCAGGATGTTCTCTTGTCCAGTAGTTTTCCATGCCCATTCAGCTAGCTTAACCCCAGACCAAGACCTAGGCAGTCATCAGCCTGCAGCTCCAGCAAAGTGGGGAGAGCCTGAATGACAAAAATAATCAGCAGAAGAGGATATCTTTTAATACACATAGAACACCAGACTGAGTTTCAAAAAAATGCATAAGAAGGATGAAAATACCTGTTTTAACAACAAGTATGGCAATACATTTTAGACCCTAGCTTGTTTAAAATAACAGGTAAGAGTCTCACTTATACTATGCTCACGAGAACAGTCCCAACTGATGGGACAAACAGCCTACAGAGAAATGATGCAGATGTCCTTGCTTACTGAAAGGAGAGGATAAAAGCAATGTGCTCCACTGCCTTATTCATGATGCATCACTGCCTTCACGAACAATAGCCTATGTGATTTAGTAATTAAATATCCTTTACTTCTTCCCACCTTATGTAATCACATTTAGTTTTAGGAAGACCTCCTGATCCATCAAATCCACCCAGCTGTGATTACAGACAGCCATTTAATAAATATCTTGTCTAGAAGGGGCCATGCTGACACACCCTGCATCATAAAGCACTTCGGTGCCTTAGAAATTAAGAACTTTAGTGTAAAAGATCACGAAAAAAGGATGAGGGCAGGAACAATCAAGTGTATCAGCAATCCCCATGTCGGTAGAATGGCAGATAACTTTTTTTAGGTGAATATGCTCTGATGAGCCTGCAAAACAGATGACACATGATGATACAGAGGAAGATAAAAATAACTTGGTCAACATAGCAGCAAAAAATACAACCTCATCAGAATGATGAGCTTTTCCATAAATTTTGTATCCACATAGGTGACTACACAAAGGTATAATACTACTGTGGAAAATTATAGAATTTGCCCTAAAGCGCAGAAGTAGAATTGTGTGAGGATTTTTAACTTAGAATTACTTTTCTTTTAAATTTACTACATGATCTTTTTACAGCTTCTTTTAGGTTTTACTTTTTTCTTAAAAATTATGATGTTCAAATTTCTGTTGAAAGATGTTAGACTGCTTAGTCCTCAGTAAACATATATTTATGAAGGTAAACATTATTTTAGAAACCCTAATTCTTGTAGGGAAACTTTAAACATTGCAAGCATTATTTGACAATATATTTCTGTTTTCAAAAGAAATTCAGCACTTAGTTATTTGCAGTGCTTTTGAAATGCATATACAATATGGATGCCAGCTAAACTATAAAAATAATATATACTAAATTTTTCTAAATTTCTCTTAGATCTTCTTAAAGACAAATTTTATTGGAAGTAATAACTATGTTGTAATTATGCTTATAGAATAGATAGATTCATACCAGTATGTCAGGCATGTAGTGGAGGACAGTAAATGGTAACATCACAAAAAGAGCACAAGAAAGGGATATAGCTTTCTAAGGAATATGTTCTTTTTGCATTTGATTTCAATGATGTTTTGTTGCATGCACATTTCAGTTCAGATTTATAAAGCAGTTGCTTTGCTGTAGATTGTGTAATTTAAATGTAAAAAGCAACAATTCATTATTAATAAATTAATATAAATAATTAAATAAAACTTGTTGGTTTCAGTAATGTTTGTTGAAATAATGAAAAACCTTTCCAAATATTTATATATATCAGATAATTTTTTATCACAGGAGAAATATGATTCCTCTAAGTGGACTTTTAGGACCAGGAACTTTTCAATACTTAAAAGCAATTCAGTTTCTTAATAATTTTGCAACACATAGATAATAAAAGTTAGCCATATGGAACAGGACCATGGTATATTAATGTATAATGGTATTCTATGCTGTGTATTGTTTAATATTCCTTCAACTAGATGCTTGTCTGGGCATTTTAAAGACTATCTTGCCACATCTCACTTTAATTATACATTGTAATTAATCTGAAGAGTTTTCAGTTAAACATATTTTGTGTGAAAAATTATTCAGCTCCCCATTTTCTCATGTAAGTAATCTACAATTGTTTTCACTGTTGTTTGTTTATCTTGCAAATATTTATGTAGGCATGGGACCAACTGTGCAGTATCTGTTTCCTGAGTTTGTTGCTGATGGTTTTTTCTGTTTCATAATAGACTTCCAATGCTATTTAACTTTAAACATTTTTAAATAACTCATTTAAGAATGACAGGTGAATATTTTATTTATCTTTGAAATTCTTTAATGGAAAATATGAAAATATTGTGCAGAATTACTTATAGTGTTACTTGGTTGACATCACTTTAATTTGACATGTAGGACTATCAGTTGCCTTTAGGAAGAGAAAAAATTAGATGCTTGACTTCTGTGAGTTCCTAGAATATATCCAAGTCTCCAATCACAAGTTTTTTTGCAAAATACCTTAAGAAGCATTCCATTGTACAGGTTTCCTCTCTGCCAAAAAGATCAGGTGGGTTGAAATATCTGCAAATCCATGCAGTCGCAATGGTTAAATTTGTAAAGAAAAAAATCTGAAGAATAAGCTGAAGAAATCTTAGTTATAAATCTGAAGGTCAAGCTTATTACATCTGATGTAGCTTTACAAATATGTCAAACCTACCCATCTTGTTCAATCACAGTCTTTCAAACATTTAATAATGAAAGCATGTAAAAGTCACCAAACATTATATTCAGAAGTGTCTGTGCTCTCTAAATCATAATAGTTATCTTGCAGCCATGACAAAGTTTCTTACAGATAGAAAGTCACACCTTAAGCATGAAGCTCTGCGAATAATGACACCAGAATGTGGCTGGGAGATTATTTTTACATAGGCTTACTGGAAACTGTTAGTACGAACTGGCAATTGTAGCAAGGAGTGACAAATTTTCACAAGGGTCAGAAATCGGATAGTGAAGCTTTCCTGCACATTGAGACTATAACAAGGGTTAGCTTATGACTTCCAGCACAAGTTATTACATGCACTACAGACATTCAGATTCTAGAGAACTATTTAGCTTTATTCTATCTTTTGAGATATACTTTTGAAGAACATTATGTCTTTGATGTTTTAGGAAAATCTACAGCCATATGTAGGGAAGAACTATACAGATACATTACTTAGTTCTTTTGAGAAATAATTTATGAAAGAAAAGAAAGAAAACATTATATAGTAACAGCCAAACTTCTACTAAAAATTCTAAAAAAATAAAAAGATTCAACAAAAAAGATTTGGCCAGTGAATATTTGTATTGTTCTAAAAATGAGGATAAGTCTGTGTGAATCATGAAGAGTAAGCAGAGATGCATTTGAAATCTCATTTACTTTTAGTTTTTTTGGCTACCTATATTTACTTGTAATTAATACTTTGATAACAAAATGTAAGCATAAGACATCACAGTAAAAAGTTAAACTGGACAATTTCACCTTACTAAATCACCTGTTCTCTCTGATCAGATGAGACAGTTTCATTTCAGTTATAGACCTGGCCAACTCTNTGGCCAACTCTGAATGGTTATGATTAGGTCATAAACAACCTAGATATCTCCACGTCAAGTTTTATTTTTTGGCAGGTTTGATCAAACTTTCACCACAAATGTGAAAGAATGTGAAAATGTTGCAGCTTGTTCTTTCTAAATCCTTTCCATTCAAATCATCAGCATGTTGGAGAAGCAGACCAGAAAGCAAGGGATCACAGAACTGTCCTTCATCTAGTGTTAGTGAAACTAGAAATGTACTCACTAAGTCACTGTATATAGTTTGTATTGCTATATGCTCTTGGTTCTTGATGCCATAAGGGTATCTCTACAGACCTCTGCAACTGTGGAATCCCAGTCATAACAATCTATAGAGCATCAATTCATTTTTAAGGTATTATTTAACTCTGATAATTCTCTATGGCATCATATTAGCAGGATCTTTCTTACAGTTAAGAAAGAAATGTGGATTATTTCCCTCTCCCACCAAACCGATTTATCCCTCTGCCCAGATATGAAACATTTCCAACATATATATTTATTTTTTTGGCCAAAATTCCATTTAGGTCAAAAGAAGCTTTGGGAAAGTAAGAAGTCATGTAAAAAGATACTCTATTTTCTCTTTTGATCTAGAAAGTTGTTTCTTAGCAGCAGTGAACAAAAAGAGAGGATGAAAGAGTAGTCAAGTGAACATGAGTATTAATGAGAAAGCCAAAACAGAAAAGACTATATTAACTTCCCTTTTTTTAACAAAACAAATTCTCTCACAGGTGTACTATAACTCTGCTATGCAATGCCTTGACAGCCAGAAAGCAACAGACCAACACATACAATTCAGACATCAACAGACACTAAATTGGCCACAGAAAGGTGTCATTTAGAATACAAAGTAAGATGAGTGCTGTCTCACTTAATGAGTCTGGTTTAGGTCCAAAATAGTATGTGTGTACATAGCATTTTTGTTCACAATCGATAAAAATTGGGAATTTTAACTTCACTAAAAACGTCAGTCTGTAATCCGTACTTGGTTATATTGTCAAGTACATTAAAAAACAGACCAGAGAGGGGCATGAGGAAAGCCCTCCTAGCTAATGATATGAAAAGCTGCTGGTCACGTGATTGTAGGATAACTCAGGTTGGAAAAGACCTCAGAAGGTTTCTAGTCCAACCTCCTGCTCAAAGTAGGGTCAGCTGTGATATCAGACCAGGCTACTCACAGCATTCCAGTTGGGTCTTGAAAACATTCAACAGTGGAGACTACATAGAGTCTCTGGGCAACGTGTTCCAGTCCTTGAAATTGTCTTTTCTTATATCAGACTGGACCCTCTTTAGTTTCTAGCTGTGTCGGTGGTCTTGTGTTCTCCCACCGTGCACCACTGTAAAGTGCCTGACTCTGGAGGTATCTAGGAGAATGATCAGAATATGGTACATTGCCAAAAAAAGATCCAAGATGATTTCATACTACATCCTGGCTAACAACTGAAAGACATTTTCTGTTTCTTGGTAGTCTACAATTACTTTGAAACTGTTCACGGCTGAGCAGAGAAGCCATTATCCACATGTACACTCAAAATAAAACTTCTGCACAGAAGCAGTTATTTTAAGAGGTCTCTATATCCTCTTTCTGCTCATCTCAGAAGAAAAGTTACAGGTTGTCCAGGTCTAGAAAGGTAAAAAGCTAAGTTATTTTGCTTCATAAAATACACTAACTTTATTAAGCAGTATATTAAAACTATATTAATTTTAATTTTTAGTTAGAAAGGACTCAATTAAAAGGTACAGACAGTGTTCTAAAACTCTTCAAGCTGATGCTCTGCAACGGCTTCAGCTTTTTCCTGTTTTTCCTCTGAGGTTTATAAGTTTGCTAATTCTTTTATTTGAAAGGGGAGGAGCACTATTCATTGGATCCAGTGAGGCACTTGCCTTTCTTGACCGTAACTAGTAGATCAGACCATTATCTAATTATTCTTTTTGGATTTAATTCTCCTGTCTAATTTGGAGCTACTAAGTATGCGTAACTTTTACCACATCTAGCTTTCATGTTTTCAGTGTTGTGGAGAGTGGAAATGGACTGAGGACAGGTTCCACTTGAGATGACCCCTGCACTGACCGTCAGGGAGCAGCCAGCATGAGGTTGCTCTGCAAAGAAAGGCAAAGGTGACAGCAGGGTAGGGAGAGTCAGATACCTCACAAAAAACAGGTGCAGTCCCACAGTACTTGAGCATGGTGAGCAGAGCAGGTCTGATGATAGTAACTGGTTTCAGCCACAGTCCAGCAACCAGCAGACACATCTGTAGTGACAAGACAGGCCCAAAGTCAAGCCAGAACATTAAGGCAAGTGGCACAGCACAGCATTCACACCCTGGAGATCAGACAGGGACCAAGACAGAGGCTCAGACATTATACGCAGCTCTCAGGCTGCTGGGTGAGAGTGTGCCTGGATGGAGTCCCCAGATGAGGTCGGTCGTGGTACTCAGAGCCTGTAGGTATACTTATGGCCCAGCCATTGACAATGAATATTTGATAACTACTTAGCAATTTGTGTTACTAGTAGTTCATATACTTCATAACAGATTCTTCTAAAATGTATTTTCCTAGTTTACTTATAGGATTTCATATGACATGAACCCATCAAAATATTACTGAAATGAAGTTATATCATATTTGCCATTCCTTCCATCCAGTAAGACAGTTATTCTGGCAAAGAAGATCATTGAGTCTCAGCAAATTCATGCCTGACATTTGTTATATTCTCATGTTTTACATATGCACACCCCACTTTCTTAATTAGAGCTAATATCTTTCAAAGTTTAAAGCTAAATGGTCTCAGCTTTCCATTTTCATTTCCTCTCTTTGAAATATAGGTGCTGTGTTGCAGCCCCCCTGATCTCGGGATCAGGCCTAGCTTCCTGTAAATCCTGAAGTTAAACAGTAAAAACATTTATTTGACTGACTCTTAAATACCTTATAGTAAATCCTGAAATCTGACTGATTTATCTAATTGCCTATTAACATATTCTTTCCCTGTTCTGTCATTGTTTCTACTCCCTTGTCCCTACTGATTGTTTAAAATATTGGGTTGTGAATGTCCTTCTTTATGTGAAGATTGAAGCAAAAAAAGGCATTAAACTTTTTAAGAAAAAAATCATTGGCCCATATCATTCTAGAAAAAAATCCAATACCTCATTGCTCTTATGAAAAGCTATTTATAAATACGATTGATATCTTCCGACAAAGGTTCTTAAATTAGAAACAATTCTCTACTGGTCCAAAGTAACACTACATGAAGCATTAAAGAATGAGCTTTTAGCTTATTGCATTAATGAATTCAACAGGTATATAAAAATTTAAATAAGTAACTTATACTGGTTTAAAGATGCATGGATATAATACAGATGAATCAAAAATAGCACCTGATATATTTTCAATATACTATTAATTTTTTCAGTGTTTCCAGTAAGACGTAATTTCTCCAGCTTTTTTCGCAAGCATATAAACCAGATGCAGGGATCTGATCTTTTGAAGAATATCAAAGTGATCGAAACAAAATGTCTTTGTAATATGCTCTGAAATAAAACTGAAAATGGATCTTCATCCCTGGGAAGTCTGAATGAAAGAAAGTACAGATCAAAACATTATTAACTGGGACTAAAGGTTAGCATGTGTACAATCTGTGTGCAAGTTAACACTGACCAAATGGAAAATGGAACTTAGAATGAGATAAAACAACATAGAAGAATTTGCAAACAGCCCTAGAGAGACATGACTAAAATCACATCCTGTCTCACTATAATATTATGGGTTAACCAACTTAATTAAAAATAATCCAGTGATACAGCTTGTATTAAAACAGAAAAGTACTGTTACATGTAAAACATTAGAATTGTACATAAAGCTAATTTTATTACTTTCCACTTATTTCTATGCATCAGCTAGCTAAACATAAATATTAAGGAAAATGGCATAGCTAATAAGACATCTACAGGAAACAAACAAAATATGTTCTACTCTGTGAATAATATTTAAAAGGATATCATTTTCATAATATGTTACTTAAAAGAATAAGGGTCAAAAAGCAACAGTTTGATAATACCAGGATTTTCATGCCTTAGACCGTCCAAAGATATCTTTCAGTGATTGCTTCAATAGAAGCATACACCGCAAATTAATTTTCAGCCTTTCGAAAAACGGCAGAAGCAGAGAAGGAAGAGAACTGTTTTATTCTGAAACACCCTCTGCAAATACATCCTGTTTTCTGACTGTACTGCTGTACACCAATAAGGGTGTGGCAAAATGTAGATGCTCTGGAGCCACTCTCCTTCACATTTTTCATGGCTGGTACAAAAATGTATAGTCACCAGAATAATGTAAATTTCATAAATGTTTCTAGTCTGACTTCCTTCTTTCTTTTTCGTCATAGGAAAATGTAATCTGGGCCACAGAAAGAATATGAAACAGACTTTATCTTGTTAGATAAAGATCCTGTTATTTAAGAATATGTGATTTTTTGAAAACGTATGTAAAGTAAACACACTTTCAATTTATAAGAGAATACAGTTTCCTTTCCCTGAGTGGAAGATAGCACATCCAATCCACCCTCTTACATATGACAATTTTTATTCCTTTTATTTTTCTAGTCAAAACCTAATTTACTGGGCCCTGGAGCTATAGATGCCTCTGAAGCCCTCTCTATTTTGTTGGATAGGCTGTGAACAAAGAATTCTTTTGTACGTGATTCTCTAATATAATTTGAACTAAAATAGCTTCAAGACTCAGCAAGCAAGCAAACTAACTAACTGTCTGAATAGAAAACCAAGTCCATAATTCTAACATAAACAATTGCAGAGTTGAATAAATAGACATGTAAGCAGTTATCAGAGCACTTCCAATAATGCATTTTTAATATTCTAAGAAATGAGTACAGAAAGGAATCAACATAGTCCCTCAGGCTATAAGGAGCTTCAAGTGGCTTTTATCTTACATCCTGTTAGATTATTAAAAGTTTGTAATTATAACTGTATTAATATTTCAAGGCTTTTCACCTTACACAAACCCTCAAACAAGTAGAAATATAAGGAAAACACATAGTAATCATAAAGAAGAGTGAAAATGCTAAATTCTATTTATGACTTTCTGATCATATATTTTTGTAGTCTATTTTTAAATGGGGGAATAGTAATGATTTTATGGTTGTATGTGCAGTGCTTAAGTATGGAAGACAAAACGTAAAATCTGTTGCTGTGAATTTAGTGCAGACATTAGCAAGGTAGTTAGGCATTTAAAAATTATCAGCATTGCTTGGGTGGTTTTATGTTTGTGAAATCATTTTGAAAATATCAATGGAGGTATGAGATAATATGACAAATATGCTGTTCTTAATTCTGTGCAAGGATGTGACAAATTGAGTAACGAGATGAGCCACACTTAGAACCTGGTATTCTGTGTGTGACATCAATAATTTTGAAGTCTTGTACATATCAAGCCATCATAGTCACTGCTCAAAGCTTCTTGCATGTAGTGAATGCTGCAATACACAGCATGGTATGCAGACAAGTAATTCTTCATTGTCACTAATATCTTAACACTCTCCTAGAGTGTCAGAAATGAACAGGAATCCAATGTCAGCTGAAGTTAGTGTCTCTTGATGGCTCACAGGACAGGGAAACTGGTAAAGATTAGTCCTGTCTCTGCAATGGGAATGAAATCTGATGTTAACTCTCAAGTGCTGGAGCTGTATTCCCTTGATTAAGAAGAAACTTAGATTTTTCGACGTAGTAAAATTCAGAATCAGATTTGTCTTCAGTTCTAAGCCCCAAGAGAAAGAACTTGTGTATACGAAGGGGAAGATTTTATAAATGGTTGAGGTCTTGTTTACATATCCAAATGAACGGTCATTTGCCAAATTGCAAATGAATCACAATGAATTGCCGAATAGACTACTACATCAGGAGCTAAATTATTTTGAAAAATTGGGCATGGTGGTTTTAGTGGGTGCTGACTACTGGAAAAAATGACTGTATTTAACTGAAAGTTTTGCTGAGCTTTTTGAAAATCTGCTTCAGCTGTAAGTCTTCAACACTCTGGAAACAAAGCACTGCCTGATCCGTATTGCACTTTGTCCCAGAATTAAAAATGTAACAAATGTGTGTATGAAAGCATATGTTGTTCACACCCACTTCTTCCTAAGAAAAAACACTTGCATATATCAAGAGTTAAGCACTGAAGATTTGAGCTATTCTTTTTTTTATGCTGTGCATCTCTTACCCCAAAAGTTAGCTGAGAACACTGTCTAGAAGCTGACATACAGTGTGCTATATGTAGTAATTAAATTCAATACTTTTGCTGCAACTTCCAGAGATGGATTCTCTTGCTGATTTCTGATGAACACCACATTAATGGGAAACTAGATAAAGTATTAAATTTTATGTAGGAGATATTTTTTTCTGGCAAAAATTATTTATCCCTCTTTTAAGAATGTTTTAAAATACAAATGAAGTTCTAAGTCCTGTTGTAACTTGTGTAGAGCAAATAGACATTCCAAAAGAAAACAGCTTACTGCAAAGTAGTTGTGAAACCCAAATAAATGCAAAATAAACATGAAAAACAAACATTTTAAAATCCCACAAGAACTTATATTGAATCCAGAGTCCACCTCATACCTTACAGTTATGTACTGGAATAAAAGAGAATTCCATTCACTTTTAATCATGTGGAAAATGTGAGAAGTACAGCATGGCTAAGAAGCCATTTCTATGACTCTGCCATTTTTTAAAAACGAAGTAAAAATTTAAGATATTGGGAGTCATGGTCAGAAGGCAAATCAGAGCAGTGACACTGTTATTAGTATCACCAAACACTAACATAAGCTAGAATATGCCTTTGGCAACACTGAATTCTAGTAATTCTTATAGTTCTTGGCTATCCAAACCTCATACTGGTTTAACTGAGGATTTTAAGTTTCTAAAGGACACCAGTCTTTATCGAATTTTTTATTCTTATTGAATTTTTATTCTGCTGGCATATCAAAGAAAAAATATGGTAGCATATTGATATTTACTGTTAAAATATGTTAGAAACTAAATTTTTTACCGAAGGTGCATACAAAAGAAGCCATACATCTTTTCCTGTACATTTATTATCACATGAATTGTTTATTATGCAAAGCAGCAGCATAAGCCTGACAAAAATCTGTATAGAAAGGAAATGAAAGAGAAAATGGTGCATTTCTTTACATAGTATTTTCCAGAATTAATGAAGTTAAGAAAATTTTGTATTGTTTAATCCTGTAATGTAAACTCTGAGTTAAAGATGAAGAAACAAGGTGGCCCTGTTTTCTTCTGGCTGAGCAAATTTAAACTGATAACCTCTTTATAATGGTAGTGTTGCTGCTGCAATGACAATATAAGGATACAGGCAAGACAAAGTTTACAAGTGACAGTAACACTTCTTTTATTACATCCACTGCCATACCTAGAGAAAATCAGACAAGGTTGCAGGCAGCAAATCCTTCTTCAGGTCAGTGAACAGAAGAAACAAACTTCAAAACTAAAAGCAAATTTGGAAGAAATGATTGGAATTTAATTTGATATGTATCAGTTAGACTATTTTTGAAAGATAAGGCAGCTGGTACCTGTGAAGTGTAAAAGATTTGTGGGGGTGACTTCTATTTCTCAAAAGAACCACTTCTGAGAGCTGGTAAGGCATCAATCTCCTAAGGGAAGGAGAGAGACAAGTAGTTTATGGTCTTTACAATGTAGAGAGTGAAGGGAGGGGGGAAAGATTACAACATGTCATAAAACTAATATCTGTAATGAATATGTAGTTTTAGACGTTAACTATGAAACTTAGTACTTGAGGGACAAGTTTGTACAGAAGGAGGCTGCCGAGTGTTTGTTCCTAATTATTGATATTTTAAAATTACTTGTTGCTGCTCTTAAAGCCTGGTCTACTTTCTCCCTTCATAGTGTAACTGTTAATTGTAGGACATTCCATATTAGGTGCCTATAATCCAGATAGCGCTTGAGTCTTGATTTAAAGGGTTTTCAGAAAAAATCATTGACAAAATCCTTCAAAAAAGACTTTTAAAGAAAATAATTACATGAAAGGAGTAAGAGAAAAAGTACCAACACTTCCAACAATTATTTATAGGGTAAACCCCAGGAAATTAAATTAAATAGTCATCCCTCAGAATGGAGGGCAGTCAGCAGTCAATTTCTGTAGGGAACTGTGCTAGTTACTGTGATCCCAAATACCCAAGAAGAGAGCAAGCAGTGGGGTAAGAAAATCTGCTAATGATACCAGGATATTCGGGACATGAAATGTGAGGGATGCTTGTAAAATTGCAAGAGGGAAATTGAAAGGCAATACAATGTCAGCTGATACTCAGTGTAGATGAATATAAAGAAAGGCACATGAGGAAAGTGGTGTGAAAACTTAACTGGGAAGTTGAAATGCTGGGCCATATGCTGATTACTCACCAAATGGCCATATGCTTTCTTCCCAAAGCAAAGGCATATCCTCAGTGAAGTTTTGGTGCTGGGAGCTCTGGTGAAGGTCCTTGGAGAGCCTATCTCCACCAGGGAGATGGACTCCTAGGCTCTGCCAAAATGGCTATGCTACAGAGTCAGTGGGGCGATTGTTCTGGGGGAAGTGTCTCCACAATGTCAGATGCGTGTCTTTATTTATTAGTAATTATATGGCTTCATTTGGGTGTATATTTGTTGCCTAGTTTCATTAGCTACTATGATGGCACCTAGCACACCAGATAAAGCATATTATGTGACCTTTTAGTCCAAAATTGCTAAATAATATCACTTGAAATGTGGGGAAAAGAATAATGGAAAAAAGCAAATCATAAAGTGCCATTAAAAGTTACTAAGACCCTGATTTTAAAGTTCCTGTGGGGTAAAAACCTAGACAGAAATTCTTGTGATTGGCAATATATCTTCTGAAACATACTGTTAGTGTGGTGGGCTGACCCTGGCTAGCAGCTGAGCACCAGCTCAGTTGTTGGCTCACTCCCTGCTCAGTGCAGTGAGGAAGAGAATTGGAACAGCAAAAGCAAGAAACTTGTGGACTGAGATAAAAACAGTTTAATACGTAAAGCAAAGCTCACAAGCAAAATAAGGTATTTATTCATTACTTCCCGTCAGCAGGCAGATGTTCAGCCATCTCCAGGAAAGCAGAGCTTCATCACATGGCATGGTTACCTGGGAAGACAAACACCATAACTCCCAAGTCCCCCACTCCTCCTTCTTTCCCCTAGCTATTTTTGCTGAGCACAGTATCATGTGGTATGGAGCATCCCTTTATTAAGTTTGGGTCAGCTGTCCCAGCTGTGTCCCCTCCCAGTTTTTTGCACACTCCCAGCCTACTTGCTAGGGGGACAGAGTGGGAAAAAGAGAGAGCCTTGATGCTGTGTAAGCACTATTCATCAATAGGCAAAACACTGCAGTGTTATCAGCACTGTTTCAGTCACAAATCCAAACACAGCATCATACAGTCTGTTATGAATAAAATTAACTCCATCCCAGCCAGTCCCAGTAGAGTCAGTAAAAACAGTGAGTACAAAATCATGAATAATAACCCGCAGCCTATTTTTAAAGATACTTTTACTAAGGTTACTATAAACCAAGCAAAATTAACATACCAAGAAAAGGTTTCCCAACGGAGAATTTTCAAAAATTACTTGAGTAAAAAAGTACCATGGAATAAACTTCTTTGAGTTACAGTTTGAAAAGTAACAAAGGGACCTAACATTGAAATTCTGATTTTCATGAACTCCTTTTCATTTTCTTTTCCAGTTCTGCACAATGATGGTTTTTGAATGTTCTTTGTTGCCACACAGAAGAAGGAAATCAACTGCCCCCCAGTTTCACTGTAAAGAAAATATAGAAAGTAGTATGGACCTTTAATTGCAGGAGGAAATAAGATTTCTATTAGATATAAAAAACCCTCTAAAGTGCACTTAGACATTGCACTGAGAAATTGTCTGAGAAAGGTATGGAATGACTGTGACTGGGAATTTTTAAGGAAGGGATTGACTAGCATCTGTTAAGAAGAGATGGGTATGACTGTGCTGGCTCTAGGTAATTTGCTCTTTTCTCTACCCTCTTAATTTCACTTCTTTTGTTATTGTTAATGAATTTACTACTAGTGCCCTACAGGACTGCTTCTCCCCATAGTTCAGATGAAAGAACTGTCATTGTCAGGAGGTAAAATCGAAGTCACACACACAAAAAGCTTTCTACTATCTTTGAAGTATCTGCTTAAAAAATAGAATAACTAATCCAAACACAAAGCTGTATAAATTTGACACATGTTCATGCACTGTTTTTCATGCTATTTACTTTTAGGTTTTCATTCCTACATTTCATGTTCCACATTACTTCAAAGAACTGTCATTTCCCTTTCATGCCTTATTTCCAAGGTTTATCAGTGGTTTAATTTATCCATTGAGAGGATAACAGGTTTGCTTTGTGAGATTGCAACAGCAGTGTAAACATGCTTTCTTGCCTTTCAAATAGATGTTTGATTTGCAAGTGTCAGGAAAAAGGTAAAAAGATCACAAACAGTGTAATCTTTGCAATGAGAGCTCACAAACAATGTGTCCAATAAATCAATACAAATACATTTGTGAGTAATTAAGATCTGGAACCTTGATTTCCTTGGTCTGTTTCCAGTACTATGTTGACAGATGTAAAGTTGAGCATAACACTGACATGGCTCTTTAAATTGCTCAGTTCTAGTAAGGTTCGTAAAGAATTGCAAAGGCATCTACTCACATCAAAACAGAAACCGCTAAAATAGTGAAATTAGCTGTAACACTTAGTGTAGCATAGGCATATTTTTTTAGGTGCAACATTAAAGACCTTAGCTGGAATGACTGAGGAGTGTTAACGGATTATTACTTATCATGTTTTTAAATTCTCATTTCCTATGTTGAAAACCTCTTCTTCTAACCCATGCTCTTGATATATCATGTTTCCTCTTTGCTGCCAGGTCCAGACACTATCTCTATATCCAGGAATCAAGGGGAAAACAGAATACAGAGCAGCAGAGTGGAGGAAACAGTTGCTACTGTTCCAGCTTTTTGAGCACACCAGAGGTATAGCAGTTCTAATGGCACAGCAGGGGTGTGGAAGGACACAGAAAATCCACTCAAGACTGTGTGAAGCTGCTTGAAAACTGCCCAATGATGGTTTCAGCATGCTGTGGGTACACTTTCTCATGCTGATTGGTACAAATGCCATTGATGTGTTGGAGGTACCTTTGCCGATGGAGCTCCATGGGAGAGATACCATTGTCAAGGTGTGGGGAATGCCTGGTGCTGGGGACCTCTCATGTGGGAGGTGTGCTTTTACTGAGGCACTGAATCACCTGGTGAAGGAGCCAAAGGAAGAGGTGAGCAGGCTGTGTGTCACCAGGGAAAATGAAGAGGAGATTGGGTCTTCACAGAAAATTGGCAGAGATGAGGGCCTGAGCCATACAAAGCAATAAAGGAGGGACAGAGGCCATGTTCAAACAAGTAGCAGAGGTAGACTTTCAAGATGGAGAAAGCTGGAATCTTACGACTTCTGGTTCCTGCCTCACCTACAGATCTGAAACTTCAGAACAGGTACCAGTGAGGACAAATAAGACCCATCAACAGATGCATCAGAGCCAGATGAGCCAGCCTAGTGTCCATATGAAGAGGAAAAGATGAATGATAGTTATAGGAGATTCCCTGCTTTGGGGCAACATATCTTCTGACCTGACCTGATTGCTCAGGAGGTTTGTTGCTTGCCGGAGCCAGGATTTGGGATGGCCAGCCTTTGGAGTATTTCTCCTTGCTGCTCTTCCATGTGGGCAACAATGATGTTGCAACAGGTAACCTGGAGCATACCAAGAATGATTACAGAGCTCTGGGGATGAGGTGAAAGAGTGATGAAGGGGAGCCTGGTGCTGTCTTCCCTTTTCCTGCCAGTGAGGAGGAAAAGCTTGAGCAGAAGTGGGGTCATCCATCACATCAAAACCTTGCTGAAGGGCTTGTGTTGCAGGTAGGGCTTTGGCTTGTTGTGACAATGGGACCCTGTCTGAAGAGCGAGGACTGCTGAGCTGGGATGAGGTAGATCTGATCAAAGAGGGCAAGAGTATCTTTGCAAACAGGCTTGCCAACCTAGTGAGGAAGGACTTTAATGTAGATTTGTTGCGGGAGGGTTACCATAATTTGAAAAGAAGCAAGGACACAAAGGGCAGAGCACATATGTCCAGGGGACAGCATGACAGAGGAGACACTCCCACTCCCACTGTGAAAGCAGTGTGACTTCAGGCTCATAATAAATGCCTGTACAGAGCATGGGGAACAAACAAGAGAAAGTAGAAGTGTGTTTACAGTTGCAGAGGTTTGACTTCATGGGGGTTATGGAGGCATGGGATAGCTCTCAGTATTGGAGTGCTACAATGTAGGAATACAGGTTCTTCAGGCAAAATAACGTGGGAAGGCAAGGAAGAGGTGGTGTGCTCTATGCAAAGGAGTGTCTTGCATGCATGAAGCTTTTATTGGGACAGGTGAAGAACCAGTAGAGAGCTTGTGGGTAAAGAGCAGACAACAGACCAGGAAAGATAATGTTGTAGTAAGTGTCTGCTACAGACCCCCTGAACCAAAAGAAGGTAGGTGAGGCCTTTTTTAAGCAGGTGGAGAAAGCCTCACAATCACAGTTCTTGGTACTCATGGATTACTAAAACCACCCCAATATCTTCTTCTGGAATAACAATACAGCAGGGTGCAAGAAATCTAGATTTCTCTCTAAACTGGGGAGATACAGAATTGATGGATGGACTGTTTGGTGGATAAGGAATTGGTTGGATGGTCGCATCAAGAGGGTAGTGGTCAATGGCTCGATGTCCAGATGGAGACCAGTGACAAGTGGCATCCCTCAGGGGTCTGCACTGGGACCAGTACTGTTTAATATCTTTATCAATGACGTAGACAGTGGGATTGAGTGCACCCTCAGCAAGTTTGCAGATGACACCAAGCTGAGTGGTGCAGTCGACACTGCCAAAAGGATGGGATGTCATCCAAAGAAACCTGAACAAGCTGGAGAGGTGGGCCTGTGAGAACCTCATGAGGATCGACAAGGCCAAGTGCAAGGTCCTGCACCTGGCTCGGGGCAACCCCCGATATCAATCAGGCTGGGGGATAAAGGGATTGAGAGCAGCTCTGCCAAGAAGGACTTGGGGGTACTGGTGGATGAAAAGCTGGACATAAGTCAACAATGTGTGCTTGCAGCCCAGAAGGCCAGCCATATCCTGGGCTGCATCAAAAGAAGCATGGCCAGCAGGTCGAGGGAGGTGATTCTGCCCCTCTGCTCTGCTCTGGTGAGACCCCACCTGGAGTGCTGCATCCAGCTCTGGAGTCTGCAGCACAGGAAGGACATGGAACTGCTGGAGTGGGTCCAGAGGAGGGACACAAAAATGATCTGAGGGCTGGAGCAGCTCTCTTACAAGGACAGGCTGAGAGAGCTGGGGTTGTTCAGCCTGGAGAAGAGACGGCTGCGGGGAAACCTTATCGCAGCCTTTCAGTACTTAAAGGGAGACTATAGGAAAGATGGGGACAGTCTCTCCATCAAGGCCTGTTGTGACAGGACAAGGGGTAATGGTTTTAAACTAAAGGAGGGTAGATTTAGACTGGATATAAGGAAAAACTTTTGCCCAGAGAGGTTGTGGAGGTCCCATCCCTAGAAACATTCTAAGTCAGGTTGGATGGGGCTCTGAGCAATCTGATCTAGTTGAAGGTGTCCCTGCTCACTGCAGGGGGGTTGGACTAGGTGACCTGTAAAGGTCCCTTCTAACCCAAACCATTCTATGATTCTATGATTCTGTGATTTCTGGAATACACAGAAGACAATTTATTGATATAGGCAATAGGTGAAATGGTTAAGACAAATGCTTTGTTGGACTAGTTACTCCCAAACAAGGAATAACTGGTTGAACATTTTAAGGTCGAGGACAGCCTTGACTGCAGTGACTGTGAAGTTTAAGATCCTGAGAGAAGTGAGCAACACATACAGCTGAATTACATCCTTAGAAGTGAGAAGAGCAGATGTTCACCTCTTCACGGACCTGCTTGGCAAGAGGCTTCAGAGGAGGCTTTGAGGACAGCCTCCTTAGAGTGCAAGGAGTGTTCACTCCAGTATGCACAAAATTGAGCAAGTACAGCAGAAGGTCAGCATGGATGAACAGGAAGCATCTGACTGACCTCAGACACAAAAAGGAAATACACAGGAGGTGGAATCATGGTCAGACTGCTTAAAAGAAATAGAAGGGTATTGCCTGCATGTGTAGGAATGCAGCTAGGAAAGCCAGAGCTCAGCTGGAGTTGCAAACATTGAGGGAGGTGAAGGACAATTAGAAATGTTTTTGTAAGTACACTGGTAGTTTAAAGGAAGGCTAAGAAGAAGTGGGTCCACTGTTCAGTGGGGCAGGGGACCTAGGGACAAGGGATATGGAAAATGCCTTCTTTGCCTCAGCTTTCAGTGGTAATGTTTACCAGTGATATATTTATCATATTTAGTCAGGCATCCTGAGTCCCTGAACCCACCAGCAGAATCTATAGGAGTGAAGCAGAACCCACAGTAGAGAAAGAGTCCAGGATCACTTAAGCCAGTTAGTAATGTGCAAGTCCTTGGGACCAGATATGATGCGTCCCACAGTGCTGAAAAAGCTGCCTGATGGCATTGCAAGGGTGTTCTGTATCACCTTCTAATTGTCATGACAATTCTACAATCCTATGAAAAGAAGATGCAAAGCAAGAAAAGTTCTTCAGTTGTCTTTTATGGAGGAGGAGTAGCATATCACAAAAGCACTAAAAGAAGAGAGTGAGACAGCACAGGTGAAATATGCAGTAAGGTTAGTAATAGATGGGAGTTGTGAACTGATGGTCTTCCTGCACTTGGCAGTTGCAATATACATATGTGATGGAAATAATTTAAGGTACTTGGAGCTACAAGAAAATATTTAAGCTGCAGGCTTGTTTCTTGCAAATGGCAATATAA
>WEKW01027085.1:57312-84266 GCA_013389905.1 Sula dactylatra
TTTAGAAATCTGGAAATATATTTATATACATAAGATAGATTTACTAATCCAACATCATACTTTATAATCCTCACGGAGGCTTCTAAATCCTACCTTCTATATGTAATTCCTATCATTAATTTACAAATCATCCCAATAAACCCTAAATTAAAATGAGTAGATTTGTAAATCCTTTCTTTGCACTTGAAGTACAGAACAAGTAGATGATTTGTAAGCGAGGTCTTCAAAGCTTGACAGTTACAATTAAATCTATATCCAGTCTTATTCCTCTTCCTTCTCTGCCTTCCCAACTTTGGCTGTAAATCCTGATCATCCGCTTCTTTCACGAAATTAAGCTTTATTTAAACAAGACAGAAATTCTGTAAACTTTCATATGCTTCAATTGACTTAACCACATCACTGTAATCACACCAGCTTCAAGCCCTCCCAGCCTGAACTGTACTGGAGAAAATGGATTGAACCAGAGACCCAAGAGAGCATGCAGGATGTGTCAGGAAGTGGTGCTGGAAATTCAGTTGAAAGCAATTTCTTCTGAAAAACAGCAACTGCAGCATGCTCCATGATGATGTTTGCTTATTCTATGACATTTCAGGATTCTTTTTAATGACTCCCCAGGGTATTATTCCTCAAAAACTTAACAGCTCTTATGCCAGCAATTCTGGCTTTACAGACAGTTAAAACTCACTTCATTTATAAACTCAGAAGCAAGAGTGTCTTACTTCTGCTGGAAGTTACAGAGTAGCTGAGAAACAGGGAAGACAGTCTCTGTTCATGTCTCTGAAAACCTCAAATGTATTATCCAAATTACCTTCATAGGTTCTTTGGGTCCACACACTTGTATAATACTAGCTGTGCACTTACACAATTCCCCAATATGCAACTAACAGACCTGCACAGCTCCAAACTGAATGAAAGAAGCAACTTATTGGAAAATCCTGTCTGTTTTTTTAAATATATATGAAGTGGTGTTACTCTGTTACTTTATCAACATTTTTGAAGTCAAGGTTGTGTTTAAGTCTTTCAGCTTGTTGTGCAGGGAGAGGGGAACATACAACATTTCAATGGTTCTGTGAAATCCTCCCTCCAACCAATACAACCAATGTGGTCACTAAACACCTCCTCCCAAGAAGACGACTTGTCCATTACCTTTTTCTCTACAAGTGCATAACATTATTAAGCATTTTAAGAGTTTCATTCAGCCCTTACTCTCCTCAAAATTCAGCCAATACCCTGCCCATTCCACATTCGAGTCTCACTTTCACTCTTTGTAACCAGCTCTCTGTGGTACCACTGCCTGACTGAAGGGAGCAGAGCGAAATTCCACTTTTTCTTCTTGCAAGTTCACATGCCTCTATAGCCTGCCCTACACAGATCCCTGTGTATCCCTCCTCAGGGTTTTCTTGCCTACATCTCTGATTTCCGAGACTCTGTGAGAAGCAACTGGAGGANATGCCTATATTTGTGCTTATATGTGAATTCATGTGTAGGAGATATGGCAGGGAAGCTTGTAGAGTACCTTCACTTGAAGAACCTCCCCAGTCTGAAGTACATTGACTATTCAAGGCAAATTAATTTTTAAATGTTTGACAGTAATCATTTGACTAAAAGCTGTTGTAGAAACTTCAGCTGGCTACAGAAGGATGAATAGGTCTAAATACCAATCTTGCACATTAAGCATACAAAAGAATTGTTTCACTCCTACTTTAACTAGCAGGTGGCTTTGGCTATGAATTCTCCTGAGTATCTCCGCAATTCCTAAATTCTGAATGAGCAGTAGAAACCTTAATTTTCAGACTGAAAAATCAGTTAAAGCAAAAGGAGATCTCTAAACTGGTGCTGCAAGGACTGTCTGGCACTGGGGGAAAAGGAATGGTTGAAGGTTGTTCGCTTCTCCCTCCCCTTCTACATTTAAATTTAGTCACTTCTGTTTCAGCAACAAGCTGCTGGTGTACCAGAGGCAGATCATGCACAAAGTTTCAGTTGGAATTGAGTTTTGGACAGGTGATATCCTCAGCCATTCTGATACCTGGCAATTCAAAATAACTCTGTTGCTAGCTCTACTTTCAAAGGCAGAAATGTGTGTATTTATTTACATATATGCAAATGTATGTTACAAATATTATATATTTAAGTGTAGTATAGGGTTTTGCATGTACTTATGTGTGTATATACACACATACTATTACATATATACTATACTAATAGTAGGGATTATATTATACTTTGCTAATATGCATATAAATATATGCATATGTATTTATATATATATACTCATACATACGTATACGTACTGTCTCCTACTGAAACTTAATTCTCCCCCAGCATTACAGGAAAGCTATTATCTATCCATTGGTAATACTGGCTAGTGTTAACAGCTCATCAGGGAGACAGTATTTTCTCTGGGTCTTCATATGTTGAATACAAATAAGGAGAGGAATAGCTAGACAATATGTTTCACCCAAATTGTACTGCTCTGTATTCTCCCTTGCCTTTCCTAATCAGTTTCTAATCTCCTATATGACTTCTTAGTTATACAGCTACACATTTATACACTCTCTCACACCTTCTCTTACTCTTCTTGCTAAGCCGTCTTCCAAGACACTTGTGATGGGGGGTGTTCTTTGTATGTAAGTCTGTCTCTTTGCAATCTCTAAGCAGGGAGGGAGTGAAGCTTTAGCAATAAGCCAGCTTCTCTGCAAAGGGGTTGGCAAAACCATGTCCAAAAAAAGTAAAAAGGAAATTAAATCCTAGAGCTACAAACATAAGATTAAGTCCATTTAAATGTTTTTGAATGATAGAAGAAGCAGCTAAAATAGAAGCCAAAAACTAGGTTTAAAAGCTTGCCTGGAATGTCAGTAAAAATCTTGTATTGGCCAAAAGGAAAGTGTTTCAGGCCAAAAGAAGAGTAATAGGTTTAATGAAAAGAACATTTTGTTTCTTTTTACATAAAACAGAGAGGAAATAATTTTATAGTCCGATTTTCCTGACAAAGCCAAATAAATGTAGAAAGAATGTATAAATGGAAGTATCGTACAAATACATATTAACTTTTAATTACTTATATAACACAGACTATCATCCACTGATGGCTACCTTAACATCTTGGTCATAGATAAGGGACATTATTTATATTATGGTACAATTATAGCTCCGGACTAAATACAAGAAATGCTGGATTTCTCATAGCACAATTCTCCCATTTCTGTTTTCTATAGTTTGGGTTAACACATTTCCAACTAGAAAAACCTAAAAGCCCAGTTCTGGCCTGAACAAAGATGGCATCTTTATCATTTTGTCTGAAACTTTGTAGTAACAGTTTACTAGATCTTTTGGGTGCCATTACATTTACAAATGAAGCCCTAATTGAATGCTGAAAAGATAAATTCATTTGAATCTAGTGAAGTATTCTATTTATGGCTTCAGCCAAAAGTATCCCAACCTGAAGAAGAAACAAGCTTTGTCCTCCAGAGCCGCCAAAGCCACAGTCATTGGCCCAGCTCAATTTTTTTAATGAAATCGGTTGCTATAATCACAGCTCATAGTTTATTTTAAGGCTCTATGTCCCTGTGCTTGTTACTGAACTTCATAATTGCTATAATTGTTTCAATTCAGCCTGTAATATTAATGGTGAAGTAGGAGAGCCTAATTCATCATATTCTAAAGATTTTGTGTCTGCTTTGACAGGGGACAGATATGTACTTTGCTAAGAGAAAAGTTAATACACAAAACTCCCAGTCTGTTATGGGAAATAATACCTCTGACAGATAAAAGAGGATTTTTACAATACGATTTAAAGTCTAGCCCTCTTTCTCCTCCTTCCACCTGTCAATATTATTCTTTTATAAAAAATCAGAATTTAAAGATTATAGATGCTGCAAAAATATATCAACCGTCCTAAAAATTGTTTTATTTTCAGTCTAACATATATTAGCATAGCAGAAATAAGCTCAATATGAGGATTACAGAAAATAATATTTGAAAACATTCCAAGGAAATGAAAGATATTCATTAGCCTATACAATTTATGGACAGAAGTTCAAAAGTTCTTTGTAAACAGTAGCAAACAAAGAGCAGAAGTTAAATAAGCACTCGGAAGAAAAAAAGATTTTGAAATTAAAATGGGTGAAAAATAAGTAGAAAATAATTAGTTTGTTCAAAACAGAACGCAGATTGGAATTCTTCACTTTTTCTTAAGGAAAGTGGCAGCACCACTGGTAGCAACAGGAGTTAGCTGACATTATTTTGACACAGTGAGGAACTGGACCCAGGTCCCGTTGCCCTTGCCACAACACTGTGTAGTACTGCAGTAAGTGGCAGGGCCCTGGGCTCATCCTGCCTCCTGTGAGTTTGGCTGCTGGAGCTCAGGGCCAGCTCAGAGGCAGTGCAGCTGAGGGCTGCCCCCTTCCTCTCCTTGGGGAGAGCATTTCTAGCCCTGTCTAACTTCTCATATGCTGTTGGCCCTTCCCCAGGGAGGTGCCCGATGTGTGGGGTTGGAGCTGCCCACAGTACCCCCTGACAGCTTGCCCTGCTCCCTGCCCGGGGAGGTGGGACAGGCCCTGACCATGCCCCTGTCTGCAGAGCCCCTGGCCCATACAGCACTGTGGCGGGGAGTTTCTGACATGCTCCCATTCTGGTGTAGTGTCATTTCATGGCCTTTACTTGGGTAAAACTACTGCACAATTTAAAGAGGGGAGAGGTTAAAGCTAAAAGTAAACAAAGGTTATGTCTTAATACCAACCACTGGTGTGTGCGAAGGAGTTTCCATCTTTTATACGAATCATTTGAAACATGCTTACCTCAGTTAAATGTATATCCTCATTAGAGCGTCAGACATTGTCTTCCCCAAAATGAAAAACTGCTTAATGTCTCTATATAGGTAAAATTCGAACCTTTGCAAAAAAGATTCTCTTGCAGATATTATTGTACTTTCCTGGGATGCTTGATCAGACATGCTGGAGGAACCAAAAGTGAGATCTAGCCACCTGGAGAGAGATTAACACAACCAGAAATAAAGCACTGAAGTCTTCCCCAAAACTTGGAATGAGGCCATGGTGTTCCTCAGCCATTCGGTTTCTCCCGTACTCTTTTTAATGGCCTCTTTCTGAATACTTACATGAAGAAAGGGAACAACATGGAGCCTACATTTCCCCAGCCATTTTCAGCTCAGTTAGGCCCTTTATCTGTTTAGTCATTTCATATCTCACTAATCTGAACCCATTCCTATATCAGCTTCCACCCTGCTCACTTCTAGAACAGTCTTACCACTTTTATGTTGACAACTCTGGATACCCTCTGTAAATATTTTTGCATTTTGTATTCTTCTCCTTGATTGATGGCTTGTTTTCCATATGTACTAGTGTCAGCGGAGTAAAAGAAAGGTGTTTAAAGCAGCAAACTGAGATGGTAGTTCCCTATTGCTTTCCTCAGAAACCAAAATATTCTGCTTGTCTTACTGAGCAGCAGGGGAGAACTGGGCATATTTTCAGATGGAAAACCTTTGACAGCAAAGCAAAGGTGTCACACTATATTTATAGTAATTTACATACACTAAAGTGAAAGCTGTCATTTCATCGTGTCACAAAACACTAACACTGTCTTTATGAATCCTTCTGTCACAGGCAAGAATTCACATTACTTCAGAATATTTTTAATAAATTCAAATATAAACTGCCCAGTAATAAATCACAATTCTTAGAAGTCTCAGGAGTATTTGCAATTATCTTTCAAATTAAGTAGACCTTCAGACCACTTTACACTACTGCTTAGCTTACAAAATTGAGTGTCACATAAAAAATATAGCACTTCAGCATTTCATTGAACTGTAGATCCATGAGACACAATTGTAGTGTGTATTTATATTCTCATATAAAAGTAAAATGAAGAATCCATTCAGTGCTTTAATACCACAGTCACAAATGAATAAAAGAGAAATAGGAGTAACCAGAGTGCAGAACACTAAATTCACCTCATTTTCTCAGGAAGGCAAATAGTTTCCTAAAATAGTGAAATCTATAGATAAACAAGAATGATCACTCTTACACCCACAGCTATGCTGGACATCATGTACCAGTCTCTTCCTATTTAGGAAGTTAAGAAGTCCTGGCAGTAGCCAAGGAATTGTGGTTGGCAGTACTTGATAACTGTTAAACAACAAAAACCAAATGGGTGGAAAGACTTAATTTGATTCTGTTCTTAGTGCTGAGCTGGCAGCAAGACGAAGCAGCCTGACTGTCTAAGCATAAGTTTTTGTTATTGCAAACAGAAAATTTCTTGGGTCATGTCCTGATTGTCTCCTTTTAATATATCCAAAGATGGCCCTCTCCTTTCCTATGATGATAATAGAAAGTAGTTAAAATTTTCGAAACCTGAAACCTTAGCTTTTACTTCATCAATCTGAAACATTTTAAGGACTAACTGTTGGGCTTTTCTGATGAGTGAGATGTGTTCAAATTTACGAAGAGAGGTTTAGTTTGAATCAGGGCTAAAACTACAGAATTGGGTGTCAAAACTGTGAAAACCATGATTCCACTCAGGCTGCTTGTGTTGTCCGACAAGTGGATTTGTCGCCTGGTGTGCAATGCGCCAATAATCACACACTCAGGAGAGACATTGCTTATTTATTTCAGGGTTGTGCAAGCCTGGGTGCTCAGTGGTTTCCCACAAATCAGCACACCAGATCAAAACTGCAGTAGCTATTTATGCAGTTAAATGTGTCAGTAAGATGTAATATTCACGCCCCACAGCTAGTCATTGGTTAGTTTCTTTCTCACTTAACCTTAAAGCTACAGCTCCCTTTACATTTACTATGCATGCTCAGAGAGTAAGGGGCTTATTTGAGTAGTGGGCTTTCTGACCTATGGACATGATTTTTAGTATTATAATGACAATAGTTCACCCAAAGGACACTTAGTTCCTACAGAGTTGGCAACATTGTTCTTCTTAAGATCTAATTGCCCTGGGATGTCCTTGGTTAAAGGATACTGACTTCATACTTTGTTACCCAGCTGAGGCTAAAGTTTTGCCTTTTATCAGTCTCTCAGTCCTTCTCCAAGGATACTGAATGTCTGTTCTTCTAATTAAAGATAATTTAGTGTCCTTTAGTTTTAACATATATGAGGAACATCTTGACCTAATACAATGTTAGCTAAATTTCTTCAACAATTCCCCCTTTGAGACCTATTCAAGGATAACAATGTATCCTTCAATTAGTCTCCTATAATTTGCTCATACATTTGTCTTTCCACTACTGAGCAACAATTTCACGTACATTGAGTCATTACATAAATGCACACAAAAATCAACACTACTACAGCTATTGCCGCAATTCGTTTCTTAATCCGCAAATTTAGATCTGGGAACCAGGAAGTCAACCATTTCCTTGTTTCTTCAAATCCAAGAGAGGTGTCATCCTTTTGGACTTCATGTAATCTTCTGGTTTGTTTCCAAATTTCATTTAAATCAGTAGAAATCCTCTCGCTCCTATCTATGTACACACAACAGCTAGTATTATTTACTGTGCGTACTGTTTCTTGAGAGACTAGCAAAATGTCCACGGCCATCCTGTTTTGAGTGCTTATTTTGGCAATTTCCAAGACTTCTTTTTGTAAAGCAATAATAGCATCAAAAGTTTCATTTCGTACCCATTCTATAAGTGTGGAGATGTTTACCATGGCCTTCTGCAATTCATTTACTCCTAGCCAAGGAATAAGCCATCTGGCAAAAGAGTGAAATTTAGTAGGCCTTGTTACTAATGGGTTATCCCTCTTCTGTCTTCTCTTGAAGGTCCTCAACCAATANCCTCCCTTTTCTGAGTTGATTATATACTGAAATATTGGGAACTAGAACACCTAAACTGCAGATTCTCTACCAGTCCAAGAGGAGTGCCTTTCTTGCCTTATTCCCACATAGCCAGTACCATCCTCTTCCTTCTGGGACTGGCCAAGGGGCACCTTTCCTGCTTTCTCTAGAAGAGATAGCGGCTGTGATATTAATAGTTTGATTGCAATTGAGCCAATTTCCAATTTGGGTGCCCTCTTGATCGCATCCCAGACTTAACCTGCTCAGAGAACAGTTACTTCTATGAACACAAACACTCAGGTTTCTCAACTCACTTGGTACATATATATCCCACGTTTGCTCTTCCAATTCCTTACTGATATTAAAAGTAGTATTTCTCCATAACTCCCATGTGATGTTAGCTGGAATCAGAATTCCAAATAAGGGTATTCCTTTTTTTCAAATGTTCAGGAAAGTGAGTACAAACCCAGCAATCAGTCTGAATGGATGTTTTCATAGCACCTTCCACTACTTCTAAATGAGTACTACAATTCCATGGACCAGGGTGTCTTTCCTGGTTCCCTCTGGTTGCCTGACTCAGATAAATGATAAAACCCAACCCCATTCTCCTCTCATTTTCAGGTTTTAGAAAAGTAGTATACCTGTGTAAATACCATAGAAATAGTATTAATATTCCTTCAAAACAGTAAAAGAAAATTTCTCCTTGTGTACAATTCAATATTAGTCCAAGTACAATTCATTTGTCTCTACAAATTTTTAGCTTCAAAGGTCGAACTTGTTCAACTTCCATGTCACTGGAGGGGCCACCTTTACTCAGGTCTAGTGAATCCAGGAGTCAATTCCCTGAAGTTTCACAGCAGTGTTTGTTTTTACCTTGTACTAGCTAAGGTCCCTTCCACTTCTCTTTCCAGGTTCATAGGTACACCTGATCTCCTGTTTTAAATGAATGTACAAGTGAGTCCAAAGCCATAGGAGCTCTCAGTTGGACATACCTATGGTGAGAAGTGAGAACTCTTGCCAAAGACAAGAGATAATCACTCAAAATCTGGTTGCCCTTAAGATACATTTGGGTTTCTTTCCCTGTTAAATTTACCGTGTAACGTTTCCCATAAAAATTTCACATGGACTAACTTCTTCACTAACCCTAGGGGTTACTCTAATTCTTAATAATGCTAGAGGCAAAAATTCTATCCTCTTCATTTACATTTCTTGACACAATTTTGCAATCTGCCTCTTTATTGTCAGATACATCCTTTCTACTTTTCCACTAGATTGTGACCTCCATGGAGTGTATATATTCCACCTAACTTGTAAAAACCTTGACACTTCCTGAACTATCTGCAATGAAATGAGGTCCTCTATCCAAGGAGAACCCTTAGGGTACCCCAAATCTTGGTATAATTTCTTTTAACACTTTATTGGTGCAACATGGGAAAGCTTCAGGCCATCCTGAAAAAGCATCAACAATTGCCAACAAATATCTATATCCATTACAATTAGGTAAGAATCAATTTGTCAGTATTCCCCAGTTGTAAAAGGTCTTTTCACCTCTCTGGGAGGGTGTCTCCTTTGGATTTTAGGATTATTTTTGTCACAGATTTCACATTGTTGTGTAACACTTTTAGCAATCGGTACCATATTGATTCCTACAGCATATCTCTTTATTGCCTCAATTAAAGCTTCTGTTCCCATACGTGTACTCTTATGGGTTTGCTCCATTAAGTCCTTCATTATTTGCAGAGTTACAGCACATTGTCCAATTGGGGTTACCCACCATACTTTGGCAGTCTTTATGCATTTTAATAATTCAGCCAACTTATTTTCTTTTTCTGTATAATTAAGGGTGTTGATTTTTAAAGTTCTTTCTGGGACCAAGGCTATTATAGCTGTTGATAGAGCAATTCTTTTTGCAGTCTCATCTGCTTTTCTGTTTCCTCTAATTACATCAGTTTGTCCAGATTGATGTGCTTTGCTGTGTACCACTGCTGTTTCTTTAGGTTTATTAACTGCCTCAAGTAATTTAATAATCTCTTTACTATATTTCATAGGATTCCTTTGTGTAGATAATAATCCTCTTTCTTTCCAAATTGCACCATGAACATTTGTAACTCCAAAAGCATATTTTGAGTCAGTAGAGACATTAGCCAGCTTTCCTTCTGATAATTCCAGAGCTCATGTTAAAGCAATTAATTCAGCTTTCTGAGCCGATGTGTTTACTGGAAGTGGTTTTGCCTCCATTTCCTCTTCTAGAGTGACAACAGTGTATCCAGCCTTCCATTCTCCCTTTACTACGAAGATGCTCCTCCCATCAGTAAACAGCTCCCAGTTGGGATTCTGTAAAGGAGTGTCCTTCAGGTCTAAACGGCTGGAGTATACTTGTTTGATAGTTTGTAAACAATCATGTGCCAATTTTTCTTTTTCATGTAATAATGATACCAGATTCAGGGTACTGGACAATTTCATTGCTATATCTTCTTGTTTGAGCAGTACTGCTTGGTATTGTACCATCCTACTCAGGGATAACCACTGGTGTCCTTTGTGCTCCAGTACCGCCGCAACAGCATGTGGCACATAAACAGTAATCTTCTGTCCCAAGGTCAATTTTTGTGCCTTTTGTATTAACAGCACAGCAGCTGCCACTGCTCTCAGACATCCTGGCCATCCAGAGCTTACCTTATCCAATTGTTTTGATAAGTAAGCAACTGGTCTTTTCCAGTCTCTGAAAGTTTGTACAAACAGTCCCAGCGCCTGATGTCCTCTCTCACGTACATAAAGTTTGAAAGGTTTTGTTAAATTTGGGAGACCTAAGGCAGGAGCACTCACGAGAGACATTTTTATTTCATCAAATCCTTTTTGGCATCCTGGAGTCCATTCCAGTAACTGTCCTAGTCCTTTAACAGCTTCATACAAAGGTTTGGCCATTAATACGAAATTAGGTATCCACAGGCAACACCATCCAGCCATTCCTAGAAATCCTCTGAGTTCTCTCTTTGATTTGAGGGAGCGTGATTTGACAGGTTGCCTCCTTTCTTTCAACTCCTAGTTTTCTTTCATCTTGGGATACTTCAGATCCAAGATAAATCACATTTTTCTTCATAATTTGTCCCTTCTTTTGTGACACCCTATATCCTGCTGACCCCAGAAAGTTTAATAGGCTGATAGTTGTCTCTTTACATTCTTCAGCTGTGTCTGCCCCCAGTTAGTTATCATCTGCATATTGCAACAAGGTAGTGGTGGTCTTCTTACCTTGCCATTTCTCCAGTTCTTTTGCCAGTACATTACCAAAGACTGTGGGGCTGTTCTTGAATCCTTGGGGGAGCACTGTCCAGCACAACTGCATTTTGCATGCTGTTGTAGGGCTTTGTCATTCGAAGGCAAACAGCTTCTGACTTTGTTGTTCCAATGGAATACAAAAGAAGGCATCCTTTAAGTCCCATACTGTAAAATAGACATTTGAATCAACTATCATTGTTAACAAAACTTAAGGATTTGGTACCACTGGGTGTACATCAGTCACTATTTAATTTATAGCTTTCAGATCTTGTAGTAAATGGTATTCCTGTGAATGTGGCTTTTTACAGGCAAAAATGGGGTATTATATTCCAACTGACATTCTCATAACAGTCCATATTTTAAAAAGTTATTAATTGTAGGCTCCAGTCCGATACGGGCCTCCATTTTTATGGGTTATTGTTTTCATCTTACCAGCTTTGTTCCCAATTTCAATTCCACTCTTACCTCTTCTGCTGATTTAGCTCTTCCAGGTTTCTCAGTTGCCCGGACAAAAGGGATTACTTCATTCATGATTTCTGAGGAGGCTTCAATTTGTTTCTCCTTATTTCCAGCATCTTGTATCTGATAATTCCTGTAACATATATACTTGTGCTTCCCAAGCATTATTTTGTGGAATATGTACTTGAACTTTGTTCTAATCAAAGGTTATTTGTTTTCTCAATTTATTTAATAAATCCCTTCCTATCAGAGGTAACGGACATTCTGGCATATACAAAAATTCATGTGTAAGTATTTTATTCCCAATTTCACACTTAATCAGTTGAAAAAAGGTGTCTGAACTCTTGTTTTCCCGATCACTGACATAGGGAATTTGCTCATGGGCACTTTACAACTATTTACTACAGAATACGTTGCCCCTGTATCAGCTAGGAATTTGTGTTATTCTCCAGCTTGACTGAAATCAGGGGTTTGGCTGGGGAATCTAATTTCTCAGCCTCTGATTTCTGTCAATCCGATTCTTCCGTACCAATCATAAGTAAATCTGCCTCCGGAACATGTGCAGATGGGGGTGTCCAATTAACTGGCTGCCTCTTCAGGCATTTGTTTTTCCAATGTCCCTTTTCCTTGCAAATCATGCACCAATCTCTCCCCAAAGAGATTCCATTTCCTCCTGCTCCTCATCCCCTTCCGAGCCCTTGCCCCCTCGGGAAACCTCTTCCCTGAGAGGAAATTTGTGCTTGAGCATAGGCAGCTGCTAAAATTGCAACATTTTGCCTTCTATACTTCAATTTCTCTTTCTGTTTTTCCTTCCTTTCCAATTCTTCCCTATTATTATATACCTTATATGCAATTTCTATTAACTGAGATATTGACATTCCAGACATGTCTTCTACCTTGTGCAACTTTCTCCTTATGTCTAGTGCTGACTGCCCCACAAACAAAGTAGTAAAAGTCTTTCTATTAGCCCCATCCTCAGGACCCAAATCTGTCTACTTCCATGCTGTTTCACTTAGTCTCTCGTAAAAGGCAGAGTGGTCCTCACTTTTACCTTACACCACCTGATATAGTTTTGCAAGGTTTTTTAGGTCTAGGTACCCCATGTTTTATTCCATATAATATGAACTGCTCAACAATCTACCTACATCTGTATTTGGATCCCCATCCAGCTCTTGTGCTGTCATAAGACAATCTGGACCATCCCTTGTCTCTCATTCTCCTCCTGAGCTTTTCCCAACACCATTCTCTTTTCCGCAGGCAGAAATAAAGAGTTTAGCAACACTTGCACATCTTTCCAATCTGGGTTATGATTTTCAATTATCATTTTAAAGAACTGATACATTTTTTCTGGAGTTTCCCAACACTACCCAGCAGGCTCCTTCCAATTCATTACATCTGATGTTGAAAAAGGAACTTTCACATATACTGGTTCTCCATCTGGTCCTACTGCCTGGCGCAGTGGAGCCTGAATCACTGGATTCTGTTGCACTTGAGTTCTGCCTGCAATGGAACTAAATACCTCACTACCCCTTCTCATACCATCAACAACATTATCCTGTTCCCTATCTGGGGAAACCAACAATTGTACATCCTCTTCTTCATCTTCCCTTTTTAAACATTTTTTTTTCCAATACTACAAGCAGAACAATAGAGACAATTTCTTTCTATCCTCCATCATCATCAATACATTCGAATCAGGTATCAACAATTTACATTTTTTCCTTGTTTCATGATCATTTTTCAAAGTAAAAAACAAATCCACATATGGGATTTCATCCGATTTATCCTGCCTTCTGCAAAACAGCATAAGATGCAAAATTGTATTATAATTCAAAGACCCCATTTCTGGCCCTAAATTTTGGACCTGCATATTGACAGCTTTGGATACCCAAATAGCTCAATAACCACAAAGTCTTATTCTGTGCTGATGTTCTCAGCTAGTGATGTTCCTCATGTACCTACTTCAGCCCTGTTGGACTGCCATTGTCTAATTCCTGCTTTTTCTTAAAAAACCAGGAAACTGGTCTATTTATCACAAAATCCAAAAAAAACCAAACCAAAACAAAAAACAAATCAACACAGATTCATCCCTGTTCCTACTGTTGCTGGCAATGATGTGGACAGAACAGAAATCTGTACACTGAACTGGGCTGTGGTGTGCCCATTACTATGTGTATGCCACTGTAATAATAAATGTGATGTATGTGAGAGTACTTTATGCTGCAATTTCATTTGTGGCAAAAACGCTTTCAGTTTGTGCCCATTGCTTTTGGCCCTGTCCCTGGGCACCACTGAAAAGAGCCTGGCTCCATCTTCTTCGCATCTTCCCTCCAGATATTTGTATACATTGATAAGATCCCCCCTGAGCCTTCTCTTCTCCAGGCTGAAGAGATGCATCTCTCTCATCCTTTTCTCATCCTTTCCTCATCGGAGAGATGCTCCAGTCCTTTCATCATCTTTGCGGCCCTTCAATGATCTATATCCAGTAGCTCCTTACCTATCTTCTACTGGGCAGCCCAGAACTGGCCACATTCTTGTTCAGAGCATATGTCATAGAAATAATAGAAAAAAATTAATTTGGAAGGGATCACTCAAGTTTGCAATGCAGGACTAGCTTCTAACTTAGATTCGTTTGCTCAGGACCTTGGCCAGTCATGTTTTGAAAATCTCTAAGCATGGAGATTTTACAACTTCTGTGGCCCACTTGTTCCAGTGTTTCACCGCAACATTTGTTTGATAAGAAATTTTTCCTTGTGTCCAACAGGAATTTCTTTTTTGCAGCCTATGAATATTGCCTCTTGTCCTTTCATTGTGCAGCTCTGAGATTATTTTGGGTCCCACTTTTGCATAACCTCTCCTTAATGCAATGCAGTTAGATCTCCCCAAGTCTTCTTTCATCCATGTTAAATAAACCAAATTCCCTCAGTCTCTTTATGTATACCTGATGCTAGCCATTTCAGTGATATTTCAATGGACTCTTTCCAGTCTGTTATTTCATACTTTAATTAGTTCAGTATGGCATTATGTAGCCTTGGGGTTGAGCGTGAATTTACTTTGGATAAACTCTATCAGTGCTTTCTTCTTGCGTTTTTCACCAGCTTGAGAAGTGTCAGTCTCCAAGGAAGGAAAAAATTTGGCACAGGTTGAGGACTGGTCTGAACTCAAAACTTGAACCTTATAAGCAGATTGGATGTAACCAGCTCACACTGTCTGGCCTAGAACTCATAGCTGTGAATAGCTAATAAATCACTGCAGGCTTAGTAAAACTAGCTGTGAGGACTGTCCTTTGAGATTCTGGGTTGTAAAGGGAAAACCAAAAATAGTATATGAGATCACTCCCACCACATTATTTAAAAAATAATTGGACAGCAGGTCATTAATTGTTCAACTAAGAAAAATATATTCACAAGGGTATCTGGTAGGCTTTTTCCAGCTAGGGTTCTATAAATGTCTGATATCTGAGGATGTCATCGTAAGTGTAGGTATTAACACCACCTACAGAAAAGACAGCATAATCCTTTTCCTGATAAGAAACTGTTTAAAGTGGGTTATAACATATCTGAAATCAAGGTTTTGGGGTGAACATTTTTATTTCATGTGCTTCCCTCTGCCTTTTATTTTTGTGTATTTGCTTTCATTAAATTGCTGAAATTCCTGCAGCTAAGGAAAGCAAGGAAATACGCCGTACTGTAACAGTAATTTCTGAGAAGAACAATATGTTATCCTTAGCTGTTCTGTTAACAATCTGAATCTTGGTCTCTGGTCTTATGGTACTCCATGAAATGTTACCAAGTTGTAGGACTCTTGTAAGACTTAGCTTCTTCACGCCTAGAAGAGCATCCTTAGCATTTGGCAGATAAATTTTTCTGCAATCCCATTTGCAATGGGAATGTGCTTTATGCCTTTCTAACTAGTATTGATGACAAGGTGTTATTTCAACTTCCTGACTTTCATTGAAAAAAGTTAATCTGTACTAAAGAACTTTACTTCTTAGAACAAAAGGGCTGAACAAGTGATTCAATTTTTTGATCTGTTTTGAGTTTTGTAAATACAGGACAAACTTTTCTTTATGATGAAAAAAATTTAAAATATTTTATGTGATATTTTCCGTAGGGTCTACCAAGACTTAAATCTTTCGTGGGTATTTGCTTAGCAGTTGTAGCTATCCTTTCTGAAAGAAATGACTCACCATCTTTACCACATTTTGCATAGATACAGTACAGTCAGAAACTTCTATCAACTGCTTATCTTCCTCAGATAAAGTAGATATTCTTTGTGTTCTTTTGCCTTGAATGGAAAAAAAAGAAAACCTTGATAAAGGACATTGGAGTTTCTACCTTATTTTAAAAGAAAGTTATAACATATTCACCTCATGTTTGAGAGTAATCACTGGACAGAAACAGACTGCTAAAAGGTAGTCTTAAAGTCAAATTTCAGATGCTCTAAAATGATAATAAAATGTTGCTTAAAGATAAGAAGTAGGCATTTTTTGTGATAAACTCAAAATGAAAAGTCATTACTATACCAGCTATTACTGCTGATTTTCAAGTCTCATGTGGCCTAGTCAAAGCTGCAGTAGGTTGTGGCATTTTGCTACTTAACCCAGACAAAAAAAACCCACAAAACAAAACAAAATTAAATTAATCATAATTCAAAAAATACAGATTTAGGTCCATTACCCAATAAGGATAATCCCCAAAGTTAAATTGGATCCAGTATTTCCTAGACTGAAACAAACAGACAGCTTGAGAAGCACACCTTTCTAGGATACCTCCTTCAACTTCCACAACACATCATGTTTCTGTAAACTGAGTCAATAAAATCTGGGGGCTTGACAAGGTTTTGCTACCTCACTATCTGAAAAACCTTTCCTTTATAGGTAATAGCCTGAAAAACAATGGATATTACCTAGTAAATGGAGATGGAATCATACAGTTCTATGGTTTGATAGAAGAAATTAATAGTCTGATCAACTATTAAGGTTCAAATAAGTATGTGATCCTATTTATGATAACATTATTCACAACAGTGGTACCTGGAAAAACCCTGTTTTTTAAACTTACCTTAAACTTCATAAGTACAATCAAGTGAAAATTAGCTATTGTTTCTACTTTATACCATGAAAGAAAGCATATTGCTTAGCCACAAAATAAACATTCTATTTGGATCTGGTTCCAGCTTGCTATATGTCACGGTGGATTTGTCACCTCTTAAAGTGTGTAATACCTTACAGCATTCTTGTGGCTGAATTCATAGTCATTTTTAGATCTCTTAGGTATCCTCAGTAGGATGCAGTATGTGTTATTATAAATTTTAATTTATTATCACAGTACTGAAATAGCATTGAATAAGCATTTGACAGCAGCATTTTCTAGTTTTAGCTGAGGTTTGCATTCATTGCCTAAATAAAACTCTAATCCCCATATATAGAACAGAAAACAACTGCTACTTCCGAAATGACTGTTACAAGAAATGCTGTTTTTCTGTTAAGTTGCAAGGGTTGATTTCATTTATAAATAGAGGAATTCAGAAAGTTAACAATAACAAAAGCTAGCAAAATGAGATTTGTAAGAGGGGGTGGATGTCATACTATAATACAGAAGCTCTATTTACTTGTGAATTATTTAAATACAGAATAATTGAATTGGTACAGCTTACAGGAAACCTGAGTAAATTCTTGTTTTTCAATATTCCTGGGCTTGAGTGATCAATACCCAATGTGACAGGTGGTATAGGATCATCGAATAGCAAAAGGCTATGTGTTAGTGTTATAAATGATATACAGGGAGCCAGGAATTCAGTAGGCAGCAAGTCCAAAAAGAAGGAGGTGAATTAAACGATGCTCTCAAGAGTTTAGAAAATGTTAGGAGGCATTAAGACTACATCCTAATCATGAAACCATGCCAGTGAAAAGTCTTTTAAAATATCACTGTCCAAATCTTCTCTCCCCTGGAAGGAGTACCTGAAACAGTTAAACCTAGTCAGAGAAGCAGAAAAGGAAATAGGACTTAAAATTTACAAAATTGGCAGCCCTGTCCTCAAAAAATAGATACTGTTTGCATATTACGACCTGGGACTATATCAGGTATAACAAGCACTAGTGGCAGTGTCATGGTCCATTTAAATCTCTCAAATTTACAGGACGACATATTCTGTAAATTAAAGTTTATTTTATGAACTCATTAGGAAGGAAGACAAACACATGAAACTTGGGCTCAATCCCCTTTGTACAGGCTAGTCTAATGTGAATCCACTCATTCATCACTTCGGTAATTCATGACCTGCAAGTTCTCTATCTTATAACTCAAGTGCCAATAAGCAAAACCATTACCTTGCAAAGGGTGGGAGTGCTCATTTTTCCTTCTCCTTCACAATGTGGGTGTCCCCCCTTATCACATGGGGAAGGACAAAATCCTCAGCAGTCCAGCTGCTGTTGGACAAAACCCTCAGCAGTCCAGCTGCTGTTGGATCTACTACAAAATCCCTTTTGGTAAGCTGATGTGTTTAAACCTTCCAGCTTGGAAATTTGGTCTATACCATTTCCATAAATTAGTGGATACTAAAGAAACTTTGGGAAATCATTATGCAAGGATGCAAGAGACAATGGACCCCGGATACAGCAAGCTGCAGGTGATAACAGCTGCATCATGACCTCCCTGTCCACCCTGTCCTGCCTAAGTGTTGCTCTTGCATTGACTTAATGGCGTTGCTCCCAGCATACTTCAGGCCGTAGTGTGAGCAGTGTGTCAGGCCAAAACCTGGGCAGCAGTTGAGTGAACAGTCACAGGGAAGACATTTAGATTTATATTTATTTTGGGATATGAATAGACCACTCCTAAGCAAGACAGACACTTACATCATTTTCATTGTAATGCTGTTGTCCTGAGTAAACAGTGCTTTTCTTGGTTAGGACTTGCTGATCATTAATTGAACTTATCACTCTTCTCACAAAGGAAGAGTGCAAATACCGATCTGAAGCCACATTTGTCGAGATATTTACAGCATACTGCAAGAGGAAAATAAACCACACAATTCCTCCTTTTCTCTGCCTAAGGTTGACCCCAACTATAAGCAAAATATAACTTCAGCTCAGAATCATAAAGCTTATTTCAACCTTATTTCTTCATATTTCTGTGATATTGCATCATAATGCTGTGGGTCCTTCTGTGCTCTGGATGACAGAAGCACATGCAGCTATCAGCCTTTCTGGCTGACAGACTCCATGGACATATCCAGCTAAGAGTCACCGGAGCATCCCTGCTCTGCACCTGCACCCCAAAGACTGTGTTTCAATGTGTGGAGCTCGGTTTGAAGAAATTACACAAGTGTTTTTTTCACAAGGCAGGCTTTGAATTTGTGCACTTTGGCCACAGCTTTAAAAGCTAGAAGGCATTTAACTAATTACAAAACCAACCAGATATTTCTGCCATGAGAAAGATCCTGCAGCCAGGTAAGGTATCTATGGCCAAGCAGGTCCAACTGGGCAGACAGACAGTCTAAGCAACAGCTGCTTAAAAGATACCTCCTCTAGTAAACATTAATTGCTGTTATCTTCTATGTTTTGCTATCGTGATTGGTTTTGCTATGTTATAGACTATGTTATAGTACCAACAATGCCTGTCCTTAATTTTGAGGCTTGATGGCATAACAAATCAGATCTCAACACTGTCTGTTTGCTGGTTGAATAATGGAGCATTAACTTCCAATATGTCCTTAACCTACATTCTAGTTTTCATCCAGACTTCAATGAAATGCTGTCTCTGGGCATTCCCATTTTTTTTCTCTAACCAATTGTCCAGAACATGTAAAATTTTTCTTACTTCCATTACTTAAATTTATGCTGTTTAGTCGTAGAAATAGCAATACATTACAGTATTGGTACTCTATAGTACTCTTCAGTGATCATGTTGTTATTTTTTCTTGTTACTCTTTGGATTTTCAATATTTTTCAATATTATTACATTTCAAATGTGGAGACCCTGTGGGCACTAGGGACTTGTAGTATATGTCTTTCTAAAAATTTACTCTCCTGTTGTGATAAATCTTCAAGTATATGCATTACACTGTGTTAATTTTTGTCATACTAACTGGTCCTACAAGTCAGTTCACATAGGCTAGGTCCAAACAGATTACAATTCTATCAACTGAAGGTGTTCTAACAAAACACCAGATATAAATAATTCTATGACTATTTTCCTTGTTCTAACTGAATGATTGTGCTGGTGATCTTTTGCCTCCTAAAGGGCCTCCTGAAAAGCCACCTACACACATTCAGAAGTGATCCCTACATGTTATCTAGCAATGGATTTTAACGTTTATATGAAAATAGAAATTTGATGGTGGTAGGAGTTTGAGGAAAAAAATATGGAATGTTGTGGAAAGAATAGTCCTGTATTTTAGAAATCCAAAAGTTTTCTCACAAAGTACTATAATAGCCCTCCCTGTCCTGAGCTGAGTAATCATTCCAGAATGTGATCATATGACTAAATAAAAAATGGGAAAAAATTCACAAAGTTCCATTCACAAAGAAAATAACTTAGGCTGCACTGGCAGGAGGCAGAGAATTAGTAATGCTTTTGTCTGGTTTTATTATAACAAAAAAGTTGTTTAAATCAGTCTTTTGTAGACAATGCTTTAAAAAGAAACCAGTCCATGCAATTCACTCAACAGTGTCACCACTAGTGGAACACTAAAAAATAAAATACACTAAAATTAAAGCTTCACTTTTTTAGTAGTACATGCTAGTTGCGGGTAGCAAAGGCTGTTTTAGTGTCTGATGTGGTGAGGAAACCAGCTGACTCATAGAAATTTGAATTTGGGAGCCATAAAAGATTTGGGTAGAAGAAGAAATAAGATAGGACAGGCCACAAGAAGTAAAGGACAGGGCTAAGAAGACTTTTGAAAAGAAACTGAGTAGAGACTTACAAATTTAGGAGGAAGACATAGATGTGCAGAAGATGTGGAAGAAAAGTGTTAGTATGTAGAGTGGTGCTGAAGATAAGGCAAGAGGCTGGGACTTGGGTGGCTTGATCTTGTTCCTTCATGTTCTATAGTTGAGTATTTGTTCAGGCTCTGCGTGTGATCAATATAAGTATTTCAGGCCTCATACATAACTGATCTACTTGTTGATAAAACCACTAGCTATGTACCCTTCTGCAGTAATCTTTTGTGATGCAGTTTGAGAAAGAAGGGGTAATGCAGTGCTCAGTAGCAGGATGCCAGGCTGTGAAGAGAAAGCACAAGACAGGAAAAGGGAATTAATGCAGGAAAACAAAAAGGGGAACAGAAAAGAAAGGGCTAAGAAGGAAAAGAACATTGGCAAGCAAAGATATTAAGAGGTATTATTAAAAATATGAAATTCTAAAAATACTGCTCCAACCAATGATCAGATTCCAGGAAGTCAACAAGAGGTGTTGATTATTATAACAGCTAGAAGCTCTTATAATCATTTGCATTTCTAAGGTGAAGCAGGTGTCAGTTCCAAAGCAATGCTTTTGTCATTTACCAACATACAGAACACTTCTCTAGATAGAAAAGCCAAAACAGGAAAAAGTTTGAATTTCATGTGCAGGCAGGATGCAGAACAGGATTTGCACATAACCCCTGAGTCTCCTTTGCTTTGGCATAAGCACAAAATTTATGCCAGCTTATCCTAAGCTTTTTGTTGTGCCAGTTAAATACACATCTTATTTAATTGTTGAGTTTAGTTATTAGAAAATTTAAACAGGATAGCTGAAAGAAAGATAAGCTAACCGCATCTAACTTGTCTCGCAGGGATAACAGATCTTTTATTCAGAAGCTGATGTATATGGTGGGTATATAGGCAACATTAGGGTCAGATTAATTTAAGTCTCTCACTGAGATAACCTTGTGAAATAAACATTTTGACCAGATCCTCTGTTGGTAGAAAATTAATGTGTTTCATAAAAATACCTTGATTTCTATGAAATAAGCACAGAGGTCATTCTTTTCCTTAGGGATCCTGGAGAACACTAGCTGAAATACTGAATACACAATACTGAAACATATATTTGTATGGAACGAACCAAATTAACCTCATCCATTCAGCTTCTAGAAGGCAAAACAAGTAGTTCCCATTTAAAGTCATTTAAAATTATAAAACTTTAAAATATGTGTAAGTGCATATATATATATACACACACACAGAGATCTCACACAGATTTTACTTATAAAGACCATGGCATAAAGACTCAGAAACTGTCACAGCCAGGCAGTTTAAGGAAAGAAACCACCATGTGCTGACCCTAACTCCCTGACCCCACCTTTTCTTTGCCTGTGTCCTCAATGAAGGCGCTGAGGGTAAACTGCAGCAGTGACAAGTGTGGGAGGAGAGGAATCAAGACTGAATGAGTGAAGTTGAGCCTGGGAAAAGGAGAAGGAAAGTGTTGCTTAAATGTCTTTTTGTTTCCCACTACTCAAATTAGTAATTAAATATTTACTTTATTTGGCAATAAACTAATTTTCCCCGAGTTGAGTCTGTTTTGACCACAATGGTAATTGGTAAGCAATCTTCCAGCCTTTAGCTTGACCTATGAGTTTCTCAGTCCTGTCCTTCCTGTTTTGTCTCCCTGTTCCACTGGGAGTGAATGAGCTGCGGGGTGGGTGTTTGGCTGTCAGCTGGGTCAAATCTGCTACACTGGTAAATCTCAGCAATAATAACCTTTATTCTTGTAGAAATAATACTGAAACTCCCAGGAGCTTTCAGGGTACCCAGCTTTCACACAAATAATTTATCAAAATCATTCTATCTAGTTCTGTTAATTTTTTTGTGTAAAATATTCTCAATTTCAGATATTTTAATGACAGATTTTAATATGTGCATTTGACAAAAAGAATGAGAAACTTCTAGGTAGACTCTGTGACAGGGATGAGAAAGTTAAACTTCCCATCTGGTATTTTTAAATGGTTAACAATATGCTCTTTCTCGTCCTGGTCACTGAATTATGGGACACTTATTATGATGTAGTGTTTCATGTCTTTGTGTCTAGAGTAATCTATCTTTTTTAAGGGACACTGTGAAGGACAATGCTTTGACAAGTACATCCGTGCCAGTGATTTTTCTGAATTAAAATCGAAGGCACACAGCAGATCTGTCTGTGCTACCCTACCCTGGCCCCTGCCCAAATAACAGACCACTGGCTCACTACTAGGCCTGTTGCCAACAGATCCATTTGCTTGGATCCCCTGGGCTTCTCATTGCTGCCAGGCTATGGGCAACGTTGGGTGCTAAAGGACAGGCAGAGCATGCAGGCTGCACACTATCTGCACAGCATACTGGTGTGCTGCAACAAAGCCTGGAGGAACAACTGGCTCAGAAGCCTGAGGCTATGCAACAACACAAAAGACCTGGCCCTGCTTCCCCTGGTGTGCAAGCATAGCTGAGACCTTGCAGAGAAGAAGGTCAGAGGTACTCACTATCGATTTAGCTCATTAGCTCTCCACTCCTGCAGTAACGGAAAGCTTCCATCTGCAATAATCCTAACAGGCTGCTCACTTTATTCCTGGAAGAGTTTAATTCTTGTGTTTTACTGCATCATACAAAAACCTTCAGATGGCACAACTGAAAAACAATTTTTGTTTCAATATTGTTACAGGTCGCTTTCAGTAAGCAGTGGCACTCAGCTATTAAGAACCCTTGGTAGCTCTCATATATATAGAAATCACAGTTATCCAAACAGCAAAGGAAGGAAAGCTGTACTCCATACTTGATTTTCTCTTCACCTGGCTTTGCAAAACACTTAATGGGTGCAGGAAATCCCTGTTGTTGCAGTGATGAGGAGATACAGCTTATACACTCGCTCACAAACTTTTTGGGTCTAAGGCTTTTAAGTCTGAGCGCCCACTATTCTGTACTGTGTTATATCCTTCCTGCCTCTACAAAACAAATTTCAAATGCCAAAAAAAAAAACCAAACCCAAAACCACCAGATTTTTCCATATACCTATCTTGCATTTGCTGGGACAGGCATCTGCCTCCACACTGCACAACACACTGAGTCATGCAAAGGTAAGTGCAAAGTTTGTCATACCAGTTCTCAGTTCTTTCTGTTTTCAGAGGCTCACACAGAATTACAGACCAATGCTAATGCCATTCAGGATGGTTCATCTCTCTTTCCAAACAAATCACGCCCTCCTTTTCAACAGCAAAGCATTGCTCTGTGGCAGCTTTCCTATGGCTGATGCTTTATGAAATGAATGTGCCAGAATTACAATGGAGACAGTTCACACTCCCTCACCTGGCCAGGTTCCTTCAGTTTTAACTGAGTATACAAGTTTCAAACTAGTGGCCACACAGGCTAACCAGCCCTTGAAGCTGTGTTAATTAGGGAATTCTAACTGTTAGCAGACCAAACAAGCTCTATCAAGTTTAACTTTTTATTTTAGAGTGCATTTTTATGTATTAAATACATGCATTGCAAAGGTATTCCATGTCTGACAGCACGCATGTTTTCGTTCTTTTTTCCTCAGATGTGGATCTTAGAATTGGAATTTTCTTGCAAAGCATAATAAAGACGTTAATTGGCTTTATGCTATGAAAAAAATGTATCTATGAAAAATGGAAGCACAAGGGACTATAGCACCCATGAATGTGTAGTATCCTAAGAAAAAATATGAATAAGGCGTAAGCAATACCAAATTTAATCATCAAATACTGATCATATACATGGACATAACAAATGCACAGTTTTTGTTGTTTTGACCACAGACAGCTAAAGAAGTCAGAAGTTAGAGTAATAATCTATTAATTCAAAGAGAAAAATTCAGAGGTGAATACCAAATCTATGAAAAGTAAACTTTTAGTATGGGATAATAAAAACCTAATGTGTGAATACAGATAAAATGTAGATGTACACTCTTCTAAAAATGAAATTTGATGGAAAACAATAATGCATTTACAGCAGCTGAGAGAACAGAATAATATCCTCTCATCTTTAGAAAAAGATAAGAAAGACACTGAGGATTTTAAAAGTGTCAGGATGATTGATTTCACTCCAAATGAAGTCAGTTGCAGTTGCTCCATTTAACTACAGCATTAGGTTCCCTGTTCATACAATGAATTTAACTGCAGCCTGATATTTGCAAGTTTTCTGGCTGTTCTGTTTTCAGCTGGGATAGAGTTAATTTTGTTCCTAGTACCTGGTATAGTGCTGTATTTTTGATTTAGTATGAGAATAATGTTGATAACAGACTGATGTTTTAGTTGTTGCTAAGTAGTGCTTACACTAATTCAAGGACTTTTCAGTATCTCATGCTCTACCGACCGAGAAGACTGGAGGTACAGAAGAAGCTGGGAGGTGGCAGAGCTGACCCAAACTGGCCAAAGGGGTACTCCATACCATATTGTGTCATGCTCAGTATATAAACTGGGGGAAAGCTGACTGTGGGGCCAATGCTCAGGGACAGGCTGGGCATTGGTCGGTTGGTGGTGAGCAATTGTGTTTCATTTGCACCACTTGTTTTTCCTGTGTTGTATTTCTCTCTCTCTTTTTGTTATTTTCCTTTCCATTACAATTTATTTTATTTTATTTTATTTTATTTTATTTTATTTTATTTTATTTTATTTTATTTCAATTATTAAACTGTTCTTATCTCAACCTATAAGTGTTCTCACTTTTACTCTTCCAATTTTCTCCCCCATCCCAGTGGGTGGGGGGGAGTGAGTGAGCAGCTGTGTGGTGCTTGGTTGCCAGCTGGGGTTAAACCATGTCACTGGCAAATAAATAACAAGAGAAGATGAAAAGTATACTATAGAGTGGTAGAAAATAAAACAAGGAAGAAAAAAAGAAGAAAATTTTACAATAAATGGGGAAGTAATCAACTCACTGAGAAGATAAAAGCAGGCAGAAAATTAGCAAAAACTAATTAAATATCCCTACAGTTAAGCTGTAGCCAATTTGGGGAAAAAAAATAAAGGGGTTAAATCAGATTTAACTATTTAAATATAAAAAGAAAAAAGCAAGACTTTCTTCTCCCACATCTTGACTTCTCCATCAGCACTTGCTGAAAGAAAAGTTTATGGCTCTGTCCTGTGCTTTTTCGGTAAGAAATGAAGAACTGTACAGATAAAAACCACATTCTGATGGATGTATTATGTGCTGAGAGAATGTGATGAATTATGCTTGTACCTGTCATTATTCTGATGTACTGCATCTTCGGTAGTGAGAAAACTGTTCTTTACTAAGTAATCAAATATATTCCTAGGAAAATAATGAATTCAGAGAAGCAGAAATTGAAAACAGAGTCTAACTTGCACATATTATGTAAAACATGAACTAGTAGCTAAGTTATACTCAAATACAAATGTTTTCAGCAGTTGTGAATGGACTTCAGTCTTCAGCTTTTGTCCTAGGCCAACAGAACAATTTTCCAATTTGAAACCCAACTTAAGGTCTACCCACAAAATCTAATATAGTCTTTACTTGCATGTATATAAAATATTAAGGTTTAAAAAACTGTTGTTATATTAAAAAGAGCAAAGAACACTATTAAGCACTGCCTCTCATTTTCATTATGTTCCTTTTCTTAGGAGTTCATTACAGAATAAAACTGTCCCTGTCACAGTAAATCTTGAGGAGTTCAAAGCTATGCTGCTCCATAATTATTGCAATTAGACCAGTAACTGCAGCCTGACTTCAGCATTTAGGAATTGATGGCTAAAAGTTAAGACTTCTTCTTGCCTTGCATTTAACATATAGTGAATCCTAACAATTAATAAACCCAAGAGTTCACTGAATGGAGCAAAAAAAATTAGCTGCTCTGTGTGTTATTAAGGGTAGCCTCATTTTCTTAAGTATCTGGAAGTGACTATAAGCATGCTGAAGATAAGATACCTCATGGTAACTCAGAACACATGTCTAGACACCTCATATTTTATACAGCTCTGCACAAAGGCCTTCTGTCACCACTGAAGTGAAAATTTATTTCCAGAATAGATCTGTTCTCCAAAAATGTCATTGTATATATCCAGTGCTTTGCTATTTAGATATTGCTAATTTCCTACAGGGTGTAGTAAGTATTGTTTTACTCCATGGTGGAGTAAATATTGGTTTTACAGGGCATCGAGTCTAGGCTGCCTTATCCTGAAACACAAGTGATGGTGAGCAGAGAGAGTAATCGATCACGTAAGGGTGAACTGAGATGCTTTGATGAATTCTTAGAGGTACAGTAAGACTATCATTTATACAGAAGAGGTTTCTCCATTGGCTGTGGTTAATTGTCAGAATGCCAGCAAAGTGTATCACTAAGCCAGCTACAGAACAGCTTCTAACGACTCTGAGGCTTTTTTTCACCCCCCTTGCTGGGAGTATCAGCTAAAACTGAGTGACAGATGCAACAATGGCAAGAATGGTTTCTTTGGTCAAAGAGGTTTCTGGAGATTTGAGAGTTTTTAAATAACAACTGTTT
>WEKW01027085.1:84335-102669 GCA_013389905.1 Sula dactylatra
TAAGACTGAGTTCACAAAAACTGAAATGTTTATCTGAGGAAAATAGAGACATACATTTAAGAGAAAAATACACGCTGTACTAAAAAAGAATAGTATTACTTTCAGAAATGCTGAAAATTAATCCAAACCCTTGTGCTTTATTTTCTTATTATCCTTTGTTTCCTCCAGGAAAGATGGTTATCCTAAGTCACTACCACTCTTCTCTTTAGCTTTATCCTACAGACATCCTTCTCTGAGACAACAGATTGAAAGACTGTGAGTGAAGATGCATATAAGTATTGGTGTCAGGAAAAGATTTTGCTGTCTGGGTAAGAGCAATTTGAGAGGAAGTCCCATTAACAAAGATGAATAAATATACAAGGTTTGTTGTGAGGAGCCCTCCCCTCATGCAGATCTTCTGTGATTCATGCATGATTTCACTGATCTGTTTTTATTCAGTCTGAAGCCTATACTCCTTTTGCAAGCAAGTGAGGTGGTTAGGTAAGCTCTGCAGCCCAGGACAGGAGGGCTTGCAAGACACTCTGCTAATGACATCTTCCAAGCCTGTCTCAGCTTTCCCTCTTTCCCAGACTCTCATTCTGCTTATTCCAGCAGAAAAGGGCAATCATATCCAAAGCAATTCTCCACAAATTAAGTAGTTCTATGTAACTAAACAATCACTAGAAAATGACAAGGAATGATCTATGTATCAGTAGTTAAAATTATTTAGTAATTTTGAGGTTTAAACATAGCTTCTGGCTGCTAGAAATTATCATCAGTTCAGATCCTGTATAGAGAAAAATTTTGATCCAAACTATAGAAATGTTTCAATAGATAAGATGTTTTAGCAGAGTGTGAGAATGATAACAAAGGATAGAAATGATTGTCCTTGCTGTTGAACTCTCCATTTAAAAAGAAAGATTAGAAAGATCTACCAGAAACAAAAATTATCTTCAAAGGTTACTTGTTTGAAATAGATGTCTGATATAGTGAGATACGTTGTGCAGAAAAAAACCCCAATACTATCTATTCAGAGGAAATAATGTGCTGAGTGTATTGAAAATGAACAAAGACAATCTTAAAAAAAAGGAAATTAAAAGAATCTAGCTTCCTCATATTAAAAGGCAGAAAGACAGAATCTATACTGTTGTTGATTTGGGGATAGTAAAATCAGGGAATGACTGCAAGAAACTAGAAAAGAACTGCTTTGTTTGAAGATATTTTTTGGCCTTGCAAACAATATTAAAAATCTGTAAATCTAGTTTATCAATTTTAACAATCTGAATGCTCCTGCAATACTAGAGAGTCCCAAGCATTAACTTGANGCTGTAGCATAAGATTGAGTTTTCACACAGGCTGAGAAGAAAGAAGAAATCTAAAAGAATTCTAAACACACTTGCCTCAAAGGGACCTCAGGAGGTCCATTCAGTCTGTCCTATATGAAGGAAAATAAATATACCTGACCCATATCCTGAAAACTGTTTGGCTACCTCCTTTTTACAAAAATCTGCAGTGAGAAAGATTTTATGAATTCCCAAGAAAACTTTTTTCCTGTTTATAATTAGCTTTTCTTAAACTTTTCTTAATAACTGATCACCTATGATAATTATATTTTACCAGTCCCCTCTCTAATCAAACCAAACAACCAACAGACATAGAGAACAATTGAAGGCCCATTTTTAGTCAGCTTATCTTCTAGGGAAACATGTTCTTGTTAGGCTCTCTTTAATTCCCTCTGCTGTCTGTCTTTACATTCTTACCAACCTAGACACAGTATTTTGGCAAGGTTTTGGTATTAGCAAGTAGAGGAAGCCAATTATTCCACACTGTAACAACAATTCTGTTAATACTTTCTAGAAGTCCAAATGCAATTTTTTTCCCCATCTTTTTCTTATCATGTTAATCTAACACTTGGGTCTATGGGGCAGTGCAGTCTGCACATTCCCCAGTTTCATCTCAGCAGAGTCCCAAGTGTCTAACAAGATCTTGAAGAAGATGTGAAGGGTAAATAATTAATGTGTTTGTGGATAAAATACCTTTAAAATTTCCAGTTACTTTTCTCCTTTGAAAGCTTGTCCATAGATGGATTCACAGCGTGAGTGATTTTTTTTTCCTTTTATTTTTTTTCATTTTTTATTTTAAGGAGCATTCTTTGGAAAATGTATTAATGGAAATATCACTCAGCAAAGCACCTGCTATAATATTGGCACTGGTGGAATATATTTTGATCAATGAAGGAAGATCCACTTGGGCATAAGACAGTTTAACACAGTCCCTGATCCAGTTTCTCATTGTGTAGAGATCTCTAACTATTGATCCAAACAGTGACTGAGGTTTTCAGAACAGTCAGCTCCTTTGCAGCAAGAGGTAATTCCTGCTATCTAAGACTTGTAATCAGGCATAAACTCTCTGCCAACAAAGGAAGAGTAGACTACAGACTGTTTGCCAAAGCAGAAGTTTATATAAAAAAAAAAAAATCCAGGAGATCTGTGCAGTTCACAAGCTGTAGCTTATTGCTTAGTTGTTGCCTACATTAGATGCTTAATCCATCTTTGGATGGTTGGGCTTTATGGGATTTGTTTCTTACAGCCTCTTCTTGCCGCATTTCAGGCAAACCTCAGGATATTTGCTTGTGCTCCTTAATTAAAAACTTTCCTGCATAGCAGGTACATGCACTGATCCTCTTTACCAAGCTATGTTCTGCCCTATTGACCTTATCTGCTAAATTCATGGAATACACTATTGGACATAAATTGTAATCTAGTTACTCAGTCCAAACAGCATAACAAAAACCTCAATGTCTTATTTCTGTTCTGAAGAAAACCAATGTCTACGTTGCTTTCTCACCTCACACAAGTGCAATTTTGGTACAAGTCTTTTCAGTATCAGATACTCAAATAATAAGTTAAAAATTTATTGCAATGAGACTGAAGATTGAGCCTATGCAGAAAAAAACCTATGACTTATGTTCAGAAATTTAAAACTAGGAAAAAAAATTAATGTCTGGATTCCATGAGACTTGGATTAGTACCAAGACAGTTATTTCACCTTAGGTAGAACCTGGGATAAATTGAGACAGAGATCTTATTCATAAAGGAAACAATGTAAGAGGGATTGATTATGACCATGTGAATCTCCTACTTCCTAGTAGAAGAAATAGCCCCCAGAAAAACTGTCTTCACAGGCAGAAAGAGTAATGAAAAATTTCCAACTGTGTGGAGTATCAAGTTAAATTCTGTGGAGAAATAAGGTTTCTTGTTAGCAGGAATAGTTTCACAAATCCCTAACAATCCAGTGAGAATAGCAATGAAATGAAACGAGGAGGAAAGAGGGGAAAAGGAAATGGCTGATGGAGGAAAAAGAATTTAAGGCTCTTACCCTATACTTTATTTTAGCACCTGGAGGCAGAGGTCTGTGGCAATCAGCAGGCCATACCAGCTAATAGGTATTAATAAAACCAGTGATGATCTAGTGATGATCTTTCCCCTAGCCGGTCCAGGAGCCAGCTATTGCAGTTGGGATTCAGAAGATCTAAATAGGTCTAAATAGGTATTGTGGCCTGTTTTATGGTACCAAGGACAGAACCTCTGGAAATTGTGGAGGTGAGTTATCATTAACAGAGTGAAGAACTGAATCAAATCTGCAGTTATACAGTTCTACTCCAGAGCCAAATTGACCATTTTCTTTGTCAGCCAAGGTCCTCGCAACAAAAAACCTCCATGCTCTGTAACAATTTTTGCAATTGTAAGAAACCGCGCTTGCTCCATTTATTGTCTTTTCAGAAAGATGCAGACAACTACTACGTTGCAGTATTCTCTCTTCAGTGCAGAACAGACACTAAAATCAAACACAGTCATGTGTATAATTGATCTCACTACAATATTTATAGCTAACCACTAATTTGGATCTTACTTTTCAGTGGTTAAGAAGAGAAGGATCTCATACCCAGAAAACTCAAGTCTTCTGGGGCCTTTCTCCAGCCTCTTACTGCCCTGTGGCCATCTTATTTACCCATGCCATTATGAAAGCGGTAAAGGTCAGGCATAAAAAGAAACATATATTGTGCCTGCAAACGGTGTGGTACTTTCTGCTCACTCTTCCTGCTGTTCTGGGAGTCTGGGTTTGGTAGATGCTGAATGCTAGATTCTTAACCACTTTATTAATGAAGAAGTTTATTTTATCTCTACTAAAAAAGTGAAGAATAGCCATCTGAGCAAGTTGGTTCTGTAACTTACTGTCTTTCCTAAGGTTGGTGTCATCTTTGAGTCATTTTGTGAAGCTTGGAACTGTTGCTTCCCAGATAAGAGGCACTGAGTTTTCAACCCTCAGCAACCCTCTGTGGTGATGTTAACACAAGCAGTCCCTTTCTAGGGGAAAAGTATGAAAGCTGGAAACTTATCAAATGGTATCCACATACTTGTGGTTTCCATTCAACAGTTATACTCAGAGTCAAAGGCCAGGGCCCAAATGTGGCTTTATTGAGACAGTGCAAGTTTATTTTTGGGCACGAATCTGTCTCAGCCAAACAGCATTTTGCCTTGAAATTTGACATCCTTAAGGTCTCAGACAAAAACAGCAAACATACTTTGCCTTTTCAGAGGAGGGGGAGCTCTGATATAATCTAAAGACAGCCCTCTTTCTGGAGCCAGCCCTGGAAAAGGAGAGTGAGCTTTTACAACTCAGAAAGACATAGCAGGAGCCAATGAACTTAATAGTGTCTTGTATTGGAAGGGTGAGTTTTTGATAGCTCAGAATCAAGAATAAGGAAAGAGGATTTTCATTTGGACTTCCTGCCTTTGATTTTTCTAAGAGACTCACCATCACTGCAGTTGGGGTTGGCACTGGGGTCACCGGCAGGTTCATCCACTCATTGGCAAGGACATGTTCTTGCTGTTTGTATTCACAGTGGTCCCCAAGCACAGAAATCCACAGAGCTCACTGCTTGCTGCAGAGCAGACTGTTCTCTCTCTGATGGATTGTCTGGTGTCTCCTTTCTAGCAAAGTACTTGTTGCTTTTTATTTATTTTGATCTTGTGAATATCAGATGCATTTTGAATTCCCATCTTGTTCTCTGAACTAGTGACTCCTCCTAGACTGGCAATTTCTGCAAATGTTACAAACATATTCTTGATTCTTTCTTCCAAGCCATTAATGAATATATTGATTAGAACTTGGCCCAAGCCACATCTTTACAGATATCCATCTGAAATAAATATCTTCTCAGCTCATCAGTGAACCGTTACTATCTACTCTAAGAGTACACTCTGAACTGGGAATTTGGCTTATGGCCATAGTATGTAACCTGATTTTCCTAATGTTACAAATGTGATGTGGGCTAGTGCCAGCAAGCTTACTGAGATCAAAATGTATCACAAGTATTGCTTCATCCTTATCTCTAGGCCAGTTATATTTTCAAAAAGGAATTACAATGATCAGAAAGAGTGTATGTTCTTTACTGTTGTCATTCAGTTGCTTATAAATTTGTTACTCAATGATTCGAGAAGGGAAGTTGAAGCAATAAATCTATAGTTCATCATCTACACTTTTTTCCATTGACACAGTTTCCTTTGGGAGGGTAAAATTTCTGAAATACCACACCCTAACCATTTCTTCAAAAATAAGAGTGAGATGGTCTCGATTACTTATCAGGTACTCTAGGATGAATTTTATCATTCTTTCCACATTTGAACCTCTCTAACTTACCCTATCCAAAGTCACCCTCCACACATTTTGTAGGACAGTGCCCTACATAGTGTTTTCCAATAAATAATTAGGTACTTAGTCCCATATTGCTGTCATCTTTTGGTTGCTGCTGTTGCCTGATCAAAAATTTCATCTACAGCTTCTTTTTGATATGGACATTTCTTATGTTCTTTCTCCTTTTATCTTCACCCAGAGAAATGCAACAAATTTGCCTCTCACCTCTTTCTCAACTTCAGAGAGTGACTTCAAAGCATTCTTGATCTACAGTGTAATATTGGTTTCCTTTTTTCCTGTTTGTGCTTCCTGAAGAAACTATTTCTATTTTACCAGCCTTCCAATTCTACTGATTTGTTTCACCAGCTTTCTGTGCTCTTGAATAACCAAGTTTTTTTGGTTGTAAAGCAAGATTTCAGATCCTTTCTCTTCAATTCCTGTGCTGTTTTGAGTTGACGTGTAAGTTATGTGTTCAAATTGACTCTTCTTGGTTTAAAGATGACAGGAGGAAACATCTTTATACCTCAGTACAAGATCAGTGTAGTGGAGTAAGTAATATGGCCTCCATGAGGCTGCATGATCACTGATACTGGGGTGCAACATCAGGAACCTTGGCATGGCCAAGTTATGTTTCTTGAAGGTTTACACTAAGAAGGCAGCATTCTTCTCAGAGGTGATACTTCAGGCTGGCAGGTGGTTGTCTTGTCTTCTAGCAGTATGATTATGAATATTGCTATTGTTGCCTTTAGATGGTGATTTTGAATGTCTCAGCTTTAGGGAAATCTAGTTATTAGGTGCTCCTTCATTCTGCAGACCAACAATGGTGTGATAATTTTTGGGTACCAAGGAGAAGATATTATGAGGCAAGTTCTTGTACATCTGCTAGTTTCACCATAGTACTCAGGCCAGCTGATCTCTACTATCCTGTTTACTCATTTCTGCCCTTTATTGAGCTCTATCATTCTTCTTAGTGAAATGATCTACTCCAACATTTCAGTCTAGCTTCCAGAGAGAATCCTGGTGCAAACATTTAAACATCCAATATGTCCTACCTGAATTCCTTCTGCTGATTAGTTCACCAAAACCTTATGAAGTTCAATACTAGTTTCCCTAACCATGGTATTCGCTCAGCAGTAACTGGCTGAAAATAATTTCATTACACTAAAAAACCTGTTACAGTTAAAAGGGAACATGCCATACATATGAAGCCACAGATTCATTGATAAACTAATTGAAATCTTGATAGTTTAATAAAAATATATCAAAGAGTTATTTATCATTAGGCCAGTTAAAAGCACTACTAACATGTGTAGTCCAAATTAAAACAACAAAGACTCATTTAGACTAATATCCCTAAAACAGTTACACAAGAAATCCTCCAAATAACTACGCCTTTTCTTGGGTATTGCGCTTATGTCCTAGTAATGTTCTTATGTCCTTGCAGTGTCCTAGTGGGTACTAACATCAACAGTGACCACCTTCCTCAAAAAGAGACACCATGGGTGACACAGTGAGCAGTCATCATCCCAACTTCTTCACTGTGGGACATAGAAAGTTTGTAGGTGGGATCCCTTCCTCCTCAGCCTCAAAGTCAACTAGGAGCTATTTTTATATATCATCTTGTCACAGTGTCCCTACCTCTTACTGCTTCCTAGGCAAAATTAGTTAGCCGCATGCTACACTTCCCCCAGCACAATTGCCCCAAAGGGACTGTTTGTCCCCCAGTTACTACATGTACCCTACTCTTCCCCCAGGCTTCTGGCCCAGGCACCCCCAGAATGAAGCAGGGAGGCAACAGGCACATGGCCACCAGGCAATTGCTACTGTGGCTAAATCCAGCTATTGCCATGGCAGGCAGACAAGTCTTAAGATCCTGTGCTACCAGCTCTGAACCAAGCTTGTGCTTACTAGTAATGATAAAGACTTATTTATTGCACTTTTTATTATTCATTGTAGTTTGCCAATAGAGATTCTGATCAAAGCACTGGAAATCTGCTTTCCTGTTTTTAATCTGCTAAAAGTTATCCAGACAACTCCCACTTCAGCACATCAGGGGTGAGTGTGCTTCAACCTAAATGTCATGTCTAATATGTTCTCTCTTTAAAGTAGTTTTGATGTTTTCATTGAATATTGCTGTTTATAATGATGGATCCCAGGCTGCTGACATTACCTATATGCCTAAACCAAACCTTAAGGATACAAACGAAACCCAAACCAACTGTGAGTCTAAGGAAAGATACATTTGTAAGATGTTTGTAAGATCAGGATCAAATTTTTCCAAGGAGCTGATGACTTCAGATGTAGGGTTATATATGGTTATCTAAAAATTATACAATGATCGTAAAATCTTTAGTCAGGTATCATGAATCAGTTAGTGTCCTTAACCCTCTCACTAAAATAATGAGTGCTAAAGATGCAAAACATTTTACAATATCAGGTCTTTAATATTTTGTTTTTGTGATTTCACAGGCTGTGGTTTTTGTGAGAGGTTTTACTACATCTTTTAACTTTTATAGAATATGAGTTTGGAAGTTTTATTTGTAATTGAAAGTGAAAAGTCAAGATCCAGAGGTGTATGCACAACTCAGCTGAAACTCAAAACATGATTTATAAGTCCCTCACTTCTGAAGGTTTGGCACCAGAAATAACTATCACAGGTGAAACTCTGTTTCTGAATGTCCAAGCCTACAACTCTGATTCTAATACTACACTTGTCTCAAGCACATTACAAATCAGGGCATTATGCAATTATTGTGGAAACCTGGATCACAGTTTGAAATTCTTTCTACTGTAGATGGCAATTTTAAGAAGTGCTGTGACCTCTCAAATTCTTCTAACAAACTTCATGACCTAAATCTAAATGAAGTGATATTTTTTTTAGGTTTAAATGCAAGACAGCTTAAAAACAGTTCAGTGGCAATCATTGGTGCCAGAATAGAAAGAGAAAAACTAGTATGTCTCAAACAGATGGAGATATACATCAAATGGTTTAAATATTTATACTGAAATACATGTGAAATCTATGTATATTTTAGAAAACTGTTGTTAGGCAATGCAGTTTTATTTAAGAGCTGTATAAGACAGGGTTCAGTTTTATGACTGCTTTTTGACTAATGAGTTGTTTTCGTATCATGCTGATTTTGTATGTTCCATGCTCTTAAAATCTTAAAAATGAATTTGCCTCCATAAATAATCTCTTTCACTTCAAGCTGATTCTTTTCAGGTCTTACTTTCAGGAAGCTTTACACAGGTAGATAACAATCTGTGTAAGTGTAACGGTGTGCAAGATCAAGAATTGAAAAAACTGTGTAAATCCTAGCCTACTCTGTGGCTAAGGCACACATCCTTCTTTCTCTATAGCAAAAGCAATTTAAAAAAAAAAAATCATAGAATCATAGAATGATACAATGGTTTGAGTTGGAGGGGACCTTAAAGATCATCTCACTCGAACCCCTCTGCCATGAGCAGGAACACTTTCCACTAGACCAGGTTGCTCAAAGCCTCATCCCTGAACACTTCCATCTTAGGGGGAGTTAAGAAATCCACGTATAATCCATGGTTTAGATGTGATACCCAAAAACACCACTCCCCAGGTGTGCTTCTGATTGCCTTGAAAGTTTGCTGTATTTTTTTTCTCATTCTGTACACTGCCCACTTAGGATAGTTTGCCATCTTCTCTCCTGTCTCAACCACATGGGAAAGCAGATGGAGGTCCAGCGAGGCCCTGGACCATGAGTAGAACCAGAGCAGGTTTGGCACAAGCTTGCATGCAGATATCCCACTAAATATCATTGCGACAACTCCTTTTTAAAATGCTGGAATAAAAATACCATCATGGCTATAGCACTTGCCCAAGAGCTTATGGTCACCTGAGTTGGAATTGGTTTGAGCTCACACTTCTCAAGACAATTTTCTGTGGTTCTAGAGAGCTCTGAACGGTCAGGCTGCTTCACAATAGCAGGTGTGCTACTACTCGGGAAAGGGCATGAAAGACTTTTCGAGATTCATGGCATCAGACAGAATAATGGTCATGACAGCCTGCATCTGTAATCTAGTAATGAAGCATCTTGCTTTTGTAATTTGCATTAAGTAGCTCCTGAATAAAAATGAAAGTAAATTTTGGAACACTCCCAAGATACATGAGATATCTGGTCTGAATCCTGGGTGGCTCAGGAGGGGAAGTGTTCTGTTTCTAACAGTGGTATGAAGAATAGGCAGAGGTAATCAGGCCTTCTTTGGATGCTCTTTAAGCAAATTAATTAATACTGTTCAGGTTACCTTTTTCAGGTTAGGAGATATAACACCATTGTGGTTTAAAGTCCACCCTAAGATTTAAGCGCTAGGTGTTGCAAGTCCTAGCTTGCAAGAATGTGGAAGTTCTTTGCAAATGGTGCTATGATTATACCAAATATTACCAAACAGCTCTGTTCTTATGCATAAATTATCTTATTATGGAAAAATGGCACAATACCTTATTGCTACTGAACATATGTGTATATAGGTATTATATATACATATATGTATATGATACATATATGCTTATATGTGTGTATATATATATCAGCTAGAGAAACACCACAATGTAACTGATTAGAAGACTGGCAAATCAGGCCAGCTTTAGACTATAAAAATAAACTTTTACTCAATTTGTTCATTAGTAACACACCTGTTAATGGTCAGATTTTAATATTAATCACCATGAATACGTATGCGAAACTCTTTGTCTTTTGATGGTCACATTCTAAATTAGCTGTGAGTATATAATACTATGGAACAGATACCATATAGTTAGTACTGATGGGTACAGTCCTTGGTGGTTCTTAGTTGCAGAGGTCCCCCTGATCAATAAGAGAAGTCAGAACTGAAGTGAGCTTGTCTTCCTTCAGTTCCTCCAGTTCGTAGTTCTCCTCTCTTGTACTTGATATGTTTATGCTACTGTCCTCCCATCAAAAAAGGAAAAGGGCCCTCCTTTACTCCCATACTGTTTATCTTGTTCTCTTTGTCTTTCCAGTCATCCTTGTGTATTTGGAAGGGTGTCCCTTGTGCTTATCTTGTTATCCGTCTGGCAGCTTTAGTTGTCTGTATGCCTTTTACGTGCAACTAGACCTAGCTTTGTTTGCATCTTTGGTGATTATGTTACTCACACATTTAAGTAAATTTGTGTCTGGCTATGCCATTGCAGTGTTATAAATACATAGTACTGTTAATTATAGCATTTAATAGTTTAATAGTTATAGTATAGCTAATGTTAATTATATCCTGATTAGTCCATTTATAATTTATTGGTGTCACAGGCCTCTGCTTAGGCCACAGTCTCCTAATTTGTCTTGAGTTATCTATTTTCACTAAATTTTTTTCAGTCTACTGTGAAAATATGTGGCACAAATCTTTCAGAATGAGAGTGCTCTTACAGAGGGAGACCTCTACTTTCTGACTATCTGCAAAGATGACTCAGCCTCTTTTACCCAGTGATCTGGCCATGGCAAAACAGCTTTGCTTTTTCTGTCAGTAGCTACAGTGTGACACCCAAAGGCAAAGATGCCATTTCCCAACTACGAAGTGATTGTATCACTGCCTGTGTGGAAGGAAGTATTAAGTTCCCACCAGGATCAGCATGTTGGGTATTAATGCCTCTAATGCTGAAGTGCTTTACTTCTTTCTTTAATCAAACAGCCAAGAGAAAACATGATTATATTGTACAAGTCTGGGTGGCAAATTAATCAAACCTCTTTAAAGTTCTTATTTTGCAGCTGGAGTGTTGCCTGCTCTAACTTAAAAACATTTTGCCAAGTACTTAAGATGCTCAAAATTTACAAACCAGGAAGGATGTATATTTTCTTGGCAAATGTCCTCTGGATCTACTTCAGCTATCCTTCTCTTAACAGTCACTCCAGAGTACCAGTGTTTTGATAATTCTCAAAGTATATATTTTGCTACTAGAGAAGAAGAAATATAGTCAGTTATTTCTGGATCCACATGTATTTCCTACTTATATGTTCTGAGATATTAAATTGTAGTGAATAGTGAAGATTATCCTGAGCAAGGACTTGGTAAAAACTGAGAAGTAAATCAAAGTTTGCTTCAGTTTATAAATGGTTTCTCAGTGAGAACCAGGAAAGAAATCCATTTCGCAAATATTACCCAGTTGTTGAAGTGTAGTTTTCTCACACCCGTGTGATCATGGCACACAGACTGCCTAAAGAACAAGCTGTTGTGGAATCATTGATCACATATACTTTTTGATAACCCTAAAGCATTTATTTGGAATTTGCCTAGTTTACTTCAACAGGACTTCTACCTTGGGAAAGAATGAGCAGCTCTGAGGAGACTCTTAAACACCAGCCCTGAGCGACATTTACCAAAGCAAACCAAGTGAACATCCAGAAAGTAATTCAGTCTGGGAACAAACCACCATTGGGTTCTTCCCTGACCCACCTCCTGTATTAAGGTGGGAAAGTGAGTGTGTCTGCCCTGGAGGCGAGAATTAGCCTGCATTGAGGTTGTTGTTGCCACACTTTTAAATTCTCAATAGTTAAAAGCTGGCTTGGACATCTACCCATTGCTGCCTGCAGAGTGAGACAGCAGGTGTCTACTCTCTTCTTTCTCTCTCCCTCTCTCTCTGCTCCTCATTACATTCAGTGTTCAGGCTAAAGGAGAGAATCTATTGACTACAAAACTATTCAGATGTCTTGTTACAATCAACCCCTTCTCCATTTTGGTATTGCTCTTTTACTTGGTTTGTCTGTACACAGGGACAGACAGAAGAAATTAAAAGCAAATCTAACCTAAATTAACATTAATTTAAATGAAATAAATGCTATTCCTGCTTTCACTATACTGCAAGAAAACAGTATAAATTGAGATTTTGAAATCTGTTATGTAAAGCAGTCTGTTTAGCCAGGTATTACAGCTACCTCAGATTTTTTCTGCTTTTGGCTTCCTCTGTGCAGGAAAAATCAGAAAATTAATGGAAAGGATTCACTGGCTATTTCATTTGATTAAAAACATACATTATTTAGCAGGGGCCAGCAACTTGCAAAGGCTAACACCAAAGTACTGAAAAATCAGAGCAATAAGTAAGCTAATACTACTAAAATGAAAATTTGGATGAAAAATACCCTTAACATTCATCTGTAAAACAAGATTTGAACAATATAATTTCTATTAGTCTCAAGCAAGAATTTTCTTGAAATGAGTATTTCAGATAAATGAGCTTCATACAAATGCATGAGGTCAGATTGAACTCAGCAGGTACCGTATTGCATTACAAATCTCATATCTCATGCTGGTTTGGCAAGAAAAGATGGGACATGGACAACATACATTAAGTTTTTCCAGAAAAACAGAACGTTCCCCACTTTATTTTAAGAAGAAAAAAGTCAACAAGGACAGACATCCATAAAATTCCAAAATAATCAGATGCTTCATAGTTATTCACCTTAGAGCTTGGGGGCAAAATGGGGGAAGGGGGCTGAATGGAAATGTCACCTGCACATAAATATCCTTAGCTGTTTAGAGAAGGGTGTTTCCTTAGTTGGGGGTGGGGGAGAAAACAAAAGCTTAGCAAACACCCAGATCAAATGACATCCGTATTATCCAGTTTAAATCCTTACCAGTTCTGCAAAAAAACAATGATAACAGAACCACTGTTATACTTTCAGTAACACATACACAGGGGCATTGGTATCTGTGCTCACTGTACCTTTGATAAACATCAGACATGAGTTTTTCACAGCTAATCTTCAGCACACACACAGAGCCAATTCACACACTATGAGGGATCTTTTGAATTGAGGTAGATGCAAAATACAAATACCACATGACCTCCATGTGGTAATAAAAGCATCTTTTCATTCATGTGATAGTGAGAATCTAGTGACCAGCACAGACTATCTGGAAACTTATGGAAACACAACAACTGCAGAAAGAATTCAAAGAGTAGAGCATTCTAGAAAGTGGTCAGAAACTCAGCCAAAGAGAAAAACACGCACATGTAATTATTTCAAGACAGTGCTGGCCCTTTCGAAAGGAAGTGGCCCATTGGAAGAAATCAAGAAATTATACTTTCTGCTGCATTAGCAACAAAGCGTAAAACAGCTGAGATATGATCGGTAATCAACTCCTATCCCTGGTGTCCAGCTTCACAACAAATTGACATCATGTACTATGGAAAATGACTTGCATGAGAGACACTATCTGTAGACATAAAGAGAAAGCAGAACTCAGAAACGTTAATAGATAGCAGAGCTTATTTTTCCAAATATTTGTCTATTTTTTACAGTCCAGGAAATTCTGAAGTGCTCCTGGAACAAAACATTATTTATAAATAATTTTATTCTCAGAGTGGCTAATGTCAGAAGGAAAAGATGGTTGTATTACACCAGGGCCCAAAAGTGGTAATCATCCCTGCTTGTACGGTATCAAGAACAGGAAGAAAACCAGGCTCATCTCTGCATCCATGGGAACTATGACAACTTCCTTCCACAGAGCTCAGTGGACTTACAGGGATAAGAAACATCGTAAAAAGCTGTGAGACTTAGCAAAAATTCAAGATCTCTTTTTAGACGGGTTGTGCTATATCCTACTGTCATAGGTGCAGTAAAACACAAAATCAAGATGTGAGAAGGGTTCCATAAATAAAACTCATGCCTTATCCTTTCCTCATTTTGTGACCCCCTTTTAGAACATCTCAATGGGAAATGGCGATATAGACTGAGTATACTCTCTGCTAGCCTGCTTAATGGTGTACTCATTTCAGTGAGACTGCTCTGCTTCACAGACTTGCTGCAGTTGTATAACAAAGAAAACAAGTCACATTAAACTTCGCTCTTTAACCTCCCATTTTTTGTACGCAACTATAACATACAGTGTTTGGAAAAAAATAATTTTGCCTAGAGTGAGAACTGATACAACAGGACAACGAACCTTTTGTGCAGTGCTTACAAATCTGGCACAATGCCTAGCTTTGCATTCTGCACTATATTTGTCACTGCAAAGACATATTATACTACTGAGGTGAAACAAAACTAGCTCTCCATATCACCTTTTGCAATCTCATTGAAATAAACACAGTGCCTTCTTCCACAAAAATTATATTAATTGTTTTAGTCAGGCAGCACAATGTAATATTCATGTAATGAAAACTATCTTAGTCTACTCATTAAAAATATAACTATGGTAGGGAAATAGACTTTTCATTATTTACATAACACTGAAGACATTAATTGTGCCTTTCATTTATCTATTATACTCTACTAATGAATAAATGACTAAATTGAATACCTCATTCTCTAATTGCAGTTAAAAAAAAGGAAGTCATCACTCAGGGATACTACAACCTTCTTCTGTGGTTAATTTAAACATGTACAGTACAAATAATCTTACTTGAAGCAGCTGGACAGCTCAGAAACATTCATTCTGTTTACCAGAAAAGCTTTTGAGTTACAAATATGCAAATGTACATATTTATCTCAGGTTCTGCTACAGTTAAATTGGGAACTTGTAGGTCTCTCACATTTTACTATTGCATTCCTTTTCTATTTCTTCAGTCAACAGCAAAAGTTAATAAATACACTGACCACACACACAAAATTGACTTTTACCTGAAAGAGAAATATATTTTTAAATAAAAAAATCTATTTGGTCTAAAGTATTATTAAAACCAAAGCAGGGATTTTTTTCTAGAGACATCATGTTTCAGATCATATTCCAACCCTACACAGTTCACCTTGTTCTTAATCTAGCTCATTACACAGTAAAGGTCCTGGGCCTGATGGTTTGGATTTATATTCAAAGGAAAAGCTCTAATTGCTGAAATTATGAATAAAATAAATTATAAACAAACTACCCTTCCTTCTATATCGAATCAATTAATGAAAAGAAATTTCTTAGGCCCAAGTAAGATCACAGGAAGGCCCATGGCAAGCACTAATTTAAATCACTCACTGGATCAATTATAAAAGGTGCCTGGCAGTAGGGAGCAAGGCTGAGGCTCTCTCTCCAAGTAAACAATTTAATAAGTAAGATACAGTAATGTAGGGGTTTAGCTTTCCTGAGCACGAACTTCTCATCTCTGTCCGGCCTGATGAGTGAGATTCTTCACTGTGGAAGAGCAGAGCTTCAGCAGGAGCAGAGAAAGTCCCTGATGCAGGTTGCCGGCCATACGCCCACATTCCCAGCAAAAGAGGGGGAGGCATGCTCCTGAAACAAAATGAAAGAGTAGTGAGGGGGGATGACAACGAGACCACTTCTGTTAGCTCAGCACTGACACATGCTGACTTCAAGTGCTCACAGAAATGTTGTGCAGTATGTCAAAATGGTTTTATAGGGCTTGAGTTTTTGTCATCTGCTCAGCTAAGGTTTTGACATTCCTACCCTAGTCAAAATACAGTTTACCAAGTAACACATATTCCTTGCTGTTTTTTTCAAGTGATCTGCTTTTGTTTTATTTGGTTGCTTTTCAGTTTTGACATATTTTTATTTGTTTCTTTTTAATGCATCTGTCAACTGTTTATTGTTTAATGTAAATCACTTGATAATATACTTAACAAATTTAACCTACTTGGCAAAGTATCTTCCTTTATCCACTACAATATCTTTCAAATTCAAAGATGAACAAGGAGTGGAGCTTTAATCCCCTAGAAATCAATTGGTTTATCATCAGACATAATGCATTTCAGACTGATGCAGCACCCTAAAGCAAGGAAGCTTCTTAAAGTTTCATTCTTTTCGTATTAGCAAGTGTCTTGGATTCTGTCATATTTTCTCTATACCATAACCTCCACATTGCAGATATTGAATTCACATTCAGGGCATGTTTCAGGTTGGAATTTGGATTGGCATCAAATTAGTATAAACAAATTACTGTTTCCGTGGACTCAGGATTCCTCCAAGTGAATGCAAAGACGAGTGCTAGTGTATAACAACCTAATATTTGCCCCCACGTCTTATAGGTTAGATCTTTATTCTGACAAAAATGTAGCATAATATCCACTGAGGTCCAGATGAACAAGTTTTCTAACTCTCAGTGAAGCTTTTAAGCTTTCATTCGAGACAAAAACCAAGTATTTTTTAATTCTGAACTCTAATTCTGGAGTTTTTGACTTTGTAAGAACAATTTGAAATTAACAAATTGCATAGCACTCCTTTAGTAGTCCTTACGGACAGTAAGGAAGATAAAGGTATTTATGATCCACCAAAGGTAGAGCACAACCCAGCACTTAATGATGACAGCAAGAGCTTTAATCTTTCCATTTTGTGTTTCTTTATCACCTGCTGTCTGCTTGAGCACAAAATTACATACATGACATATAACATCCACAGGAATAAGTGACAAAAGTGATTTTAAAAAAAATAAGCTGTGATAATCCCAATTTTAGCATTTTAATACTAGATTGTTTAAAGAATATAGCTAAACCAGTACTGTAATGTACTTTTCACCAATGGGTTTCATCATATTTGAACAAACGCTCTTACTGTGATGCTAAAATCTAATCTAATATCTCTAACCTGCAAAGAGTGCATTCTTTATCAGCAAAAATATGACAATATCTTTACAGGCTGGTATCTATCATGCATATTACAGTTTGAAGAATATAGGTTATATGATGAGAGAACAATTTCTTTGAACAAATGATTTCTCACTCTCAGTCACGCAGAGTCTATATATATTATCTGGAAAATACTTAATTTTATTTAATTTTTTTTAGCTTCTCTGGCTATGCCATGATCTTTTTTAATTACACTTTAAACAAGGAATATGGAATAAATGTGCAACATTTGAAGCTGTGCAGGAACAGGGAATGAAGACTGTTCTGCACTGAATAGTGAAATGAGACTTACTATAAGGTCAGAATGATATATTTCAGACCCATTTGTGATTTTCATCACACCTTTAGATCCATCAAACCAAAATTACTCTTTCTAAGCTGCAGCAGTGGATTTAGTTTCTGCATGGAGATGCAGTGACTATGTCTTTTCTTACAAAAGCAGCTTGTTGGGAGCCTTGTGTCTTCTTAAGGATTAATACATCTGAGACTAAGAAATTCCGTTCTTCAGTATATATCTTTTTTTTTTTTTAATTGTCCGTTTGTTCTTTAGGAATCTAAGTATGCAGGGAACCTTGAAAATGGGGTAATGGTGGCAGGGAAGGAAGATGATTGTACTTCTGAACAACTAGAGGATCAGAAGGGTAACAGAACTGGTTTGGGTGTCTATCAAGAAAGGTACTGGAAACTTAGTCTGCACTGGTAGATCTTGGACTTAAAAAGCAGTGACATGTCCTTGCACCCTAACATAGGAAGACTACAGTCAAATAGGAATCACCAGCAAGGGCTGTACACATAGGACAGGTATTCCATCAAGGCACAAAGGCAGGCTGTAACAAGCTATTTGTTGTGCTTCCCAGTGTTTTCAGAAACTTCCAGAACAAAAAAAAAAAAGGTAATCTATGTCATTCCATTTTCATTTTGTAAGAGCGGGGACTGCTACAGCATCCTCTGTTAGACTGCAAAATCATCTGAAATGTATGCACAATCTGCTAAGCAGAAACCTGACACAGGGACCTTTCCAGTTCTCTATTGTGTGTTCAAAGCTAAGCCTTTCAGTATGCTATTATAGCATGTTTAAAAGAAGTCCTTTGGTTCAAAAGTATCCCTAA
>WEKW01027086.1:7046-23114 GCA_013389905.1 Sula dactylatra
ATGAAGATTACTTGGTGCACTATGCAATGTTCCTGACTGTGCAATCATGTCACCGTGAGTCCTCAGGCAAGCCACATACTTTCGTTTCCCAACATACAAAAGCTGGGAATGGTGATGATGTCTGTGAAGCTTCTTGAGACCTGTGGATGAAAAATGCTAACTGTATGCTGACTATTCTTTTTTTTTTTTTTTTTTCAGGTGTAAAAGATTGAAAAGAAAAGCATGCCAAGAAAACTTTGGCAAACTGTTTGTTCCCTGCTGTGTTCCCTGTCTCTGCTTGTCCTTGCTGTATAATTACTTTCTAAGTCTTAAGTCTCTGGATATACTTTGTTGCTCACTGTTGTGTATCGTATTCATTGTATATCAAGCCCAGCGGAGCCCTCATTCCTACTAGGTGTTCTAGTAAGCCGAATGAGATGGAGAAGAACAAGCCACCTTCTGGAGAAAAGGTTATGGGAATTAAAAAAAAGTTAATACACAGCAGCTTCTGGTTTGTATTTAATTTAAAATTTCTGGGACACTTCATCTAGCCACTTTCTTCTGCCCTGCTATTAGCCAGTGACATTATAAAACCTTCTGCTGTCACCAGATTGGCCTGTAAAATGTGCTCTGTCATTTATTGGAAAGGTTTTATGGAGAAAGAAAACAGGACTGTTTAGTTAGGTAACAGTTCAGGGCAGTCTAAATAGGCAAGGAGAATGACAACTGCTACCTACTGTCCAATACAAACTTCTGCTTGCATCTGCTGTTTGTCCTCCAACTGCTGTTTATTTCCCTTCATTCTTTATGGATGGTTTAAATGGAGGGAAATAATTCTAATCATCACATGAATGAGAGCACAGGGAAACTGTTTGCATTTTGTAGTTTTATATTTACGTGGCAATATACAGTGTATTTGCTGATATTCAGAAACTTCACTGCAGATTATTACTGGCTGCAAAATGGGAAAAGAGTTTTCCAGAAAATTTCTGAATATATCAGTAATTTTAATCAAATTTGATCTCAACCACAAGGATTTGTTCTGGTTTTTCTTTGTTATGTTTTGGTTTGGTTTGGTTTGGTTTTAAGGTGTTGATCAGAAAGCTACTGTAACAAACAATTTAAAAACCATGCAATGTTAACTTTTTTTGACATGTTCTACCCAGGCCTAGAGCTCACTGACTTCTGGTTGCATTTCCCAAAGCTAGTACTGATGCTAGAACCCAAGTATTAAGTTATCTGGCTGGTATGTTCGGAGTATAATGTGACCAACAGCAGGGATGTGAAGAAGGAAACTAATTACTCATTTCATTAAAGAACAATGTTGCAGATTGTAATAAAAGAAAGGATTGCAATAACCCTCACTAATGTAGAAGAGTGGCTAGCATCAACAAAATGAGTGGGATTCTCTCCTTTCCCTCTGCTGCCTTTTGTCCCCAGAAGGGTTTCTTGTCATTTCAGCAATGGCTGACAGGAGTCTGTTGAGTGCTGACACGTATTGTGGCACCTGTAAGAATTTTTGACATAATTGACATAGTCCTACAGGGTTTTGACAAGTTTGTCAGCCTAATGAATGGGTAACCGAGCTTTAAAACCTACACTAAAGGTCACGTAAGTTGTTCAATGGAGGATGAGAAATTCTAGTAACCAAATAATAGTTTCTGACTTATTCTGCTTGCCTGAGAAACAGCAAGGGTGGGGGACACTTTACAACCTTCCACCTCCGATATTGCTTATGACACTTAATGGAAAGTGGAGGGGGGAAGCTCTAAAGAATATTTTTTCTGGGTTTTTTTATAAGCAACATTTGGGAAACCTTCAAGTATAATAATATATTTAACAGGGAATGGCCCTGCTTAGTTTAGTGCAAGTGCAGTTGTCTTCTTATAAAAGCAGGGTAGATGTTGATTATGAAAGAAAATGACTCACCATAGCAATAAAGCATCTGTAGATTGCTATAGCCTTGAGGTTATAAATGAGTAAAAATATTTGGTTTGAAAAAATCATCTACCTTGAATGAAGAGAGTTTTACTTTGCAGACAATGTATAGACCAAGCCAAATGGCTTGTACTAACAGTTAGGTTATAGCAAGTAGACAAGGTATCCACAAATCAGCTGAGCTTTTGTACCTGTGTAGACAACTAAATTTCATCTCGGAGTTAGAGGAGACTGAACACCAACCCACGGAGAGTCATCACTGCTCAGCTGACAAGCAGTAGCCTCTTAGATCGCTGCAACTCAAATCATGGTTCACATCATAGTGGAGCAGTAGGACCTATAGAATACTCAGGATTTTTTTTGTGAAAGTCCTGTGTTTTTGTTGCCCATAAGTAGATCTTACAATATTTAAAATAAACCTAATTTTGTCTTACATAAGAACTCCATGACTGCACCTTTAACCGTGCCTTCCAAAGGTCAAAGATATATTGGCCAGGGACAACATGTAGTAACCCTACTTTAGGGAAATAGGGGCGTTTCTTCAGTTGCAGTTCCACACTCTTGTTTAAGTGGTCCTAAGCACAGAGGACTGTGTTTCACTGATATTTCTCCTCCTTGACGAGACAATGAGTCTACGGACTGACCTCACTGAGACTGGGATATTGACTGTGGTGGGGTTTGTACTCAAATGGCAGAATAAACATCCAATCAATAATATGTTTTCAGAGCAAATCGCAAGAGCGTTACACTAATTTTAGCAGAGTCATCAGATCAGTAGCAATAACAACCTGACTAATTTTTACAGATTAGAATTGCTTAATTGCAGATAATGACCATTTGTCAAGCACATATTATTACGAACTATACCAAAAAGCTTTAGCAAGGGAGAGGGGAGAGGGAGTAGAAAAGGAGGATCTAAAACTAATATTTTGTGACTAGATTCCTGCGCTTACTTAGCTGCTTTTCCAGCTGCATAAAATTGATGTGTTTTCCTTTCAGGGAAAGGTATTATTTGTGACGCAGAAGGCAATTTTCAAGCTGTCTGTGAGGAACTCTGGCCTCCTATTAAGATATCTAAGCAAAATGTCTTGCTTTGTATACACTGCCCCGTGCCGCATATCTCTCTCCCTTTGTGGTCATCTGGGGGTCATTGCACTGGTGGTTTACTTGACCGCATTCCTACAGCCTGGATTCTGCTTTAAACTAAGACAGATGTTAATGAGCTGTTATTGACTCTTCACCAGCAGGAGATAGCAACAGGATTTTGTTCTCTGTTTCTGAGTAGAACTGGCAAAGAAGAGGTTTTGGGAGATTCAGTTGCTGAAAAAGAGGGAAGGGCTGAGATATATGTAGTATATTTTTATGTAAAATGCCAATATGGACATTGATCAGCTAGCTTTAATGATATTTGCAATTATTCAAGTACCTAAATTGAACTATTGTGAGTTTTTCTGTGCATTTGAAGTTCAAACCTGTATCTACATTCCCCAGAAAGATTGCACTTTTGTAGTGTATCATCCCAGAACCATTGATCCATATGAGGCTGAACTCACTGGTATCCAAAAACCAGATGAGATCAAAATTTTGGGGGGCCTTAGCTCATTTCTCTATTTGTAAAAGTGCGAAGAAAACACACAAATGCACAACTCTCATATTTATTTGTTGAAGTATTTAAATGCCAAGTTTTTAAATATCAGTTCTCTCAGGTATTATGAAAATTTTCTCTTGCTTTTTCAGTTTGAGGTAGAAATATTATGCATGTGTCTTTATATCCAATATTGAGCTTATTGCTGTTTGAGGGGTTTGGAATCTCAGAGGTACAAACCAGACCTTCTGAAGTGCAGTAACTCCAGTAATTTTCATGCACTTTAATAGCTGTAAACTAGAAACTACTTTTGCTGTTTTCTTTCCCTTTCACTTTTATGTTTTTAATCACATTTTCCACTCATGCCACTCCAGGCGATATGACTCATGTTTCATCTGTTAGATTTGAACAAAATATTTGCTTTTTTATTGTTATGCAGATCATTGATATCATTCTGCCATATCTCCACTGATAATTCAGAAGACGTTAGGGGACAGAATGTAAGGATAAACTAACATTTACTTTACATCAGCTCCCCATGAAGACAATCAGTTGGGCAACAAATGAGAAATTGTTTGTTAGTCCACAGCAGTCTTAGAAATAAATATACTGATTCTTTTAAAATGTTATAAACGTTGCATGTATAACCTCCTAAGGCAAAAACCTTTAAATAATTGACAACTGCAATGATATTTTTTCTTTCCACCTGTTGTAAATGTTCAGGTGGTCTGGGACATTAGGATATTAATAAGGAATTTCATCTGAATATCATTGAACTTCAACTTGCCACCTTTAAAACTGAGTGCTGTGGGAACAAAATAAAAATTGCGAATACTTTCAGTTTTTTCAAGTCGTACAGTGCAGCCATCTATGAAACCTCTAGCTGGAATTAGAATATTGTGTATTCAGTCTTGTGTTTGTAAAGTGTATTGGGAGCATGAATGGTTGTGATAAAAACACAGATTAAATAGCTGCATACTTAGTAAGCACTTTCCACCTTACAGGCTGAATGAGGGAGGGGTTTGCTTGGAAAAAACACTATGTTATCATGTAATTAAAGATATTTTCAGGGAAGAACATAATGAAGGTTGAAAAGGTGAGCTTAATTCTGCCATTTTCTAACTCCTGAGTATTTGACTTTGCAAGAAACACAGGAGTTCTCATGGCAACTGCTTTCTTGAGCATCTGTTTAAAACTAAACACAATTATTCATTTTAGCTAAGCCTTTTCTATCTTTCCAATGCAGATATTAAGTTTGAGAGACCCAAAATGCCATCAGCATTTCAAATGCAGCTGTAGGTTACAGAAGAAATATGACCTGAGTTGCCCTGTTAGGGGTTCCTGTGTAGCTTTTGTCCTCTAGAACATACCTTGGTTTTGGCAACAGAAATTAATTGGAAATTTATGTTTAGTCTATAGCCAGTAATGTCCAAATCATGCATAATCTGTGTAGGTATGTGACGTGCATGAGTGTGGAAGACACAGATGCAACAGAGATACTGATTTGCTCTCTGACTTAATTAAAAACAAACAAACAAGCTCCCTTAAAAATTCTCTGCAGAAACACACTGAATGACTTCTAAAATATGATTTCTATTACAAACTCCATACTAAATGTTACTTACCCATTTCAGGAGACTGTCTGGTACCAGGTATAAAAAGGAAGGTGTAGGAAGCCTTAGAGCAGACAGTTACAGGATCAATTTGCCACAAGAGAATGTTTCTTTTTAATTGCCAATGGTTAATACCTGGCTCAGGTCCAGAAACATGAAGGAGTTGCTTTCTGTATTGTTTTTATGCTAATGTAGCTGTCAGTGATCTTGACAACCCCGTTACTGTAGGTAAGGGAAGTCTGGGGAATCTCATGCATTAGAAAAACATGGAACATGAGCAATAGGGAACACAGTGTGGGGACATATGCGGGCCTTTGCATGAAGCCAGCCTGGAAATAATAAGCTTTTCCAGACAAGCTGATTCTTGCAGAACTGCTCTGATGCCCATTTACCTGGGCTAAATGTTTCTGTGCAATGAGCTTTCACAGATCTCAGAGGATGGGGGAACATGAGATGAAGATAGTGGAGTAGCCAGCACAAGATTTTGGTTGGCTTTATGGGCCCAGCTTCCGTGCTAACCACAGCTGGCTATAAGCAGAGTTGGTTGTTTCCTGTGGATCCCACCTCCTCTGCTCTGGGATAGAGCACGTTGGTGCTGAAGCATCCAGGCTAGCTCTGAATGCCCTTTTGCTCATAGCAGTCTGCTTCAGCTAGTACTCCTAGGTATTATTAATGCCTGGAGATGGCCAGTCTAATTGTTTGGGAACCTGTGGTACATCTGAACACAGGCTGTATATACCATCTACAGATAACTGACACTTGTTAGTTTGTCCATTTGTCCAGTTGGTACCTGACTGCTCATAAATTCTTGCTATGAGTGAAAGGAAATGCAAATGGAAAGCAATTAGATCCCCTGCCATGGTAAACTATGTTAAAGAGCACCATCCTACTCTGCAAAAATGTGTCCAGTGAATTTCATGCATGTCTTTTCCTGGACTGATGGTATTTGAACCCACATGGAAAGGAAAAGAAGCATTTATAGGGAAATCACTAACTCTGGAGGTGCAGCTGGGCAGACCCAAGCCCAGCTCTGTGGATTGGCTGCCTTTTCAACCTGTTTATTGACCCACTTTGGCTTCCCTTGTCCCTCCTCACACAGAGGACCCAGCTTAGGATAACTTTTACCTGTGCAGGTAAACTGCAACACCAAGAAATTAAGTGATCCACTAACTTCAGTGGCAGCAAGCCTTATTTTCTTATTCTTTAACCTAGTTATGCTCTTCCCTGTCCTACTCTCTTTCCCATGGTGGGAGGAGTCTACTCTTATTCCCAGTTATCCTTAGAACAATAAAATCCAATATCACCTATGTGTCTGCGACATCCTGAGCTCATTTGACTTGATGTAGCTACCACAAGATATCCAAAGCTCCCCATTGTGTTGCAAAGGGGATAACACAATACAGGGCAAATACGCATCCTTCCAAAAACTTCTATCACAAGGAGAGGGTTGTTTGTTCAATCAAAATCTAGGAAGTAATGTACTGCTGTAGTCTCTCAATTCTGCTTCTGGATCTTTGAAAGCTGTTCCTCTCCACTTTTTTTCCCATGCAAATACCTTCCTCTATAGTCATGACAACTAAAGGAAAAGCTGTGTTTAAAACAAGCAAACAATTAATATTAATCAAATATTTATGAGCATTCATGATGAATAGTTATGAATAATATCAGTGTTTGTTGAAGATGTAAGATAAAAATCAGTTATAAACACTTTGTGTGAAGATAAAAATATACAGTAGCTCTTAATTATTTGGCTACTATTAATAGGTACCATTACAGCTGGGTGAATCTTTCAAACGATTTATTCATTTGCAGATAGGCTGACTGAGATGATTTGTAAGTTTGGCAAACTGTTCTGGCCAAAGGAAAACTAGAAATTTTATTCCAAAATTTTTCAGAAAAAATTTTAGGTGTTTTTTTTTTTTTAATTTTCCAATCAGTTCTTTACAGCAGATGTGCCAAAGTGTAATTAAAAAAATATATTTGACCTACATTCTTTTTAGAGGCATGCCAAAACTAATTTCTGGTTGATACAGAATTCATATTCCCAATATTTTTTGTTTGCTTATCAAACTGCAAAAATTATTACTGGAACTGAACATAGTTCACCAAATTAGAACGTTTTATATAAAGCTCTATTGGTGGTATAGGAAGATTCTAGTATTTCTGTGGGAGAAGGGGGATTTCTTTTTCTCTTGTGTTTCTTTGCACTTCAAGATGCATCAAGAGCTCTTGAATACAGCAGACCATTTTAATGACAGTAGGCTAGCCTAGTTAAATCCAGGCTTGAATTCAAGAGCATGTTTTAATAGTGAAGGTAATTAACTTTGAAATAATTTACATAAACGTGCAACAGATTCTTCCTATCTTGAACAATATTAATTGAGATGGGATGTCTTTCTAAAAATATGCTTATGGTTACCCAGAAGTTATGGGTGAAATACAAAATTATTTTGCCCATGATATGTGGGAGGTCAGGCTAGATGAATGTGTGTGGTTTCTTTTTTCTTTCCCCTGACATTAAAATCTACGAATCTATGAATAGGAACAATTTAATCTTTGATCTAAACTCTCTTCTTTTGATTTTTTTCCCTGGCTAGATAGTAAAGCTGTCAATCAAGGACAGCCTATTTTATAATTTATCTCTATCAAACTGACATACAATCAGCTTGGGAAGATGATCCACACACACACTGATAGCAGTATTTGGTCACAAGTTTAAGTGCCCTGTTCTGGAACATTTTCTGAGGTAGATATTGTCATGTGCCAAGTAACTTCAATGCAATCGACGGTGCCGTTTATGTACCTGAACCAAAAATCATTGGCATCTGTAGAAAGACAACTGCTGAATTTATGGAATTTCAGGTCATACCACAAAAGCATTATGATCAGACCTTAGAAACCTGGACTCAGGTGAGTTACTCCAGCCCTTTTTATCTCCTCTGGTAATGTGCTGGTGTACACCAGCGCTGCTGGGGTGGTCAATGCTGCATGCACTGTCTGAACCTGGCAGTGGACAAAACCTGCTGAGACTTGCTGCCCTTGCGGGTCGCCTGGGCCAGCAGGAGCGTGCCTTTGCACTGGAACATGCCACACTGTTCAGGAGGGACATAAGCTGTCCAGTCTATCCAGCTCTTTCCCTGGGATAGAGCTGGGAGGAGAGAGGCAGGGACATATATTGGGCCAGGTGTGGAGCCCAGGCATAGCCAGAGTAGAGGGAGCTGGGTGCTCTGCATGGAAATCCTTATTTGTTGGTGTGCTGCTGGGAGTGAAGAGTGGGACCTCATCTCCAGCCTAGTCTTGAGGAGGCACCTGAAATACCAATGGACTTCTGTTTCCTCCGAGTTTCCATGGTCTGCACAGGGGAGGTAACTTGCCAGCTGCTCTGAGCAGTTAGTGAATGAGGAAAGACAGCAGAGTGGAGACTGCGCCCACCTCCTGCCCCTGCTCAACCCTCCTTGCTCTGCTGTTTGCAGGGGGCTGCCTAGGCTTACCTCTGTGAGCTGGGGGGCTTCTACTCAGCCACGTAATGGTGTGGTCTGCTTGGAAAGTCAGGTGCTTGTAGCCATAAATACACTACTTGGGTAAGCGACGCAAAAATAGTTAATAGGTTTGGAGCTAAGTAGTATTAACAACTGATTAATTTCTTTAGTATCTTCTATATTGGTTTTTTTTTCCTTCACTAATTGCTAGGGAGCTACCATTTGTCAGCTGTCTCATTGCTTGCACGGTTTACCACTTAATTGGGAAGTTGATTCACTCATATGGTCTATATTGAGATGAAGAAAAGTATCTTGGTAGTTGTATACTCATTATATAATGTGTGAGCACTACTTGTATATGTCAAAAAGAGCTCTTTGGTGCCCTCAGGAAATGGTCTCTAATAAAAAGTTTTCATGTTACCTTTCAGCATCAGTTCAAAGAACTCATTGGTGTCTGCATAAAAATAAGTTTCGTTGCAGAGTGATTGAATTTTAATAATCTCTTAGATTTTTAGGACTTCAGTTCCAGTTTATTCCTGTCTTATTTTCTTTCTCTCCCTCTCTCTTTCAGCACTTTCCCTCTTAATCTCTTTCTCAGTAGGAGAAAACCTGCCTCTGGGGTACAAGTAGGAGGAGCAGAGAGCATGAAGGATCAAGCTAAATTAGGATGTCTTGAAACACAGAAGGTCACAACCCCACATTTTTCTGAGAGCAAATTTCCTGCTATTGACTCTGTAACACTAAGAAGGATTCAAACTGATTTAATTTCCGCCCCCCCGCCCACTCCCCCCTACATTTTTCTTTTTCTCTCTAGACAACAGATGTCAATGTCTTTTTAAGTTGTTGATGATTAACTGTGAACACCGTACTGTTAAAAACTCCCAGTCACATTTTTCAAAACCTTCAGATGTGTAACTGATAAAGAGCACACCACAGCAATGAACATGATCTTATTGCAGGTTTTTGAAGTGAGAAACTTATTTCTCCCCTTTCCCTTCCTGCCTCATTTCAAATACATTTAAATTCCTCCTAAACTGTATGCATCCATTTATTAGAGTAGCACATGTAAAGATTTATCAAATGACTGGGGTTTTGTTTGTTTGTTTTCTGGGGGGAAGAGGGTATGCATGTGAATTTGCAGCACAACAGCCTTTGAAGCAATACCTTTTGTTGTGAGGCTGAGATCTAGCCTTGTTACTGACTTACTCAGACCAAAGGCATAAATTCTTCGGTGTAAATCTACACAAGCCCTGCCAAGGTGGATATCCTCATATAGGTGGAAAGGCTAATAGAAATGTGAAAGGATGGTTACCCTGCTTTCTTCTCATTCTGAGCTTTTCTGAATATTTCCCTCTCTTGAATCTTTTTCTGTTGTTGGGGTTTTATTTATTTAAGGAGGAAACAAAATAAAGACCCCCAAGGAAGGATAATAATTTCTTTCCTTGCCATACACATGTATCATGTAATACAGGAAGTATGTATGGGGATGTTCCTGTGTAAAGTCATAGAATCTTATTTTTGTATCTTTTTTTGGCATTAGTATGAAAAACACACAGGGGTTTTTACCTAATTTTTTTTACCTGATTCTAGTGTGTCAATAACCTCCTCTCCTTTGTTTCTTTGTTTGTTTGTTTGTTTTTTAATTGCTCTCCTGTGTTTTTAATCTTCCTCCACAGCAGATAAAGAAGGATTGCTGCTACCTCCTAAGGTAACAGCAACTGTATTTGCTCCCCTGTTGGATTCAGAAATAATCTAGATGTTGGAGCTGTCAGAAATCTCCTGACAAAGCTGTCATTTGGCCTGTAGCAGATCAGTTAGAGCTAATCAAAAGAATTATAGGTGTGGTAATCTGTCCCAAGAGCTAAGGGTCTATGGTTAATGCTACTGTAAAAGGCTGCGAAAACTAGCTGAAGCGTGGTCTGTCTAAACTGAGATCTTAATCTGGCAAATTCTTAAAACCTAAGCTTAACTTTACGCACCTGTGCAAGTCAGTAGGCATGCTCGCACAGCATGCAGAGATAAGCATTTGCATACAGCTTTGCAGGTCGGTGTTGTTACAGTGTAGTCTTCAGAGCAGTTTGGTTTTGGGTTTTTTTTCCTCGTCTGCAGTGCTAGTAAGCTTTGATGGGCATATGCTCCTTAAAGAGCTGTTAGAAATAGTCATCGTTACTGTCCAGGTAAGAATATCGACTTTTCAAAGCTACAGTTGGACTGGTTAGCTGGGCCTTCTTTGTGGACAGGTGAACTTAATTTCCACTCCCAGTACTGTACTCTGGTATCTTGCTGCTCACTAATGGTCTGAGAAATTCCCATGCCCATTGCCAGTTATTTCTGAGGAAAGTATGGAAAGCAACAGGACCATGTGTGCCAGTGAATCACTTCTGCAGCCGGAGATATTTCATCTAAAAGGATCCACCAGGATACCTGCAGGGCTGCTGCTTCTCCTGCCCACCCTTGTTCCCCAGCGGTCCCTTACACAGCTCAAGACACGAAGTACCATGGGATGAGGACATTAATGTGGTAGAAGACTAAATAGGTGCTTGAGAGAAGGCAGAGCTTTGAGTAGGTCAAGGAAAATAACAGCCATTTAGAGTGCTCTGTTGCTATTTCAGCAGCAGGTTCTGAGTTTTTAGCTACTTCTAGGGTTTCTGCAGGATTTTGATAGTTTTTTTTTGTTTTGTCTAACACCAGAAGTGGCTCAGTAATAAAAGTTTAGTCTCATTTTTACAAAGGAAAAGAAATTAAAAAATTATTGTTGAGGCCAGTAACTATGGCTAAAAAGACTACTAGCTCCATGGGAATAGAGAGAAGAGAATAAGAATTTCAGGAAATTTTAAGTAAGCAAATTAGCAAATGTTTCTTCAGAGTAACGTGGAAGGAGGTATGTATAATCTGTCTGTTGTTTTTTTCTTGACATCTGTTTGCTGAGACCCACTTTTTAGAGTGGAAAGGCACTCTAGGGAGAAAAAAAAATAAAGCTATACAACAGTGTTTTTAAAAAGACCTTAAAAAGAACAAAATTAATAGTTTGGTGTGGTTTTTTTTTTTTTTTTTTTTTTTTTTTTTAAATTAAAAGAAGCCCACTATACCAGTAATTAACCTCCTCAGGATGTGTGTTATTAAGCTGGCTGCATGCTTCTTAGGTAGCCAAAAGGGAAGGCACTGTGCTTTCATCCTCTTACCTAATGCAACAAATCCAACGTATGCACCAGTCACTTATTAATGCACACCATGTTGAGGCTTAATGCTATTGTACTTGTTCTTTTTCAAGCTCCAGGCTGGTTGTACAACGAAATGCTGCAAAACAGCCTTGGGAGCAAAAGTCACAGTTAGGGATTATGTTCAAGCATTGAAGAAATTGTAAAAACTCTTTTGTTGTTTTCCTGTTTTTTGTTAATAAAGGACTGTTTTACTGGTTATACACTTTCAAGTAAATTTCTCAGTCATCTTTAGAAAAGCTGGTTTCAGCCACCTACATGTCTCAGAAGGGAAAATAAATTAGGCTGAATTTTACCTGTTTTTCATATATCTCTGTGATGTCAAAGCAGCTGTTTATTCCTTAATGTGCCCTTCATTTTCCTACTGAAACAGCTTAAAGCAATCTAAATTCTTTTTTCTAGAAGTTGGAAGCTTCCTAACACAGAAGATAGTCCACTCCTGAACAAAGCCTAGAAAGGCATCTCTGATGTTTTCATGACCTTGTACATCAAGAATGGCCATTAAACACAGTCAGTGCTTCCAAAATGGAGGGAGGAAGGGAGGAAACCTCTATGTGTAGAGGTTAGAGAGTGATAGAAGATATATTTTCCATTACATCACTGGACAGAAATGAAAAAGCGAAGAGTGAAAAATAAGAGCTCACTGAAAATTGGAAAATTTAAAAACAATATTTTCTTCATTACGAAATGTTTCATTTTTGGAAAAAGACTGCCTTTGTTAAAGACCATTTTGCCCTACTCTCTCAACCAGCTCTGGAAAAGATGCACTTCTCCAGTCGGATGCGTGTGTGAAAATGCGAAGGCTTCTGGTTTGAACATTTAGTATTCATTTGAGCAGAGAAGAGAGGCTGGATAGAGAACAGGGTATTTGTTGTTCCTGACACAGCGGTTGGTCCGTCTCCTGTTTGGCACAGAAATAGTCCTTGGCTGAGAGAACGCACAAAAGCACATTACTGGGCACCTCTGTGGTGGCTGGCCAGGAGCCCGTTCACAATCCGTACGCAAGGACTGCCGCTGAATAGAAATAGGGAGGTGGGGAGGCTCTTCCGCTGGGCAGAGAGCTCTGCAGCGCTGACCCTTCCTCTTCCTCGGCTTGCACCAGGCTCAAGGTACGGCAGTTCCATCATGCCTGGTGGCTTCTTTTCATTGTTTTTTAACCAGCTGTCTCTGTCCTGCCAAAAACTGGAGGTAGATCAATTAGGAGAATCAAAATAGATGGTTTGTAACATAAAGAGCTTGAGCTGTTGTTCTGTTTGTGCAGCCCTGGGTAACACTGGCTGAATTTTTGGAGGGTAGTGTGATTGATAAACAAACCTGGTGTGGTATGAGGCACATTGCTATGCCAATCCTTATGACTCTTCTTATTATTAACATCATGCCATTGATATATCATAACAGTTACTAAATTTAATCAGCTCCAAAATACCTGTTACCTTACGATCATGCTGCAAACATGCTTTAAAGGTGTACCCCTGCAAATGCTTTTGTCTGATCATTACCTCACAAGACCCCATGGGAAAAATTTGCAGGATTATGCCCTAAGAGATTATAAATAAAGAAAACAATGGCCCCCACTGCTGTATTTATACTCTGCACAATGTATTTTTAATATATTAAATATGAAATGAAATAAATTAGGAGCCTATGTTGATAGATTCACGTGGGTGGTTTTGAAGAAATGTGTATTAACTCACATTTTGAGACTTAGGGTTTAGGATCGTAGTTAGATATTTGCCTTTCCCCCACCTCCATTCATTCCTATAGAAGCACAGTTTTCCAACTACAGGATGGCCTTAGGACGAGGGTGTGTGTGGGTGTGTGTGTGTGTGTGGCTGCTTTTTGTGGACATATAAAACTGATGAGTACTTATGCTTGCCTGAATGAAACCTGATTCAAGGAACAAATATCTGCTACACATGTCTCTTCCATGGGACAAATAACATATCAGCATTCCTATATAAATGTTAATAATGTGTCTGATGTGGTTGTTATCAAGCAATTTTTGTGCTGTGCCACAGACCTCAACCCTGGGAGTCTGCTAAATGAAGTCTTATCTGCCTTCTTTTTTCCCAGGCTGCAATTTTTATTATTTACTTTTTTTGGCTATGAAGTGACAAAAAAAGTTGAGACTTTTTGAACTATGGTGAACATCTCTATTTCCTAGGCTCATAATTCACGAACTCCTTGTCTGATTTACTGCAAATTTAGTGGAAAACCCTACCTCAGCTTGAGACCTAGACTACAAATCTTGAGGCCAATATGATTTGTGAATCTGGAATTTAGAACTGGGGATAGGAGCCAAATTTTATGTTTTAATGGAAATCTGTGTTGTAGCCTTAATTATGGGGACTCTTGCTGTTCCGTAATATATTTTTCCCAGCCCTTCATGCCTCGAAAGACAGACATATGAGTAATGAATATTCCTTTTTGTATCTGATGCCCATTTCAGGATCCCCAAGTGAAGTAAAGTGACAGAACTCCATGGAGGTCAGTACCCCTGATTTACACTATCTGCACTGTGCACTCAGTAGTCTGAGGAACACTGTATAGTCATGATGTGCAGCCACTTTGTGTTTTGCAGCAGTTCCATCTTTACAGCAAACAGAATACCTTTAAAAAGGGAAAACTAGCTATATACCCCAAATTGTTGCTTGCATAAAGCCATGTGAAAGCCCTCAGCAGAAATACTTTTCTTGCACTTTCTGTTGCAGCAGAGCTGTAGGGGGGAAGCTGATGTGGAGAGATGCATCATGAATCTTTCCACTGTTACATAGCAAATGGTTTCTTCCTTGCTGGGTTACAGCCATTTTGTTCAAATCTTGCAGTTCGTATTCTGTCATTTTATCAGCCTTTCTTGAGTATGTTAGCTTCCACTTTAACACAGTGGTTTTTATAAGTGAGATGAATAGTTCACTGCTTGGTTGTTGTGTCCTGGGGCATCTTCCAAATATAATTATCAAATGTGAATGTAATGGCTTTCTATTCTTTCTGCACCAGGTCCATAGAATGGTTATTTCAGCATAGGGTACCGTATCAGTTTATTATGATGTCACATGCCAGTCTTTTGTTTGAGACCTGGAACCACTTATTTTTCTACTAAAATATTGTACACTATTTGCAGCTCCAATATTCTCAGCTTTAGTAATGAATGAAAAACACAATCAAAGCAAGAGTGTTTCAATATATCAAACTCATTCCAGTCATTATCAGAATATGGTGAGATGGGGAAGGACAATTTCACCCTAGAGAAATCACTGTAACCTATACACAGCATAGAGTTAAGTAATAAAGAGCAACTGGATGTACATGATATTTGATTTCTACTTAGATGGTGAATGTGTTCAGCTATCCCATCTGTCCAGAGATGAAATGCTTTACCAGTGAGTGGTGTTTTACTGCTATTCCAACACGTCTTTTCTGCATGATTCTTTCTTCACATAAAATAAATGTCCTTTATGGAATTTAAAACTTTCCCCCCAGATTTATTAGGATCTTACTTTTTTTTTTTTTTTTTTTTTTTTTTTTTCTCTTTTTTTTTTTTTTTTTTTTTTTTTTTTTTTTGTAAGCCTGCTGATTATTCACTTTAGGAGACCTCTTCCAGAAGTGTCAGAGGAATCCAAGGGGGTTTGGCACCCCAATCCTACTGATTTTCAATAAGAATGAGGTATTGATCTCTGTAACCTGCTTTGAAAATAGAAGTTTCTCTCATTATTCAATTCAAAATGAGAATTATAATACCTAGAATATGCAAGCATTGCTCTCAAAATAGTCCTTTGACAGGGCGACTCATATGAAGGGAGCTAGTCATGGTAGGAATGATATTTCATCCATTCCAGTTTGGTGTTCAGACCCACATATAGTTAATCAGCAAATCCAAGTAGTAGAAAATCATAGGCTTGAAATTAAACCAACCACTACAGGATGAATGAAGGAGAAGAGACTTCAAATAGATTGCTTCATTTTTCCTCCCACTTATAAAATACTTGTTTAGTTTGTTTTCCCTGTTCAAGAGATGGAGAGAATGGTTTGGTTTCTATGCTGCAAAGAACCGCTTTCACAGGAACTGCCTACATCTAAGATGCTTTATTTTCAAAGGCTTATTTAAGTTTCCCTGTTGTTCATTTTTCAGGAATGTGCCTAGTTCCTTAAATGGCACAGTAAAAGCCTCTGTGTTGACAGGAAGCCTTTTCCAAAGGTTAATTATTTTATGAGAAAAGAAATTACTCCTATTTTGCCTGTTAACCTTTGTTTTTTCT
>WEKW01027086.1:27015-88834 GCA_013389905.1 Sula dactylatra
GAGTGTGCTTAACTTTCAGTATTCAACTTTTGAATCTAATCAAACAAGGTGTATAGGACTTTTAATTGGCTTTTGACATCAGAGTATTTTGTACACAGAGATGGGCTGAAAAACCTGTAGACAGATAATCATGGGTGTGTTCAGATGCTCAAGACGAAATTTACCTGGGTTTTCATGATCTCATACAAGAACAGATACTGCTTTTAGAGTTTTCTTTCTTATTTCTGGTATTTCCAAGTTACAGTAGAGTTGTGGTAGTGTTACATGAACTTACAAGAAAAAGAATAACAATTCAAGGAGATGAAGTGTCTGACAGCTTTCTTCATTCTCAGGTTTTTGAAAAATCTTCTCATCTTGAGCCCCAGAATAGGGATACTTCCTCCTACATGCCTCATTTTTTGGCACGTGCAGATTCCTTGCAAATCGTTTCTGTTCACCCCAAGTTTGTGTACAACTGTTGCCTATTTTCTTTCTCCTCTCCAGAAAAATATTCTTAAGATCTGTACTGTTGCCTGCTTTTTCAACAACAGAGTATTTGTGTGACTGCACTTGCCAAAATCCTTATGATTAGGATCCCCACTCCCTGCACTGTGTCATTGTCTGTTTTTGCATTCCAGCTGATATGCTTATTACTCCTGTTTGCTGTTGCAATCTTCCCTTAAACACAATACAAAAGGACTTTGCAAAACTCACCCCCATCACGAAAGGACAGAGCAGATCTTCATTCTGCAGGACCATATGCCTCTTGAAGAAAAGATAACTGTTGGGAATGGTTTTTGCAAGACCTAGTGCTTTAGAAGCCTGTTAGAGGAGAAGAACACAAATGCCTGACTCATTCCGCTTTTTCAGATTTTGTTCTCAGAGAAAAAGGTTTTAATATAACTGTCTGAGACAGCACAGTATCTTCTAAAGGATCAAGGTCTCATAAAAGTACAGTAACAGCTGTCAGAAAACTGAGTTTGCTACTCAGTAGAATGCTGTGCAGTCCAGTACATAATTAGCAACATACTCCCTGTCTGAGAAAAAGAGATGAATAAAACAGGTTGCCACATTTTCAAAAGAACTTCAACACAGCTTGTGATATTCTGCTTACAGTTTTGTACAAGCAGTCTTTCTGGCTGGGATTTTTCTCCTTGCCCGAATTTGTGCCTGGGAATTGCAGCTATCAGAGTTGCTTCTTATGAATCCTCTTTGTATGGTCCAATTTGGGCTTTCTACAAATGAATTCAGCCTTGTGTGACCAAGAGCATTTTTTCATTTGAACACCCAGGCTAATGCGTTGTACTTGAGAGATGTGTGGAATGGCTCAGCAACTCAACTCTGGTTACAGAGTTGATGAACACCCAGGATTTACTCCGGCTGTGGACATCGGCTGGGGGTGCTCACAAAGTTTTCAAAACTCAGCTTCCGATCTGTGTGACTCCTTGGTTAGAGGTGTCCTCGTGATAATGCTGCTTAGTAGGAAGTCAGAGGAAAACAGTTGTTTTTAATATTCCTGTAAGGGAAGGTAGCTTCCAAAGCACTGTGCCTATCAATTATTCCATTCAATATGTTGTGAAAATGTCCTGATAAATGGATATTCTTTTTTGCCTGCCTAGCTCACTCCAGTCTAAGCAAGTTCTCGAGTTACAGGTTTCAATGGATGGGTGACACAATGTGGATGGAGGTTTTTTTTTGAGCCTTGAATTTCATGGACACTTCCCATGTTGCAGTAATATTAAAGCTTGTTGCCTCATAGACAAAATCTTTGGAAGGTACTTGCTTGTTTTCCGCAAATGCCACCAGAACTGTCTGTTCTTCATTAACTTTTTCACAAGGTGGGAACAAAGAAAGGCCAATAGTTTGTAAAGAATGGAGCGTGCTGCCCACAGATGCAGCGACTGGCCTAACAGACTTCCTCAGAAAGTGGAATTACAGTGATTTCCCTTCTTGTTTTAACTAAGTCTAACAAACGGTTTATCTGTAATGTGTAAAGTTTGATTTTTCTCATTTTTGTACTTGGAATTTATTTTATTTAATTTCTATTTCTTTTTTGTTGGGATAGCTTTGGTCTTCCAGCTCTACACACACAGCCAGGTAGGAGCCCCAAAGGCCAGAACAAAAAGTTCAAGGGAGGCACTGGGGGCCAGATTATGCCCTAACCTGAGCTATGCCTGACTCCATTGAACTCAGTTAAATGGCACAAGGAATCAAGCAGACTAGAAGCTGGCTTTTAGTAATGCTGTCAACTACTAACTCTTATCTTTGCTAAATCATTATGGCACTGTAGGAAAGATCATTTCATCTTTTTTTTAACTCATAGGTCTCTGATGTAGCCATTTTTCAATGGCACTTACACACCTATGTGTGTATGTGGGTCTGCAGACTTTTTGGCTATTGAAAAGGGACTGCTACAGGGTTAGAGCCTTGCCTTGGGGAGAGCAGCGGTCTTTCCTTAGTGCCAACACTAAACTGGAGTTGTCCAGGGAATTTTGGAAAGTGCTTTCTGGGCTTTCCTGTTTTAAAAGCACTCTCAGTCTTTCTGACGGTAGCCTTTGATTTCTGGGAAATGGCCCATTTTATTTGCTGAATGGCAGGCTCCCCACCGTTCCTCTCCTCCCCAGTCGGAGAGAATCCTGTATGCCTTCCATTTTCCATGGTTTGCTCTGAGCATTTGCCATTTTTGCCTGCACATTTGATCACTCTGGTTACACCAAAATTACCAGAGCTCTAGAGAATACACATACAACTGCATCAAAAGGCTCTTTGAGGAGAGTGAGTCCATCAGTGCCCACACAACTGTAAGACCTGGAAAAGTGCTCTTACTGTCATTCTTCTCTATTGTCTCATGTTGCCTGTTTCTGGTGCAGTGATAATGAATTATGTTCTACTACTGTACCTGTCCCTTAGCCTGGACCCCTGTCCCTTTAACCTTACTTAGAAGCTTGACTGAGTTCAGAAAGTGAATCAGAAGAGGTGTTTTTAACATTTCCTGTTGCTCAGGTCTGCTACTCTAATGCGACTTCATATTACATCGTTGCACAAGTTGTTATCCCCTCTTACAGTTAAGGAGTGGAGCGTTAAATAAAGCTTGGGGAGGCAGCGGGTACACAGGGAATTTAAATCCTCTCAGTCAGGTTCAGACCTGGTGTAAGGAGTCCCTTAAGCAAATGGGGACTTGATTATGTAGTGACCTATGCAATGTTAGAATATTACCAAATCAGAGGAAGGGCCTCAGGCTGAAATATGGTGTCCATTTTAAGATACTGTACTTGCAGAAAGAGGTGGTCGAATGTGAGACATTCCAGAGACTGAAGGGCATGTTGTGTGATCACACACGTGGAAGTGGTTTAGTCAAGAGAAGGAAGGGCTGGGATGGAAAGCACCTGCTTATATGACATGAAAAAACGATCGATAGAAGTGGAAAGGGAATGAACTGTTCTGTGTCTAATATGTCAGAAATAAGACATTAGTTTTCAGCAAGGGAGATTAAGGTTATGTATCAATCAAGGCTTGTAGATGGTCAGGATAGTTAAGGATTGAAATAAATTTTCTGGAAAGAGGGGCAAATCTTCATTGATTTTTTTTTTTATGAGCAGATTAGACAAACATTTGGTGGGAAAGACATTGTTTATAACTGATTTTGTCTTGGGGTAAGAGGGTGGGATAAAAGACTCCTTGAGGTGTATTTCAGCCTATTTTATATCATTTTTCATGCTCAGAGCAGAAGGCAGTGGTGAGACAGGCTGTATGCATCCAGGGAAAGAATTTTCTCTCCAAGGCCTATGGAGTGTTAGCTGTTCCTCAATCTCTCTGCATGCAAATAACGGACTTTAACTTACAGGTTACATGTTACACATGGACTGTGTGTTATGTAGTGGACAGTGTTTCAGAATAATGCAATGAAAGATGAACACTTTTTCATGCTGATAAACTTCAAACACTTCTTGTTGCACCGCTTGCAACACATTCCAAATTTGAACTGCTGAGTTCTACATAAATTCAGGTTATCCATACAGCCGTGCACCAAGATGAGTTCTGTATTAATAGCAAGAAAGGGTGACTCAGTCAGCTAACAATGATCTGGCCCATAATTTGAATCCGTTGAAAGTTGTCTGTAAGCACCTCTGAGAACAGAGATCAAGCATGGCCTTGACTTACAGTACTATGAATTAAATAATTTTGTAATATTTCTGACACTTACTGTTGTCACACAAACAGTTCAGATTAGCATAGCAGCACAATCGTCATCCTGTAGCACACTCAAGGTTCCTTTCAGTGTGGTTTTAATTTCTTTCAGAGGATGATGTTATCACTGTTTTTGATTTCCAGCACGAAAGAGCTTAGAGGACCCTCTTAACAATGTAAAGCATTTCATATGTATTACTGTACTTGCATGAGGACTTTCCTTTTCATTCTATTACATAAAGATGATTTCTGGTTATAATGGATAAGATGTAGCCTTAACACTAAGGGGGTAGGCAGTACCCAGTCCAGTATTCAAATACAAATTAAAAAACCTTGTCTATTTCTCCACATCATAGCATTTGTTATTTATACACTGAACCCTGGCCGCTACGGACATTTACCTGTGATATGTTGTTCCTGTGGCTAGTTAGGTTAAATCCAGCCTCCCTGCTTCCCACTACCAATTCTTTGACGTAACCTATTTTTGTCAAGACAATAATATTTCTTTCTCTATATTTTTCTTAGCTTTGGGTTTGGGTTTGTTTTTTTTTTTTTCCCCCTCCCTATTAGGCTGGAAGGTAGCTTTCAATGCTGTTTGCTCTTCTTTATTGATAGTCTTTTATCCATTTACTTTCAGAGCACAGAAGTGAAAACAAATAGAAATAAGAAGCAGAGCCTACTCCTCCTTTTAGAAGTAAGCGCAGAGAATTAGGAAAGATAAAGTTTATAGACACTGAATGCATCCCCTTTTTTGAGAAAGGTATTCTGTTTTGCCTTTTTTGAGTTGTTTCTTTGCCATCTTGCTTGAACTGGTAGAAGATCTCAACAAAAGGGGATGACTTACTATTTTTTAGTCTATGGCATCATCATATTGTATTGTTTCAGAAGGCAGCATAACCTAATGAGTCACGAATGGAAGAGGGTCAGCCAATAAGTTAAAAGAAAAAAAAAAAACCCTTCTCCATAAGCTGCTTGAGATAGTCAGGAGAACAGCATATATGGTGTAATTAGGTAGTTTTAGTCAATGTAAGCATGTAATTTAAATTAATTATGATTTCTTTCTGTCTACAAACACCTCATAACTTACATATTTTGACCAATACATTTGCTTGGCTCCACACGTCACATAGTGATTTAATTTTATTGTAGTGCCTCTCTTTTTACAGATGCTTAAGAATGGAAGTGATATGAGTTTTGAAAGCTGCATAGTACAGAATTATATTAAAATATTTGACTGTTTCTTAACTGTAGGAAATTTTCAGTCTTCCAAATGGAAATTATCGTGCTTCTCTTAGGAATTGAAGAGACTTCCTAATTTTTAACATTTTCTTCAAGTCAGAAGCTGAGGACCATGATTTGAAGAAATATATTCCCTCTGTCCATTTTTCTGGGTAAGTAAATGATGTCTCAAATTGCTGAGGAGCAATGTGGTGCAATATCTTCACCCATGGCACACAGTCATTTGCAAATAATATGTCTTCCATGTGCTGTTTGCAAAGAGAATGGGGAGAGTAAAACCACAGTGCCTATACTTCAACAGACTTCAGGGAATATCAAGCCAAATCTCACTGTAAGTTGACATCACCTCAATGAAGAAATCTAGCTTCATGTTACTGTCAATAGCTATTGAGCATATTTGGTGTCAGCTTCATCATGGAACAGAGGATTTTACTTGGCTCTTTCTCCCCATCACAGCATTTGTTATTTATTCCCTGCACCCTGGCTGCTAAGGACATTTATCTGCATGATATGCTGTTTCTCTGGCACATTAGGTTAAACCCAACCTGTTGTATTATAGCATACCTCCTGTCAGACTCCTAACACAATAGGAGACTTCGCTTGTATCAGTTTTTATGTGCATGCATACACAGACACACACAAGCAAGTAATACACCATAGGTTATGTACAGTGAACCTGTCAAATATATAAACATAGAGTGGATACAGCTATCTGAAAGAGATAGTGTCAATCAGATCTATTAGAAGAGGAAGGCATTGTAGTAGATGGCATATCTGCTGAAAGCAGGTAATTTTAATTATCTAAGATAGTTTGAAGTTATGAATAATTTATTACCCATAGAAGTCTTTTTTAAGGCTTCTAATCCTGGTGAGCTTCTGATATTCAGATCACAGTCCCTGATGCTTCCCTATTTGAACTGTTACTCTGGAGGCACTGGATAGAAACTGTATGTTTCTCTGTTGCTAGTTGGCATAGATTGAGTTGTTTTGACAGCCCAGCATGAGTCTGTAATAGTCCAGCTAAAGATCTGAAAAATACAACACACAGTGGAAAATAAAACATTTCCTTGGACAGTGATAACCACACTGAACAATACAACATACTCCAGCACAAATAAAGGAGAGTTTGGGGGTTGGCTTTGGATGGTTGGAGCAGCCTTTCTCACAGCTATGAACACAGCAATGTTTTCCTGTAGGTTGATAACAATTAAGAAGAAAAATACTATTAGAGTACACTAGTTAATAGTTCAGCCACACCATTTGTCTCTTTGAACTCTTTTGAAGCCTGCAGTTTGTGTGTTTCCTGCAGATTTGCTGGAATTTAACAGCTCATTTCCTCCCCAAAAATCCCTGTTTCTCTCTAGGCCACCTGTGCTGAGCGGGACAGGATCACAGCGTTGACATGGGGGCGAGCCAAAGGCTTGAAAGCAGAGATATCTGCTCTCCTATGCACTTAATCCACTTTTTTTTTTTTTTTAAACAATTGCTTAAGCAGTGAAGTAAGTAGGGAGAATAAATAAGAATGAGGGGCAGGTTCTTGGAGGAAGAGGTGGGAAGTGAAAGACAGAAAAGCGTCCAGGAGGTGGGAAATGTGCGTGGTGAGTGGAGCACGTGTGTGTTGTGAGGTAGGCAGGATGGATGGGGAAAGAGAGTAGCTGAGGGCTAACTTCATCGGGGTGGTTAAAAATAGGGCAGGCCTCCTGTGGGCTGCTGAGATGTCTTTTATGCTCAAGTCTTAAGTTCACAATGAAAGGCCAGGGGCTCCATTAAGCAAGGCACTCAAGTAAAAGCTTAACACTGATGGCAAACCTAGGGACCTTAGTGAACCACGTCTGAACGCGAACGATGGCTTAAATTCATCTGTAAGACTGCTGCATTTTGAGAGGCTGATGCATATGACAGAGCAGGATTTTCTGTCTGTATGTGTCCTTTTGAGGTGATGAATCTGAAGGCCTGGAAGAAGGTGTTTAGACATGGGATTTGAGAGCTTCAAGCAAACCAGACTGGCATGGAAGGGGACTGAGGAAACCCCAAAGTCTTTGCCAGATGCCCTTCTCTGCCCCAAGCCCCCAGCCCAGCCACAAACAGATTCAGGAAATGGGGAAGGTCTTCTATCAAAGGAGCAGTTCTTCAGTCAAAAGCAAGCACAGGATAAAGCTAGCCCACAAAAGGCAGAGGATGATAATACATGAAGCATGGAGGTTAGGTGGAGAAGCTAAAGGAAACCTGTCCTATGTAATGCAACACAACCTATTACTGCGTTCCTTATTAGATATATTCTGTCCCTTGTTAACTGTATTACTTTATTGTCTAATACATATTGTAAAATGTGCAGAATTCACAAAGTATTTGAGGTAATTTTGCTGCAGGAACTCTAACTGCTGAACTGTTTGATTTCTGCATGCTATATTTCTCTAAAGCAGTAATGCAGTGTAGCTGAATTGTACAGGCAACATATATGTAAAAAAGACACAGAAGCATGTATGTATGTAAACATCCCTTCCTGCGCAACCCTGGTGAGGATTTTGCTGAATTTCCAGTTTATAATGTGACTTCAGTGCCAGCCTTGCCAACAAATTATTTTAAAATGAGTTGTAGAGAAAAGCCTCTCGAGGCAGTGAAACAGCAGGTGGCCTGCTTAGTTTGTTGTGGTGGCACCTTATGAATAACTCAATTGATCTCCATATGCTTCCATTCACTCTTGCTCACAGCAATACTACCTTAAACACTGAGCACTCCAGCATCTGATAGCAAAGGTTTTATTCACACACGTAAAAAGAAAAAAAAAAGACATATTGGAAGGAAGACATGTTTCACTGCAGACATTGCTTTGTCATCCATACCATTTTCAGTGCCAAAAGCTGATGCAAAGCTCAGGTATTGGAGCAGTGAAAAACAGAAATTGTATGACTTGTTTTGCAATGATGTATTAAAATAGTCTCAAAGATCTCATAAGAGGTATCTGGTAGAAAAATTTGAAATTCACCTATATAGAATGCTTTGCTCCAGTTAGTGTTTTGTGAATTTTCTGAGGCTAATCTTTTAGCCTTGGAAAATAAGCCTGGAAGTTTGTATGTGGTGGACACCTGAGTGGTGTCCCTGTCTATCCACATGCAGCAGACTGCCAGTTAGATATTAGGAGAGTAGGATCTTGTATTACCTGTGCACTGGAGTGTGATCTAGGTTTCAGAGTTAATGCTGATAGGAGCAAGCATGTTCACATGTCATGGTGATACTAATGTGGTTCTGGCCTCAGCGTCTGATACCAGCACAGTAACAGCCTGTCCTCCTGAGTGATACGCCGTCCTCTTAGCAGGGTGTATTTCCTTCAGTGCAGTGCCACACTAGTGCACCTCTACCTCCCCCAGTTCAGAGCTAATATGACCATTACTCATTTAAGTGTAGCGTAGACCTATTGTACTGAGGTGGCTGTGCATCAAGAAAAAAGTATAAATTGAAGATTAAACAAAGCTGTACATCCTGCTTTGAGAGGCAAGCACCCAAGGACAGCATATAATGCTATATGTCTCACTAAGTTTTAGTCACCACCTGCCTATGGAATAGCATCATAATAAAAACTTGATGATGTACAAAAGGGGAGGAAGAGATTTATATTTCCTGGATTTGGGATACTTAGATCCTTAACTTAGATGTTTAGTCATCTTAATCTCCCTAGGTAGTTAGATGAAAAAGAAACTTCCCCGAGAACTGAAGCTTAAGTTTGTGTCTGAAATAATTCTGTGGAGGAGCCTTTCTTTATCTCTCTTGTTAAAGTTGTTTGAATACTCTCCACTATCAAAGAGTCATCCCTCCAGACTGTATCCAGCAGCAGCTGCAAACAACATGGTAGTCCAAAAAGTCGCAAGAGACTCTCAAGTGATAGGCATGGGAAGTAACTATACACCAGGAGGTAAGGACATAGCACAGTGGAATCGGGATCATTCTTAGCACTGTGCACACGTACTTATCCCCAACCCTTGGATGATAGTTCACACCCAAGAAAATGCTTTTGCACCTGAACAGAGCCACGTAGTGCTGTAGCCGAGATGCTTCTGGTATCAGGGATGATTCTGAGCTGTCAATGCATGGTAGTGGAAGATGCCACTTCTAGTGGAGGTTGCACAGAATAGGGCATTGAGCCTTGGAAACAGGTGATATTAAAAGTGCAGTCTTGTTCCTGATGTTTCCCTGTTGGCTAGTTTAGCTAAGAGTCTTGTTTAACATCTGATTTACATATCATCTTTTTCTTCTCACAAGCTCGGCATTAACAATGTAGGACATAAGTGTGCTGGCACAATGGATATAAAAATAAATTGGCTTCTGCAAGTCCAGTAATCAAATTTTTTTAATAACTCAGTTTAGATCACTGCATGTCTGTCTATAATTTTGTTTTCATGCTATAGCTTGTTATTGAGAAACCCTCTCCAGTGCAGCCTCCTTTTAGTGAACGTAGCCACAGGATTATTGCATTGCTATCTTTCATATGCTACCCCGTTGACTCAAATTAATTCCAGATACACTTAGAACACTGAATTAAGTATGAAAACGTGGTTTTAAGATGAACGGTCATCATTAGATCATTTTAATGGTCTATTTATCCTTTAAAATAATCCGCGTAAGTTATTTTTGTCTAGCTATGAAGTGGCTGAATGATGCAATGAGTAAAGTCTGGCCAGTTATTGCTACATATTGCATCTCAGTCTGATTTGTTGATGGATATGAAAGATGGCAGTTTTTAAAGGGAATGTAATATATATATTTAATGGGATTTATATATTTTAGCTTTAGAACATACTTTGATTTCATGGCATTTTCTCTATTTATGACATGATTTTTGTTTCATCTAAAATACTGACATTGGCCTGCAGCTCAGCTATGATTCATGGTAGCAAAAATATATATTTTCAGAAGCAAATGTTCTCTAGTACTAGTAGGATGTGCTACAGACTATATAATAACATTAGGAGAAAAATTCTCAGTATGTATTTAATTGTTCGGTTGAGGTTACTCAGCATGCATGCTCTTTTTTTCTTAATACTGTGCTATATTTTTCTTATATTATCCCCAAACTACTTCCAGTCCAGCCTCCCTTAATGAATCTAGCCTCAGGATTATTGTACTGTGTTCTCTGGGGAGACATCTTTCTAGTTTGAATACATACAAGATTACACTTAGAAAACAGTGCTAGGTGTGGAAATGTCTTTAAGAGATCTTGTCAGTTTTATATCTATATCTGTCTATACCTGTATCTCTACTAGAAAACAATTAATTCCTTCAATGTCCCTTATAGGATAAGTACTACGAAAATATTGAAAGTAACCAACACGATTACAAACAATAATTAATGAAGGAGAGAATATTAACATTAGTAAGTCAATTCACTCCAAATAATTTGGTGCTTGGCTCCTGGATTCAGAAAAGGCATATCAAGGACAACTGCTCTGTCCTGATGTAGTTGTCTTTTACATGGCCAATGTACGTGAGCAGCAGTAATTTCATGCTTAATCTGGGTGACGAGGCCCAGTTGTGAGGAGCAAGTAATGTTGCTACTGTTTCCCTTCAGATTCTGCAGTGAAAGCCACTTTAAAACTTGTCTAAGGCATCTTTGCAGCCCATCTTACAAATACGACTAGCAGTTGTGCAGAATTGCTGTGAAGGTCCAGAGCACAGACTTTCCCGGCCTATCTCAACAGTTTTATTTCTTATCCACTTTAGCTACCTAAGGGTAATTTGTGTGTTGCTTTCACACATGATTCAGTTGACAAAATTTAGTTGTGTTAGTACAGGGAGCTTGCATGTTGTTGGTTTTTTTTTTTATTTTCCCTGCAGCCTGGATGAGTAGGTTATAGAACTATATGTTAATGGTGTGTGTGCATGAATCACTGACTCTGTCTGCATGTTGGAGAGGAGAAATTTCTGAGTCCCACCACTTCTGGAGACAATAAGAAATCTACATTTTCTATGCCACCTTGATTGCCCAGTACACTCAGTCACAGCTTCAGTCAGTTATTGCGGTTAACAGTAAAGTACAGGAGGAATCCCACAAAATTGATATAACTTACTAACAATTTTATGAACAAAGAACTTTAGATTCTAGGTATTTTGACTTTTCTATGTATTTGGGGTGGGGGGCAGAGGGGAATCTCAAAATTACCAGATCCTCTAATAGCTTTTAACCCTTTATTTCACCAAAACTCAGATGTGTTGTGAATCTTCCAATGGGAATATGTTACTCCACATTATTGGAGGTATTTCAAAGTCCCAATGAAAAAGAAAACTACAGTGTTGAGCTCTTTCCAGACATCATTATCTCCTGCTTGTCCCACTGCCACAAGCTTGCACCTTTTTCAAAGTTATTCAGAGCAACAGCAGCCACCGACAGCCTGAGGCTATTTGCCCCCATATAATGCCCATTTTGTCCTGAGCTTGAGTCAAATCCAAAGAAACAACTACTATTATTTCCTTTCTTGCTTTAACCTCAGATTCAGTCAAGGTGGCTGTAAGACGAGTATTAGTTCTCCCATCACCTCTTCAGTCAGCTAAAAGACCCAGCTCTTGTAATTTCTGTGAGCTGGGACCAGAGTTCAGAGGCTTATTGTCCCTCTCCCCCTCAGTGCCCGACTAATGAGCTGTGCACCTTTATGTTTGCATATAATTTTGCAGAGGTTGATTGTCTATATGCACTTAGCTTGGCAAGCAGCTTCCATTCTAACACACTATTTTATCTCTACCTATAGCTTTGTCTTGGAAAATTAGACAGTGAAAGCACTGAAGCACAAGCTTAAATCTGTCTCTATGGAGGAAAGCACTCAGACATGTGCTTAAATGTAAATATGTGCTTAGATCCTATCATTAAGTCAAAGAGACTCAAGTGCATGCTTCAAGTTAAGCATATGCTTACGTCCTTTTTGAATAGTGATGCTTTCCTGAATTGGCACCTTAACTTGGCCAGAAAATTGCCACATTTCCTGTGAAAGAAAGGAAATATTTCTGCAAAGTTTGGCACTTTGTTAGACTTTTTGAGTTATAGGTCATTTTAAAATATGCTGATTTGAAATTTGAATTTCTGTCTTAGCTTTTCTTTTCACCTGCCTAGCATAAAAATGATTTGTTAGCACTCAAGCTTTTGAGACTGGTCATTTACAAGGCTACAGTTAATACCTTGAATGGTAAATTTCTGGAAAAACTCTAAAATCTGATTTTCGTGTTTGATACCAATTGCCGACTCTTAGAGATCATGTATGAACTCAATGTGGAGGCACAGTTTATCTGATATTTTTTTGCCAGGAGGTACTCACACATTTAACTGGTGCTGCTCTGGAAGCATAGGACTGGACTAGACAGAGCTCTTAGCAGATCAGATATAACATATTCTCAGTTCCTAGCCAGTTTCATCTCCTTGAAAATAAATTAATTATCTATATTTGGAGGAAGTAGATGGTGATGAGGTTATGATCACATTAGTACAGATATCTGGGAACAGATCCAATTCATATGGCTCTATACTGTAGATATTCATGTTGTTTAGTCACTCCTACCAACTTGTAACTGTGTCAAAAGGGTGTTTTTTCTTTAGCACTGAGTTTAATGAGGATTAAAAAAGTCATGTGCTGTATATGTAAATATGTTGGCTTCTGCTAATCATTAGTATTAGAAGTACCAGAAGGATGCTTCTATAGTTAAGAGCAAAGAAAGCTTACTTTGCATTCAGCAGGCTGGAGCAAGGTGAGCATGACACATACATAAGGACCTATTTTGCTTTGGAATCATTTGTGCAAGAAGTTGTTGACATACGTAGCCTTCATTGCTACATCTTCCCTAGTGAATTTAATGATTCTGGGAAACTTCTGGACTAATGAGCCCTATCAGTATAGAAAGCTTTGCTTCTACATAAGGAAACTCTCCTAGCCTCCAAAATCAGGTAGCTACATGTAAACTGCATCTTATGAGTGGTCCTTGCCTGTGTTTAACTCCTGAACTGTAACTGGGCATTGTATAGGAAAGTATTAGTTAGCATAGGCCAGATGTGTGCCAGGCACTGCTCTAACAGTTTAACAGCACAGACAGTTGTGTTTCAGTGACTGGGAGTACTGCCTAGCAGGGTTTAGTTTACTAGCATGTTTGTAGCCAATAGGGCCAATTTTGTTGTCATAGCAATGCGGGAGATAATCCTTGTACTTTGCCAGATTAAACTGAGCGGACATTAGACCCCTGGAATGAAAACATAGAGACAAAATTTATTTGAAGTCCTGTAGACTCCATAATGTTCAGGGCTCTTCCTCCATGGAGGAAGGGAAGTCATGGCAGCTGATAAAATGTTCCTGTTCCAGACTAACACCTTCTCCCTTTGCTGACAGGAAAAAATGCAAAAGTTTTGAGTGTTAGAGCTTGGGATCTTCTATAGGTTGTTCAGGCATAGTAGGCTTCCTGCAGTCTAGCTCTTGGTTTGGTACAATAGCTGAAAAACAAGGGCAAAAGGGAGGTGATTTACTTAGTCAGCGGGCCTTCTCTCTTTTTAAGGTTGCATAGTATCTTGCCTGGCTATCTTTTCAATCCTCTAATTTATGCCCAGTCTGCAGTGACTGACTTTCAGCCCCCTCAGCCCCAAATGACTGGGCATCAGACAACTTCTCTCATGTTCACCATTCTCTGCATCCCCAGCATTTTCCCTACAACTAGGGATCCAAGAGGGAAGCAGGGTAAGGTAGCTTCCTCTTACATTGAAGGTATTCAGCACCAAGGAGTTCATCCCTGACACTGGAGGAGCCACAGAAGGATAGAGGTTTGGATCGGAGGTGGTGGAATAAGACAGTAATTCAATTGCTGAGCTGAGCTGAGCTGAAGAGTTAGAAATTGCTCCTGAAATCTCTCAGTGAATCAGTAATACTGCTGCTTTGCTAATTCAGAGACTTTATATGAGATGAAGTTCATTAATGCATGAGAGGTGTTTAGATAACACTGTGGTGAGTAGCAATGTGAAGTCAATGCCTCTCTCAATAGTAGCTTGTGAACTATTTTACAGTCTCTCCTATAGGGTTTTTTCTGTCTCAAATTATGTAATTTTTTTCTTTTAGAGAGATACCATCAGCAGGAGGCTCAGAAATGTCAACTGTAATTAAAAATGTAATTTTCAAAGGCATTTTGCAGTTTATTCACATGGTAAATGGTTTCCTACCCTCTGAACTTTCAGCCTGCTGAGCTGAGCTGAAGAGTTAGACATTTTCTTAAAATCCTTACATTCTCTCACAAGCGTAACAAGGCACTTGTCAGCTGAACAAGTTGGCAATGAAGAGTTCAGCTAATGGTGTAGAGCTTGAAAACATAAAAAAGAGGTTTATTTGTTCACCAGAGTTTTCATCCCTGTCAAATTACTTACTGAAACTTCCATTCTGCTCTATTTTAATATTTTAGACCTTTGTTTCTTCTTTTTTCCTTTTCTGCTTCAGACCTGACTTTCTTATTTCTCTATCCAAATATAATCTTATTAACTTCTACTCCCATCTAAACCTGTCTTTTCTCTGGTCTCTGATGCCCTAGGCATTTTGGATAGCTGATTATACTTTAGATGGTTTCCTTTGCCTGGTATGTGAGCACCTAACAATCTAAAATTTTTTTTCCTTATGACATCTCTGTGAGGAAAGGAAGTGCTACTATTAAATATTCATTAAACAAGAGAGAGGCTGATTCCATAGCCCAGTGATTAGGGCAGTTACCAGGTTCATGGTAGCTTCAAGTCACTCATCTATCATCACTCAAGCAAATTAATTGAGCAGTTGGAGGAACTGCCCTACTTAAAGAGAAGAGCTTGTTTTGTGCTCTTCTGTGGGATGTGGAAGGTCTCAGTTCCAGTTTCTGCCCCACATTGCGATCTGAATCCTTATTTAAGACCTCTCCTTTAGGGCTAATTCCATCCCTACATATTTTCCCTGTACTCCCAGCTGCCTGCTTGTAGGTTTGGTAAGTCTCTGCTCGCTGTTGCTGGCCTATCCTAGCTCTGCTGCCTAGACTGACAGATGACAAGTTTTAGGATATTCTCCTGACCATTGTGAGAATCCCTCTGTGAAGCTTTAGGCTGAGCCAGAACCCTGAGCTGCTTAGGAGTTGTTGGGTGGTGTCAGTGGTTACGTGGATTTGGCAGTGCAGACTGGCAGCAATGCAGAGGTTTATTAGGTGGGAGCTAAGCAATGGTTTTGAGATCTGCCAGGGATTTACATGATAGATGGAGGTGCTTGCTACCCTGGAAGAGTAAGGTAAGTCTATCGGGCTAAATCTCTTACCTATCCTGGAAATTTATTTCATGGATTAATTGTACAGAGGGAGAGAGTTTAACATTAGGAGAAGAGAAATAAATGCAGTGCATTGTAACTTGGAGTAGCTGTTAAAGACAGTGAATTTAGTGCATTAACTGAATTAACAATTTTTGAAAAAATGAGGGTGGAAGGAGAAAGTCTGTAATTAACAAGAGCTACTGGCTATTACCATTGAGATTATTTGTTTATTGTTTCTCTTTTCCAGACTGTAATTTATCTTTGTCTTTTTAAACTTTACATTCTAGAGCAAAGATTTTCTTCCTTGTGTTTCGAAAATACGCCACTGTAATCTAAATGAATTTCATAGACCATACACTTCCCCCCTTTAATGTGAAAGGTTACCTAATACTCAAACCTCAGACATATAGTTGAGCATTCCCTTCTTTATAGAATTTTTACTAAAATTGTATCAGGCTATTCTCACATCTGGCAGAAAGCTTGGTTCACATCAATCACAGACTTTGCAGACTGATTCGGATTTGCTCGGTGGCTATCAGTCACTATGGAAGTACCACTGGGCAGGGGTGGTGCAACCCATTGGTCAATGAACAGCCTCAGTTCATTAACATACTATGTTAATCCACTAAGAGCAAATACCAGCTACCACCATATCGTCTACTACCTCAAAGGGTCTGAAATGTAACAGGTCAGCTAATTTTACTTGCTCTTTTTCTCTGGCAGACTTCCTTCTATCCTCCAGAGTAGTTCTGCACGAGAATGCACTCTTGAGTATTGCACTTGGAAACAAACAACGTATCAGTCTGATTCCATGACAGTGCATATTCTAGGTGTTCCACTTTCACTTGCAGTAGCGATAAACTAGGTTAAAGAAAATGTTGACAGACCATTTTGCCTTGGAAAATACCTTTCCTTCAAATTAATGTATCTATGTTTATTTTCCCAAAGATTAGAGAAAAAAATATTGAGGTGAGTATCTTCATACTAGTGCAGTGTTTTCTTTTAAGTACATTTTAATTTTTCTTTTTAAAATTACTTCTGATTTTAAATAAGAATATAGAATGGGGAAAAAAAAATCCTGTCAAAATTTTCTTTAGGAGAGAATTCTGCAATGTTTGGAACTCTTTTCCTTGTCAAGATGAATCTAACTTTTAAAATCTTGAAATTCTCCCCAAACTGAATTTGAATTCTCTGTGCAGTTCTCATTAGCAATAGATAATTACCTAAAACCGCAAAAGGCACAAATGGAATCACAGTATTTACTAATTGCATCTCAGACACTTCTCCCCCCCTAGCTGGCAATGGCAGAGTTCTGTTTTCCCTTCATCTGTAATTTTTCTTTCTCCTCTGCCCAACTCTTTTACCTGCTGCCTGTATTCAGGCTTTACAAACTGTTCTTGTAAATTGCTGAGACTATGACAACAAAGCTGAAAAAAATGATGCAGTAAATACAAGGACTGGCTACAAAAATGGAACATAAAGGAAAATGTTGCCATATATTTATCAATTGTCCATGCAGTTTTAAAGAGCACTGAAACTGATTTAGAGTTGGCATTGTTTTTGCACTTTAGTGTTTTATTCTTTATTTACATCAATGTACTAGAGAGAAGTATCTATTCCAGTCTTTCTCCTAGTCTATCTCCTAATAAAGACTAGCTAAGAGGGCCTTTGAGGGCTTGTCTTACCTCCTGCAATACTTTGTATTTGATACTTCAGAGGTCCTGAAATTATTAAAAATTCAGCCAAGTCTGTTGTTTCAATGACACCCTCTGGCAAGCTGACTAAAGTGCTAGGGAAATATTTTATTAATTTTCAGTGAACCAGCAATTAATTTAAGGTGTAGAACCCTTTTAGTACTGTGTGATAACCCAGAGGCTGGACCAGATAGTTTTCCCATAGACCTTCCTAATTTGAGGTATTTTAGTTGAGTCTCTGTAACACCTCTTTTCAGGAGAAACAGTGCTTTGTCTTCCAGTAACCTTGAATTTACGTGTCCATAGCTGTCCTCATTTGGACACACCAGCAAAGAGTTTGGAGGTTTTCCGTCAAGCACAGGAATCGTTCATGATGACTAGACTCACCAGCTGGGTTGAACTGCTTGATCTCTTTCATGATATTCAGTCTCAATGCATTTACTGCTCAGCAGGAGTCCTCTAATTCCAGTGTAGATATACTGCAATAAACTTCCAGACGAGAAAGTAATATACAGACTTTTAAAAGCAGTATTGATGTTTAAAATCTCATAACTGCAAGGCATTTAGCAGTGTTTGAACAATGAGATTGCTTAATCGACTGATTGTACTGAAACGTGTATTTCTATAGATCTCTTATTCACATTTCAGCTTTAACAACAGTAAAGACAGTTGACTTTCACTCATGCAAAGATTATTTAGAAGTCTAATCTTATGACCACTGCATTCCACTAGGAAGTTTTTTTCCAGGTCTTCTTGTGTTTTTTTTTTTAGTAAACAAACAAACAAATAAATAAATAAAACCCCAACAAAAAAACCCCCATCCAAATCCCAAAACCTGTGCTGGAGGATGAAAGTCTGACTAGATTTACAAAGCGTGCACACTTAGTTTATCAAATCCTGTGTAAAGAGGCATTTTCTCTGTAGATTTGAAGAGTCTGGCCCAACACACAGCATATAAATGATAGAATCTGTCCTGTATTTTTTCACATTGGTGAGCTTTCTGAATGGCTCAAATTTTTCCTGTGAGTGAAAGAAAATAAAATAAAACTAAATGTAATTGCATAATTTCTGTTAGTTTGTCAACTCTGCAATTGGAAACACATTTATACGGTGCTCCAAGGGAACTTTGTTTTTTAATGGGTGTCTTTCTTCATAGTCTATGCTGATTATTTTTTTTATTTTTTATTTTTTATTTTTGAATGTGAACCTCTTGCCCAAACAGCTCTTGAGTCCCTGTTTAATTAAAAGAGAGACACCCTTAGGACATCATACAAATTTGTCAGCAATGTATTGTCACTAAAGTGCTTCAGCATTAATCATGCAGTCTTTGTCTTGGGTTTGTTTGAATCTAAAAATAATGAGAAGAAAGGTGAGAGTTGTGCTTTTAGTGGCCCTTCAGTGCTGTAGCAAATTGCAGTCTGGCAAGACTCACAGGTCACATCCCTCTTTTAAAAATGTCCTCATCACTGCCATTTTGGGAAATCTTTGAGCGTCTCAGCACAGCGTGCCTGTCACTGCAGTGCTTTGCTGGAAGCATTAATTCCCTGAAGAACAGTCAATGATAAATTTGTGCATTTGATGTGGGAAAGGATGAATGAGAGGGAAGGAGCTGAGGAAGGGGGGGAGGGTGTTTTGCTCTGAGAAAATATAGAAATTATGCCTAGGTATTGGTTCATATACTTTACATCTTGAGGATGTCATCCTACATCAACACAAAGGTTTGTTTACAGTGATTTTCAGTGAAGAATGGTTGTCTTTAAACAGATTGCTGAGGCTGAGAAGTAGTTTGGAAACTGGAATAGGACCAGTGCAAGGAAAGGACTGGTTAGAGGTACTGATAGGGGTTCTTGTATCATGGTCATCACGAAATAGCCACGTTGGTGTCCCACAGTGAAGTTCATTGACCTCAGCTTGGCGGTTTACCAGAGAAGCTGAATGGGCAGTCCTTGACACAAGACTGAATGGCTGTCACTGGCATAACAGCTTCCTCTCAAAACCCCATGGGCTAATGTACCAAACCCCTGAGGCTCAGGCTCTCCTGGGAAGAAGAGCACAGCCCCTCCAGCACTGTTAGACTTGTACAGCTAGTGCTCAAGTAATAACCTATGCCTTGAACAGAAATGGATCAGTGAGAGGCAGTGTCTAGTGGCACTGTGTAAGTGTAAACCTGTGAAAGCTCTAGCTCATTAGTCTATCTTTACAGCAACAATTAGCAATGTCTTTGGAGCTGAGCCTAACTTGAAAAATGTGGTAGTTTTGCATGTCTTTCCAAGCTCATCAGCAGCTGAAAACTGCTTCTGCTGTGACCTTCCCTTTAGCCTTTGCTTCACCGAGCACCCTTTGGATACCTCACTTTTTCATTCTGCACCACAAGCTCCTGGCACATGGTGCAGGGAGCCATGAGCTGGCTGGGAACAAAACAAGCCCAGGGACAGAAGAGCTGATTCATATGGGTCCTATGTGGCCTTTTGGTCCCATACAGGACTTGTCTTCCACGAGTGACTGATTTGATGCAATGGTTTTCAAATGCAGTACTTGTGGGTATCACTCCTGTTTACCTGTCGCAACAGTCTCTATTTCTGTCCAGGTGTCCTTGCAAAGCTGGAAGTGGAAATTAACTGCTGTAGCTTCTCACGGTGCACTTTTCCCAGGAGAGCAGTCAAATGCACAAGGGCTCTTTTATGAAAAGCTACTTCTCCTTCTTTTGCAGTAGAAATGTTGAGACTGTGAACTGTAGATTCTTGTATCTCTGTTGATTGTAAGTGTAGAGGTTTGGTTGAGTATGAGGTATTGGGTCTGCTAAAACACAACTAAAAATATGCTTTCCCATGAGAGGAATATCTGGAGGGTAACAGTCATTATCTGACTATGAGCTGAAGGGCAAGTGATCTTTGGGGAGAACAGCGGGAACTTTTCTGAGATGGCCAGCCTGACATGTTTCATGTTTATATGTTTTATATAAAATATAAATATAAACATATATATATGTTTTATATGGATACGTGTTATTTTTCATACCCTGCCTATGAATTCAGACTGTATACTTACTTGCCTGCATTTCCTTTTCTGCATTGTTTTTCCATAAGAAATATTCTTGTATTTGAAACCTGAATCTCCGACTTGAATAAACAAGAGCTACTAAATCATGCTGCCTTCACTTTAAAATACTACTTCAAAAAATAAGAGGCATCTTTCTTTACAGCTTGCTGTTGTAATCTGGACATCAAAACCTGTCTGAAATTGTTGTCTAAGATTTGCCAGAAAACTGCAATTCTAAACAGAGCTTAGGATTTCTGTCACTCATCTGAAGAGAAAGCCTTGTCCCAGATGCAGTACATATCCATCTCACTATGTATAGTGAAGTGATGTGTGATTATGGTAGACAGAGAAAGAGAAAGAGAGTGCAAAGGAGATGTAGTTCTTCAGCTGTAAAAGTTTTAAAACATATCCATATTTTTTCACATATCTTATTTGCTACTTAAAACTGCTCCACTGCATATCAGCACTATGTTTTACACCTGAATTTCAAATATGGCTAGCTATTCAGCCATTAAATGATGTAGCTTTTTGATTTCAAAAGAACTATGCTGATAAATACAAACACAGGGTTGCCTGCATGGTATAATATAAAGTCTCTTGCCTTGATTTCTGTATGAACAATAAAATGCAATGTGTATCACTTATACAGAAAGTGTGCTGAACGATTAGGAGTAGAGTCAGGGATGCTGAACAGGTTATGCAAAGCAGAAGCGTGAAATGCAATTCCAAAGCACCCTGGAAGAAATGTGGGAGAGAAAACCTGTGTGGGTGCCTTTCTGCACTCTCAGCTGGTCTTCTCTCAAACAAAAATGTCACAGTGGGGTCTTTTATACAGAGCTAGAGCACCGAGCATGTCACCCACTCCTGGTGAGGGGATGGGAAAACTTCTCTGAATCAGTGTCCATATGTGTGTGGTGAGTATTTTTGCCTTCTGCTACTGGCACTGACCTATTCATTCTGTCCCTGACTAGATGATAAAATGATGGGTGTTGAACACTACATCCTTCTCATAGTAGTGTTTTCTAGTTGTCCAATCATGACGATAAAATAAAATGCTCTTTTAGGATGGATTTCTTGATGTTAACCGGTAAAAACTGGGGGGAGGTGAGGCGGTGGGGAGGGCTGTGGCGTACTCAAGCAATCATCTTCTGTCTGTGTAACTGTGTGTGTGTACATGTATATTTATGTAGGCATTCATTCTACCATTCTCCATTATTTTGCCCTATAAGGAGAAAGAGCCTTCCAGAGTGCCTCCCTTGTTAGGCAGAGCTACTTCTGTCATGTCAGTCCAAGGGCTGGGGGTCTGTGCAAATACAGGGGACTGAGAGAAAGCTACTTCAAATTTTAGGGATGAGATACAGTATTCGGTTGTAACTTCCCCTGCTAGAGAGACTAACGTCCATAATTACTCCAGTGAATCATAGAGGCTTTTGGGGGTCCTGGCTCTTTACAAAACTGGATCTTTTTCTACAAGCATGGGTTTTGCTGTGTTGTCTGGGTCAGTTTTAGGTGTTGAGCCACTGGTGCTTTCTCAGGAATTCTTCCATAAAAGCGAGGAAATTACATGGCCCCAGGGCCAGGTCTTCTGAGCCTCAAATTAATTCACACAATAGAGGAATGCAGGAGAAATAATAGGGTAGAAGGGAGTGATGTGGGCAATGCCTTTGGCAGAAACATCTCCAGTAGTTTTGATGTGCATTTTCTTCAACAGGACTGATTTTTCTCTTGCTGAATTTATTCTATTGTTGTAGCTCTTTCAAATTAAAAAAAAAAAAAAGAAAAGAGAAAAAATGAAGCTTTGATTAATATCTGATTTGATTTGAGCTTTGTCAGTGATGGATGCATTTAAATATTCCTGTCAGAGTGAGCAAGAGTGAGGCATTTCTATTAGAAGCACAGCATGCAGCCTTCTAAGGAAACACAAACCTTGCATCTTGAGTTTCAGAGCTGCAGAACCAACATGAGACTGGACATGAAAGTTTCCATCGGCTGCGAACGATAAAATGAAGTAAAAAGCTGAAAGAAAATGTACAACCTCTAACAAACCAAGTTCATATACATTGGGGATATTACAGTAACCTTCTCCTACTTAATGTTGCTACTTTTTCTTTCATGATAGAAAAAAATGATCAAACCTAAACCACAAGCAGAACATTAAAGGGGTAGATTCCTGGATATGGTTCTTTAAAACTTATATACTGTAAACAGAACCCCAGGTCTACAGGTAGGGAAAATTGAAACTATTCCTCTGAAGGCAAATCTCTGATAAAAACTTGAAGTCAGCTGAGTTATACCAGTGAACTCAACCTGAAGACCTGACCTAAGGCTTCACTGGACATTTTAAAATTTATCTTTCTTACTACAGTAGGTTTTCTTTGTTTTTTTTTCTTACTCTTAATACTTTTTTTTTAGGCTTCAATAAATACAAATTAGCTCTTCGCCCATTCCCAATTTACTCATACACACACCAGGACAGCAAGTTAATTGCAAGAGTTCCCCATGGGGAATGGTGAACTTAAATATGCTTGGTGTATATTGTTTAGGCAGCAGAGTGAAGAAAGGCAAAAGTCCTGAAGAAAGGCACAAGACTGGAGCTGGAAATGAAAAAAGGATATAAAAAAAAATCCTCCCTGTCACGGGCCAATTGAATTTGTAAATAATTGCCTTGTCCCCCTGGGAGGCTCAGGGATAGGAAGGAATTTAAAGACTGTTTATTGCTTTAGGGCAGGATCCACAGAGGGATTCTGGTGTTTTAGTGCCTTTCAGTGGAATCCACAGTCACTTAGGGGTGAATCATAAATGGTCTTTATCTCCTACAATGCCATGCTAGGCAAAAATCTATAAATCCAAAATCTATATTCTCATAAATGATTGCAGCTGCTCCAGCCTTGGAAGTATCTAAAGAACATAGGAACCAAAGTTCCTGCCAGTAAAACTCATATTTGCTCTGCAGCCTGTGCATAAGTGCATAGGTCTTGACATCACCAAGTGGCCTGGCACTTTTCTCAGGCCTGTTTACCTGGTTAGTGTCTTGTCATCTCTGAAGCACAGGGCTTTGATTTCACAGATGCTCTCAAAAACAGGCTGTGCATAAAACATGGCTAACAGGAGCATCATGTCCTTTCTAGCCGACAGCATGCCAAGTAGCATAGTCTCTTTAAGTGCCAAAGACCAATGTTTAGCTTCCCCCACTGCCTGAAGGAATTTGAACCAGCAAAATAATCCTCCTAGTAGCAGCATCATGCTATAAAAGGAATTGTCAATTTGTCCTACCAACACACTTCAGTATGGCATGGAGCAATAACTTTGTCTGTTGGTCTAGACAGTACCAGCACTGGTGACAGGGGCACCCAGCACAAGGGGGGAGCTTTTTTCCAGTTTCTGCTCTGGGGACTTCTATATTAAGCACTTAGTGCAGCAAGGCCTGGAGAGTCACAGCTTCTCTCACTTTACCCCTTCCTTTCTGTTAAATACCCAGTTATTGCATGCAAGGGATGGATCTCTCTCTGTGTTCTTGTACACATCAAATGTTCTATGTTCTATCAGCTAGGATGCTGTGGAGGATATGAGTGGTCAAATCTCTTCAGCCAGAGGGCAAACGTTTGCTCTGTCCTTCACCTCCTGGACACCAGCTGTGGAGCAGTCGGGATGCAGTAATCATATTTGGATCCAAAATTAAGCTCGGCATGTGAGATCAGCAAATCTTACTGCATATGTCAGTAGCATAGGCTGAGTGTTGGGATGTTTTGAATGTATTTGAGGTGTGTCTTGCTGCAAACACCTATGGGTCTGTATCAATAATAAATGAGAGAGTTTCGACCTGTAGCTAGTTCTAGAGATAGCTGGAAAAGAAATAAATATTTTCAAGATTTCTGTTCTGACTTTGAAAGCGTAAAGTGATTCTGGGCAGCAGGTGTCATTTCATGCATCTCTCCTTCACTTTATATCTCAGCTCTTGAGAGAGCCCAAACTGTTGGCCTGAACAGGAGATTTATCTTCTTCATATAATGCTGAGATGTGAAGTAATGATCATTTACTGTCTTATTGGTATCAAAGCAGTGTGAGCTGGGTCCTCATTTTGTTAGACAATAGTCAGTAAGGGAACGGCCACCTGTGCTGATTGATTGTCAGTAGAGGAGAGTTTGTTAGCCGTTACTAAAGCCCTAATGGCATACACACAACCTGTCAATAGAAAGGATGCCAGGAAGTAGCGATGTAACTAACTAGTCAGTTTCTAAACAAATCAAGGGTTCACTTTAACAGTAAGATGTATAAAGGTCTATATCTTTTTGAAAAAAACCTTTGGGATCTGTGTTTGCATGATTACTTCCACAACCATGGGGGGTGCAACGCCTAAGATGTTACATAAGAAGGCTTCATCCTATACCCAGCGGTCTGTAACATCAAATATCAAGAGGCTTTCAATAAAACTACTTCAGCTGATAACACGCAAGGCCAAAAAACTCTTCTCCTTCTTGTGTACTTAGTGGTTTGCTACCTGCTGCTCTTTGCGTTGCATCAGAATCAGGTCATCACAGCATTAACTTACTTCCTGCCTTGGGCTACCAAGATCCTGAGTCACAGAGCCAGTAGGGTATCATTTTTACCTCCTCTGCGCAGGGCAACCTGCAATGAAGGGATTGTCCACTGCTTTTGGCCCCGTGCCACAGCTGAGCTGCTCCAGGGGCCACTGCTCAGACTGTCTGTGCTGAGAGCTGATACTCTTGCCTGCCCAGGGGCCACATCCAAGAATCGGAATAACAGTGGCACGAGGCCCTTTATCATAAAGTAGTGTTCTGGTTTAGTCCCAGCTGGCAGCTAAGCCCCACCCAGCCATTCACTCACTCCCCCACCGGTGGGATGGGGGAGGGAATCGGAAGGCTAAAAACTCGTGGGTTGAGATAAAAACAGTTTAATAATTAAAATAAAACAATAACGACAACAATAATAATATAATGAAAAAGAAAATAATGGGGGGGGGGCAAAACCCGGGGGGGGGAAGGGGAATAAACAACCAAAACAAAACACAGGTAATGCAACCAACCAAAACAAAACACAAGTGATGCAACCGCTGACCGACGCTACCAGTCCCTGAACCACTATCGCTCCCCCCACCAGCCAAATCCCCCAGTTAATATACTGGGCATGACGTCATATGATATGGAATATCCCATTGGCCAGTTTGGGCCAGCTGACTTGGCTGTGGCCCCTCCCCTCTCGGCTTCTTGTGCACGTGGCAGAGCGTGGGAAGCTGGAGAAGTCCTGGACTAGTGTAGGCATTGCTTAGCGGCTCTGAGCCGCTACTTAACAACAACTACAACATCAATGTGCCATCAGCACTGTACCAGCTACAGTGAAGAAAATTAACTCTATCCCAGACAAAACCAGCACAGGTAGAAATTGAGTGAGCACTGTGGGGTGGTGAAGAGATTTAGCTGCTAAAATTATTAATGGATCTCATCCTGTAAATCTTCATTCCTTGTCTGTAAACCATGGAAAGTGATGCTTCCATGAAGTTAGGCAGAGCAGACTCCATGGCTGTGCTCAGTGAGACTGGTAATGACAGATGCACCTGAGATATATAGAGCATTGCATCAATGAATACATTTGGCTTATTCTATCGATCATGATGTAATCTGGCATTTCTAACTTGTCTTCATAAGTTATGCAAGGAGCACCTTTTTAAAAAGAAATTGTATTGGCCAGTTACAGATTTTCTTGGTGTTTTCCTCCGTTCAGGATTCTGAAATTATCAAGGAGAGTCAATGCTGTTCTGCAACAGCTATGACTGCCCATACACAGTACCCTTTTCTTTTTCCCCACACTTTTATTCCATGCCTAAGTATGGATTTACATGACAAATTGTAATGGTGCAGTGCAAGCTGTTATAGCCTGTTGGGTAAATGATTAACATTTCAAATATATTTATAATTTAATTTCTAAATACTTACTCAAAGGACTATAATGGCTCTATTCTAATTTATCTTATATTCAATCCAATTTTTGTAACATTTATTAATTCCTTTTATTTCTGATTCAGAAGTATAACATGCCAATTAGAAACAGATTAAAAAGCCTATTTACTCCAAACCATTGCATGCCATCAAGTAAACAAAACATTGTAAAAAAATCCCTCATTATGCATACTGTAATAAGCATGCTTACAATTACATTTTTCTGTAGTAGACCGAAATATTTAGCACATTCTCAGCTGGATTCATCACTCACTGGCTTCAACTCTGTATTTACATTATTTTATGCAACTCAAAAACTTTCTTAGGTCTTCCTACCTTAGCTTCCCACAGGATTTCTAGCAACATAGAGCAGCTATAATTTGTGCTACCAGACTCCTCGTAAGGAATTGTGTTGAAGAGCAGCTTCTGGCTGCTCTGGCAAAATCTTGCTCTCTGTAGCTGCATGTACTTTTTGAAATATTCCATTCAGACCAAGAGTTCTCAGCGTACTAAAGGATGTAGACTTCTTATTTTTGGTAACATCCATAAACGCTATTGTTAGTCAGATTTCCATATGTTGTTTCTTTTTCCTTAAAATACGAAAGGGGGATAAATAGTTCTTTGGTTTCACCAGAGAACAATACCCGAAGATAGAGGCCTTTAAATCACCCTTGTGCTGCCTCTGCTAAGCCAACAGCTGGAAGATGACTCTTGTTCTGTTGGTTAGTTTACAGCAGCCACATGGATGATCCAGTGAATTTACACATGGCTGGGAATAGTCCTATTCTAACTTCCGGCAATCAAATTCCGACAATAAGTTCCAGGCATCTCTATTTCAACACCAAGGAGTGCATGTTCTGCTAAGGTCTAGGGAGCCTGGGGTAATTCTGCTTATCGTGACTCCAGGATTATGACTCCATTTTCACTAAAGTCAGGAGAAGAAATGGCTACAGCCTTTCCATTCCCCATAGTGCACCGTTAGTTGGCAAATGCTAACTTTTCCATGTTGTGCTGGTTTTGGCTGGGATAGAGTTAATATTTCTTCACAGTAGCTAGTATGGGGCTATGTTTTGGATTTGTGCTGAAAACAATATTGACAATACAGGGATGTTTTAGTTACTGCTGAGCAGTGCTTACACAGAGTCAAGGTCTTTTCTGCTCCTCACACCACCCACCAGTGAGCAGGCTGGGGGTGCACAAGAAGTTGGAAGCTGGGAGAGCTGACCCCAACAGACCAAAGGGATATTCCATACCATATGATGTCATGCTCAGCATATAAATCTGAGGGAAGAAGAAAGAAGGGGGGACGTTTGGAGTGATAGCGTTTGTCTTCCCAAGTAACTGTTACGCATGATGGAGCCCCACTTTCCTGGAGATGGCTGAACACTTGACCACCGATGGGAAGTAGGGAATAAATTCCTTGTTTGGCTTTGCTTGCATGCAGGGATTTTGCTTTACCTGTTAAACTGTCTTTATCTCAGCCTACGAGTTTTCTCACTTCCACCCTTCCGATTCTCTCCCTATCCCCACAGAGGAAGGGGGTAGGGGGGCAGGGGGGGAGTGAGCGAGTGCCTGTGTTATGCCTAGTTGCCAGCTGGAGTTAAACAACGACCTGTGATCTAAGGCACGGATGCTAAGGCCTATACACTCTGTCATAGAATTATATTGCATATCAAGGCTTATATTGAGAAAGTAAGACTGTGCACACTTGTAGAACAGGCATGATCCTCTTCAGAGAAAGGAAGGAGCATGATTAGATAAACAATTCTGACTGGTAGCTGTAGTAACCAAGAAAGCAAAAAAAAAACCTCTATGTTTTTGACCAGATGTATGAGAGGCTTCTCTCATGACTCCACACAGTCATCTAGCCAGCCCACATCTTCTGCTATGACAAACCATAAGATAGCAACCAAGTGGAAATGTGCATTGTTATGACAATACAGGAATAAGAAATAATGTTGGCTGCCAGAAGCATTGGGCAACCCTGTGACCTAAATCAACTCAACCAGAATCCATTAAATGATTTAATTTTTGTCCATCCAGCTATTGATTGTACTTATAGTCCAAGAACAGCAGTGACAGCAGTGCTGAGAGTCTGAACAGAATTATTAAAAGACACTGCTTGGCAAAGTGAATGGATGTCTGATAGGAAGGACTTAAAACAATAAATCTTTGACAGCGCTGATTCAGTCTTTGTGAAATGACTAACTGATTGCCAGAGACTTTTAATGTCAAAACATCAGATTGTGCAGGTGTCTGAAAATAAGCATGCATTGTAATACTGGTGTCTTTTATTTTTTCCCAGCAGTGAAGAAATGCTTTCAGGTGTTACAAAAGAGGATGTGTGATATGAAAAATGGGGATAACACAGACTACTGCTCAAAGGGGAATGCTAATGTGTTATTACGGGAATGATTATATACTCACTGTGCATTTATGGCACAGTGGGTTTCTATACCGAGGTAGATGGCTAATTTATCTCTCTAACGCATGACCTGTATTGATGGCACAGCAGCCTACTAGCCACTAAGATTGCTTCATAAAGGGTCACAAATCTCTTTTCAGGAGTCTGGGGCCTGGAAGGTGTATGTATTTAGCTGTGGATGCCTTCACTTTTCTCTTGCAGACTTTCCGGAGTATGAGGGCATGAGAAAGTGAGTTTGCCCCCTCCTGGTTTGCCAATGGCATCATAGGGTTTGCAGACATGATTCAACTACCTGTAAGTAAAGCCTGGCTGGTAGACAGAAGCAATGAGGTGAATAAAGCGCATACTTGCGCCTAATATTAGTCTAGACATGTAGATAAGTAAGTTCTTGTGGCTGCCTTCATGACTCAGAGCGTAGGTGAAGAGTGAAGAGAAATAGAAAATTTGAACCGATCAGAGTCTCTGTGTGTGGCCAGGGTAGCTCAAGTGGCACAAAGCAAAGCTGAACTCCACTGGTGAAAGACTACTTCATCCTGCAGATAGCGAAGGGGCTAGCAGGACTGACCCATAGAGAACCAGAGCACTTTGTCATGGCCCTGAGAGCTCTGCCATCCTGGCTGCTAGCCCTGACCTGCCTGCCTGGTGCCTCCTCCAGCCCTGCCTGTGGCCCAGGAGCCCCAGTTCTGCCCAGCCCGGGGTCACCCATCCTGGTCGTTATCCCCAGATGCTCAGGCAGTGCAGGAGGGTGCCCTGGCAGGGACGGCAGTGCCTGTGCTGTGGTCGTCCTCAGCTCCTCTCTTGTCCTTCCCTGCAGAGCAGGACCGCTCTTGCTGCTCCCTGGCACATTTGTTGGAGCAGCCTCATCCTTGAGCAGCAGCAGGACTGGCACATGGACGATACATCAAATCTGGCTGGTGCAGACTGTGGGGAAGAGGAGCTTAGGGCTGTATGCACTTGACTTTCTAAGCATGCAGTAAACTGTGTGCCAGAAGTTGCTGCAGCACTAAGACTATCGGATCTCAAGAGCTCAGGTGCCTGTAAGGTGTTCAAGAGTCCTCTAGAAATACTGCAAAGCAGGATTGCAAAAGGCAGAAAAGAAACGAGCTGAAAGCTAATTTCCAGCTTTTGTTAGGATATAAACAGGGGAATGAAAACAATCACATTACTGTACAATGTGCCTTTGTCCTTAATGCTCTGTACCAATGCATAAGAAACGTACTGCAGTGTCTTTGAGATGGATTCTTTGTACTAGCCATTAATGAATTTCAGTGCAGGCTTAAACAAAAAGCAGTGCTAGAGGTGGCCTGAGAGTTAGAATTGGGAGTGGGGAAGCCCAAGAAGACATGGGGCAAGAGAAGGAAGTAATTTGGGAAAGGGCAAGGAGGTACCTAGTTTTCTAAAGAGGCTCATCAAGCTAAGAAAGAGAGAATAGTAACGGTAAAGTACAGTGAATACCAGTAGTAAAACTAAGAGGATTCTTTATGAGCATACTTGGACTTTCCCCTGTGCCAGCTTTCACTGCTCCTTAGTAGACTGTCTCTGTGGGACCATGAAGGGTCTGCTTATGTCCTGATTTACTACAAGCATTTGGGGGAAAATTGCCAGCTGCATTCCTCAGAGGCAGAGGAGAGGAGCAAAGCAAAGAGACAAAGGCAAGTTCACAGTTGACAGAGTGTGCCTCTGGACATCAGTTAGTAGCAATGCTGATGAAGTCTTGATTGGGCTTTAATTGTCAGTCTTTAGAGGACTCTTCTGTGGTAGTGGGAAAACCACAAGACAGACCTCGCTCTCTTCCCTTACATGCTGCAGTAGCAGAGGTGGAAGGAGCGTGTTCTTCCTTTTTTGGATCCTTTTTACCACGTTCCAGAAAACATTAACAGAAGAGATATAGACCCTTCCCTTCTTGATATCAGCCCTGTTGCATCAGATCCTGCTGCAGTACGGATCACTTGTCTTGATCCTGGCTAGGTTCAAAGACTGTAAACTAAGGTTGATATTCCTTTTCTACCAAAAGGAAGTCCCATGTGGTCAGAGTATATTTTATTGTACAAACCATAGTTACAGCGCTAATGACTGTCTGTTTGAAGCAACGTTGTTTTGCAAGAGGCTTCAAAGGTTTTGCACTGTATTTAGCATGCATAGTTGCCATGTAAAACGTTGCTAGTGCTATTTTTATTCTACTTTGGAAGTGTGGCTTACAATTTTGAATGCAGAAAGAAAATAAATGCTTCACCACAAGCTGTGGTTTACATTTTGCCTAGCATCTTCTTGACAAATTTCATAAGACTTGTTTGTAAAAAAAAAAAAATAATCAAATGTCATGATCACTCCAAGGGAAATACATAGTACTTATACATTACCTTAATAACAATTTATTTGAGGAAATATACAGGAAACAAATTTCTGTCACTTGAAGTAAATTCTTTGCTCAGATGTTTCATTATCCACTCCCTCCACCGTACATAAATAAGCCTTGCCGAATAGCCACATCTGGCTCTTGTTGCATTTGGATGGTTATAGCAGTGTGTAAGGCTGGACCCAGATATCACAGATTCTGCTGAAATCCAGGTAGTTAGACTAAGGGAAAAAAACCTTTTTTTTATGGTACAATACGTAAAAAAAACTTCATTAGAGCAGAAAACAAATATGAAAATGATAATTAAGACTGTGTTTAAAATGCAGGACTTAATGCGTCTAACAGTTATTACTGAAACTCCTTCTGAAATCAATAGCAAGATTTAGCTGTAACTATCTGCAGCATTCATGTTTGATCAGATGCTGAAGTGGAGCTGCACCTATTGCAAATTGTTCCTTTTATGCTCTGAAATCCAAGAAGATAAATTCTGTGACACAGAATAATATATGAATGTATGTTTTCTTCCATTGTTGGGGGGTTTCAAAGCAGCACAGTACTGCACTGTCTAGTTTTGAAATCCTTGTTTTAATGAAAGCTGTTCTACCCTCTCAAAGATGTGCTCATTAAAAGCTCAGAAGAGAATCACAGTCATGAGCTTATACATATATATATACACATATACATATACACGCACATACATTTGTATGTATGTGTATGGTTATATGGGGGGCACTGGCTGTGATGGCAAGCAATTTTAATCCTTTTCAACTTAGTTTTCATTATATAAAAATTCCAATAGCATGATAATGAGTGCCATCTCTGTTCTTTGCAAGACAAAATCTCACCATTTTACAGTGCTGAGTTCCTTGAAGGCAATTGCCTGTGATTTAAAGAAATGAGCAATTCTACCAAACTTACTGTTTAAAATGTGGGTAGTGTGCAGTCACTGTCTTAGATGTGGTAAGCATGATGAATACACTATGAAACATTATGTGGAAAGGCTGATGGAGGAAAGGTGAAGTCATCTTGGTCCCTGCCTGCAACAACTGAACCCTTACATCTTGACAGAGTCATCTTCCAGGTATACTGTCAACCCATGGAGAAAAGCATGCCATGTTCTTGTAGCACATTCATACCTGGCACTTAGGAGGACATTAGAGCTCAAAAGCTAATGCATAGAATCATTTAACAGAGGAAGTATAACATGTTTTTCCATCAAATGTCACTTTAGCATTTAGAAACACAGGGATGGCAATCTCGGGTCAGATGGAAGGTCCATCTGCTCTGGTTACCCAGAGAAAGCTCAGAAAATCAGTGAAACAAAAATACCACCTTTTGCCCTTGCTCCTATTCCATCCAAAAATCCTCTGTGTGTGCTTGCTCCAGCTGCTTCCTGAAGGTAGACCCAAGTACACCCTGTGGATGAGACTGCAGGTGACAGCCTGAGCTGGCATGCATCCTGGAGGAAAGGGTGCTGGGGGTATCCTTCAGCGTGACAGGTTCTAGGAGCCCAAGTACAGCCAACAGATTTGATGCCAATTGACATTTTCAAATAGAATGTTGAAAGGCAATGCAGTCATCTGCAAAGCAGGCATGTGCATGGGCCATGGCTGGAGGGGAGGATGTGCTGGGCTCACAGATGCTCCAGGCTCTGCTGTTTCACCTTATTGGAACTGCAAGCGTTGTCATTATCTGTGGAAAACTGTAATCCCTCCCTGAATCTCAATTTATTCTTGGATGCCAGTGATATCCTTTAGCAATAAATTCCACAGGTTATTTATGTACTTTGATATCTGTTATATATTCATGGTGTATTTCTGAACCTGCCTGAGTGTCATTTGGTTCCTCTTTTAAGGAGGATAAATAAGAACTCTTCTTTCTTCACTCTTATTACTATTTTTTATAGACCTACCTAGTCCCTTCTGTAACACTATTCCAGCCTGTTGAATTCAGTGCCAGACTCCCAACAATGCAAATGAAATGAACTTTAGGGAAAGATCAAATAGGGAATATTGTGAATAAAGGCTGCACATCGACCTAAGACACCCATGGCAGTTTTTGTAAAGCTGTACAGGAACACTAAGGATATGTAATATGTTCCTCCTCCTTTTTTCTTGTCCACCTCCACTAAGAAGAACTTTGGGAGGAACAAGAATCATTGAACAGCCAAAACTAGCAAACACTGTCGCAGCTCTGTCACCTGCTGCTTGTGAAATTCTTTCTGAAAGAAGTTTCATTTCTGAATCAGCAGTTGGGAAGAAGCCAAAGTGATAGAATTTAGCACTAATGTTTAACTGAAAGAGCTCTCCATGTTCAAATAGCGAGATGGAGCAGTATTTATATCCTTAATGTATCAGTATGAAATGAACATACTAACTGAAAAAAGTGGTGTTTTGTCAAAAAAAAAAAAAAAAAAAAAAAAAAGAAAAAGTCTACATGTTCTCAGGATGAACTTGGTATCAGAATTGAGCTTTATGCCTCACTTTGCCCGTGGTCTGGCTGGTTTTTTAGGCTCAGTTAGTTCACATCTCTCTGTCTCATTTCCTCAGCCTACCCTTTGCACACTGGCGGTAGTGCTGTGGCAAGGTGAGGTAGCTTTCACGTGTGTGTATATATGAAGTCAGAGCTTGTCATTGAGCACTAGCGTAAAGCAGTGTATGTATTATCTGAATGTTCTGAACAATCCTGAATTTCCAGGTGTTGAGTTTGATACTACAAACCCACAAATTTTTCAGTGGACTACTTAAATATTTTGAGGTTCTTCTCCCTTCTGGGTTCCCAGACTTTAGGGTATGTTTGCTTCTTTCTTTTGTCCTCTTCTCCTGAGTGATGAAGATTGGAAAAATACTTAAGAAAATCTGGGCTACCCACAGATTTAGTTGTTAAGGATTTAATGTAAACCCCAAATATCACAATAAAATTGTGGGAGGAGTTGCAAACACTGCATACAATTAAAATCATACCAAACAGTAGGAATTCAAGGAGTCAGGGGATGATCGTGAACAAACACACACTTGCTTTCCAGGTGGTTCACCAACACTTAAACATATCATAGGGAAGGGGCTGAGGACTACCTCGTTAAAGTTTTCACAGTGGTTTGAAGAAAAGCGCTAATTATCTTTTAATCTTTATTATTTTATTATGAAGTCCTCCAGCTCTCATCTAGTTTTAGACTTCATTACAAATTCCAAATTCAGCCCAGTTTCAGTGAAAGGTTTATGTACCTTTCAAGTGCTATTAGGTAATTTGCAGTTAGCAAATAACAGAAACTTTGTTAAGAATTTGCTGTGAATCCAGTTAGGACTAAATCACAGGAATTGTGATTTGCAAGATATTTAGGTTGGTCTTTTGTGTGTGTGTCTGTTGATTGCACTCAACTAAACAAAATCTCTCTTTCATATTTCTCATTAAATGGAAATTTCAGCAAATATGTTTTGGAAAAAGAAAAAAATTAATTAAAATAAAATATCCTCCCTGGGGCCTTGAAATTGCAGAATAAATCAGAGACATTCTTGCCAGTTCTGTCTCTGATGGCAGGTTCTCCCAGAAGCTGGTGGGATCTCTGGATATGGGACAGCACAACCTGGCTGAGGGCACTGTCCCAAGCCAGGGACTCAGCTTCTCCACACTGCCCTTGACTCACTCAGTCCTTGACAGGACTAATGTTATTTTTTTAAATTTATTTTTTTAAGAATTATGGGATGCCTCTTCCCTCATGCAGTTGCAAAAAGGAAAAAAAGATGAAGAGTGAGGAAAAGCCTCTGTCAGCTAATATATCTTGAGTTTTGTAGTTTCTGAGGCCAGAAGGGACCTTTCAAAGGAGCTAGCCTGACCGCTTATATAACATAAGGCAAAAAACCTCTACAAGTAATTTCCAAATGAAACCTATTATTTCTGCTTGAACTGCAACATGCTCTCCACTCTTATTAGTGGTGTCTCTTCCTAATTATTATAAGAAATGCTTTTATACTAATAATGTTATTTATATGGGTTGTAAATATCCAGTATTTAGCAGGATATAAAATATGATGCCAGCTTTGAACAATTTATAGTCTAACTTTTCTTTGCTATTTTGTCTGACATTCTCTGGACTCTTTTCTGCAGCGTAATACTTTTTATTTAATGAATAGCATTTGGCAACAGACTGTGTCTCTTTTTCCTCATTTTTCTTTTTTTTTTTTTTTTTTTTTTTTTTGAGGGGGGTTACTTTGGAGTTTTATAATGTATCTATAAATATTTCTATTATTTATAAGCTGTTTACCTCTTCTTTAACTTTTAAAATGATCCTTTGCCTTATAATAAGACTCACCTGGGACAGCGAGCCAAACAACTCAGAGCTCTTTCACTTAAAAGGAGAAGAAAAGCTCAGCATTTACTCTCCAGGCAGATTTCCTGGAGCTTGTCCAGCTCTAGCTTAAATTATCTTCATGAGGCTGTTGTTAGCAGTTGCACTGTTGCATTATGCATGATTCCTGACTGCTCCTAGTAAGAACAAACCACACAGTGTTTGGTTAGTGGTTTTCAATTTTATGCTAAGCTGTACAATTTGTTGGTGTTATTTAGGTTAATAGACTATTATTTTGCATATTTATAACTCTCCCATTACATTTTTATTAATAATGATGTCATGTTTGGTAGCAAAGATCAATAAGACTTCTAGTGTGTAATGTTTACATATTTATATTATTACAGTACAGTAAGTCTCTTAGGCAGCTGTCTGCATTGGAATCACTTTGTAGATGTGTCTTTCAGGTAATTTCATGCCTCCAGTGGCTGCTTGAATAGCAGTGATACACTGTGCTGAGATGAAATCTAGCCCACAACTAGTGTATAGGTATGAGAAAATGCAATCTATCTTCAATGTCTGCATCAGAAAATAAGCGGTGATGCATTACATCCATATCCACTTTAACTGGATGGATTCTCTTTTACCTATTGTGTTGCTTTTACCCTTCCACAAGTGGTATTTTCTTCAGCATAACTCTGAAGAGCACTTCTGCACTCTCTCCCCTGTCATTCCTTCTAGAGAGATATATTGAGCTTGTGGATGCATACAGCACCTCTTGGAGGAAAAACTTCAGGCTCTTCCTTATAAAATTTCCCTTTCTACTCCCCAGATGCTCTCCTTACTTCCCTTTGCACTGGCAGAGGGTTCCTTTAATTGGTGCTGTACTCTGCAAAGCAGCAGCAATACCATGAAGAAAATAAATGTTGCCCCCCTGTTAGCGAGTAAACCACTTGCCTGACCGTTTCACACACCAGAAGGCTCATCAGTGACCCTGACGCAGCGGTTGAAGTAAGGGGGTGCACACCAGTAGCTGACTGTTATGACCGAGACCCTTTGGGCGGAAAGGTTTGCTTGCTGATCTCCCACTATGCTGCTTATTCTCGCTAATAACAGTGATCACTGTAGCGTGAATGAGTATCACTGACTAATTATAGAGAACTAGATTACGTCCTGTTAATTCCGTAATGAGTGCAAGAAGCACTCCCTTTCGCCCCTTCATCTGCCTATGTGTTTGTGCAGGAGCATGCAAAAGTGCAGTGGTGCATCAGAGTGTGCAGAGACTTTTCCTGCGGTGCTAACTAGCTGAAGGTGGCCAGGAAAAGCTGGAGTCACCTCTTCTTCCATGGTTCTCTACACTGCCTTTTCCCCACAGGCACATCCTGCTCCCCTGACCCAAACTAGAGCCTCTTGAATGAGAGTCCAACAGGTTTGCTCTTTCAGGTTGTGGAGGGAATGCACACTGGTACACTGTGAAGTCTGCAACAGTGTCAAAAGATCATGCAATATAGATGACTGGCATTGCCAAATCAAGTGTCAGAAAATGGCAGAATATCACAGGAAGCAGAGCAAGGTTGTAAAAAGAACAACCCAAACCACTCGAACATGATTGAAAAAAGCAAAATGGAAATAAGTTTTTTATTTAATACTGCGGAATAAGGAACAAAGATAGCATTTCACAAAATTTCACTCTTTTATTACTTCCAAAGACATCTTGCTGGCTCACAACAGACGCCTGTTCCTCTGTGAAAATGGTCCTGTTTTATGATGTTTTACCTCAAAGGAAGAAATGTTATACAGCATGTTCTTACTCAAACCCCAGAGCAGGGTTGAAAAGCCTGAGCACAGACAATTTGTCTGACCAGATAGACTCTCCTCTTTTCACTCATCATTCTTGAGGTTCTTCCCTTTACTGCACTTAAATTTAAGATGTCATGGCTTGAAAATTATAATAATTTTTCCCCTTTATGATTTTAAACACTCAGTACTAGCAGTTTCTAGGCTTTTCCCTGTAATCAGAAACTTACGTTTTCCTTTCTTTAATAAAGGTAGAAACTATTCCTTATTTAAGAAAGACATGTCATAGCACAAAACTTACAACACACCTCTGAGCAAAGCTGAACTTAGTTTGGTGATCTGGCCCATGGTGAACAGCCTGAGCCATGTCCAGCACAAATGCAGATCAAAAAACCTCCACCACCAGCAAAACTCTATCAGGAATTGTGCCTACAGATACTTCAGTGCCTCCTGGAGCAATAACCTAAGCATATGCATGCATCTGCTCTCTCTCCTCTACCCTTCTTCCTCCCAAAATTCATCCTCCAATCAGAGCTGTGCCCTCTTGCAGAGACATTGCAGGAAGCAAGTGATACAGAAGGTCTCTGGAAGTCCTGGGTGTACATCCTCATCTAGTGAATGCCAGTCCAGTGTCTGAGGTAATTTTCAATTTCAATTCAAAGAAAAAATCAAATTTACATGATGTTCTTAACATTTATAACTCCAGAGGGAAGAACAGTGCACAAATAAACTTATTACTGTAGGCTTTTTTTTTATGATACGTTGGTAATGAGTCAAACACTAGTGACTAATTCCTGCCAGGATTTAAAAAATGTTTGAATGTGGACTTGCATAAAGTTGTGCATTCACATTCACAAACTCTGAGTTTGGGTCTGAATTTCGTTTCTCCCATTCATTCTTGAAAAAGACAATGCTGGTTGTAGTCAGCTGGCTTGCTTCTTTCAAATTGTGTTGACATCTTCTGGTCCCCAGGCTTTAGGCTGGGACTTTGACTCTTTCCTATGGCCTTCACAATGCCACAGTTCCTTTGGATTGGTGTAAATGTTCACATTTCCATTATTTATTATTAAAAAATGAGGTTTGTGCTTATGGCATTACGCTAAAGTTTGGCCACCATTCTCCACCGATGTCATTAAGGGTGCTGTACACATATTGTTTATGAAATGCTTGTGGTATCCTTCAAGCTACAAATACATAAACACAGGCTACAAATTTTTAGCTCCACTTGGTGCTGCTGAGGAGCAAAACAGTTTATAAGTTGTCTCTGCACCTTTCCACTTTTAATTACTGTACTGTTGGTATATTTTTCTGCTGTTAGTGTGGATTAGGTAGCATAGCACCTAGTATTCATACCAGTATCCTAAATATAAGGGTCTTTACAGAGCAGCAAGTCACATTTGAATCTGGTGTGTGAATCTGGTCTTGAGTTTTAGCTGCATTAGAACCAACAAAGCTGCACCTGTTTGCAGCCTTGCTGAAGTTACCAGATCCATAAATCATGTGAACTAATTGTTATAATGCTAAAGTCATATGAAGCACCTGAATAAACAATGTTCTTCCCATACCTAAACATGTATGTCTGAAGTCCCTGTTTAAGAATTTTCAGTACCATATTTCTGTTGTGGCTAGTATGCTTCACTCAAAGAATACCCACAAATAAGCAGCCGTGACATACTTCAGTGGATAAAATAATACATATTGTTTTGCATTCGGATGTCAAAGAGAAATCAAAAAGCCTTAAATTGCACATAGAGATGAAAAACCCTGCTCTCTGCTTTCTCTACAGTTCAGCAGTACACTTGCAATGCTCAGGAGATGTGTACAAGGGAGCACCAGGGGCACATACAGAGCCAGTTTCTTATTCTGATGAGGCCAAATGTCATTCTTCTGTATTCAGCCTCTGAGACAGGCTATAAAAACAGCAGACATTGATTCTGTTCTTATTTTGTTTACATACCATAAGAAAAGCTTATGAAAATGTCAAGTTTAGATCACTGAAAAATTAAATCCTCTGTTTATTCTAATTTTGGCCCCATCCACACACTTTTACTCTGCCTATATCTCCATCTATATGGATTTTTTCCTCATATTGCCATAGGGTGGAATTCAAAATGAAAAAGAAGTCTAGAATACTGTTTAGAAACTTGTTCACAGAAACGTACATACAAAAATTCATGCCTCTTTTAGCATTGATGTTATAACCTCAGAGATTGTAAGCTAGGCATCTTGTTCTCAAAAAATCAGTTTACATGTCTGATTCTCCTATCTTTTACACCAGATCTATTTTGCTTTATCTGAGTTGTCTTGACTAGGATATGACTGATGTAACGGCATGTGAAATCCAGTCAGTCAAACGCATAAAAACCCACTTTGGAAAGCCATTGTAGCAGCTGTGTGTTAAAATTAGGAACTTGAATACTGTGACATTTTTTGTGTGAGCAATTGGATGACTGACCTTTTAAAAATGTGAGGCTCAGGTTAGCCCATTGTCTCCATCCTGCTTGTAAGAGAGAGGTTACTGCTTAAAGTGTATTTATGAGTGTCCTAAAATACTCATTTTTCTCATCCATCTTACTGTTGCCAAATCCTGCTGTACTCGGCTGTCCATCACAATCAGTTCAAGTTGGTATCAGTGCAACTTTGGGGCTTTTGTTCCCAAAGACTCATCCTCTGGGCCTCCCACTGGACTGGAAAGGATACTCTGCAGTCTGGATCACAGTGTTTAGACATCTTACTGGTGTCTTGTTTATCCTAATTAAGGCCCCCACAGTTATTATTTTCACACTGGGACATTTGGATAAAATGACAGGTTTGTTCTGAGAGACAAGTCCTGGTTTAGTCTACTCCTCCAACTCTTGCTTTTAGGGTGGGCTTCTTTACAACTTTACTTTGGAACCTATAAACATAATACAAATAGTTGTTTTTATTTTAATACTATACAGATACACACAGACATGTATTACATATATGTACACATCTATATATTCACAGTATCTGTTATACATAAAGTATATCCAGTTGGTGTTCAAGTTCTTATTTATTGCATGGTCAAGAATCTGGTTAGCAACATAAAATCTAGGGTGATGTAATTTCAGTCTACTATTTCAGAAACACTTCAAAACAGTAATTTCTAATCTCATTTTTTCTTCTTTGGGGATCGGGTGGGGTGAGGAGGGGTGTGTTGTTATATTTTATGCAATGAAACATCTCCTGGTTTAGCCAGATTAACAAAAATGAGACCGCAGTATCTCAGGAATACTACAGGAAGGTATTTAACAAAAATATTATTGGACATAACAGAGGAAGAATAAGGATCAAAGTTAATCCCAAGAAGTTCAGAGATTCTTACTTCATATTTTTTTAACAGGACCCATTTTTATTAAAATACCTTGTTGGTTTTAGGGGGACGGAGACAATTTTTGATGGATAGCACAGAGTTGTTTGACAGAAGAATCCTGCATGGGTGCTGAACTCTTTCCTCACCTTTCTCAATCACCAGAAAACAAATTGGAAAAGTGGAAATATCAAGGTCAGGTCAGGTGAGTGCATACTTAAACATTTCATAGGGAGCGGGGTGCAGAGCAGTGATCTGCTCTCATGTTTCATTAATTCAGAGACAGCTGTCATTTATCTTTTGATGGAAGCTAGAGGTTGAAATGCTTGACACAACATATCAGGCCTAATATGGAAAGATAAGAGCAATGTGGGCTTAGTTCTGTAAAAGTGAGTTATCATGCAAAGAAGTTTCATAATTCCCCTACTGACGTTTAACAGAGAACTTTGGCCACATTTCAGCAAATACAAATTGCCCAGCTATAGTTAAAAAAAAAAAAAAGTCAAAGGTTTGCATGGGGAATTAACCACATAATTTCTATTACAGACTATATGAATTGCATGGCTAAAGCCTTGTGAAGCTTCTAAGAGGTATATGTCCAAAAAATAGTCTTAAAGATAGCTTTTGAAATGCAGGTAGGTAGGCAAAAAGTTAAATAAATTGGGGGGGATGCACTCCTTTTTGCCTCTGGAAAAACTGACTACAAAATGACATCTCAGACATGCCTGCTTCTTTAGTTGTCAAAGTATTAGCATCTGCAAGTCAATTTGGTGGGAAATACCATTAAAAAGATAAAAGAGAGCAAAACCAAAAAAAAATTCAGTAAAGACTCACTCAATAGTGCTGTAGATCCAAGAGAATAAAAGTGCTTTCTATAAAAATCAAAGTGTGTGTGGGGAGATGACAGTAAGATGCAAAAGCAAGCCTCCAAAAATCACATTTAATACAAGAAACTACGCTATATGCAATAGAAATAGCAGATAAAATCAGCACAGCACGCTGCTGACTCAAGAAGATAACTTATATGTGGCAAGGGGTTTAGGAGCTAATGAGCTGATGCTTGTACAACCCTATATCTTACCCTTTCCTTGTCTTACGAATGAAAAGGACTTTCCACCAGCTCTCACAATTCAGGTGGGACTATTATGGTGAATGGAGTTAAATCCAGTTGGTGGCCAGTCACAAGTGGCGTTCCCCAGGGCTCAGTATTGGGGCTAGTTCTGTTTTATATCTTTACCAATGATCTGGATGAGGGGATCGTGTGCACCCTCAGTAAGTTTGCAGATGACACCAAGTTGGGTGGGAGTGTTGATCTGCTGGAGGGTAGAAAGGATCTCCAGAGGGATCTGGACAGGCTGGATCGATGGGCTGAGGCCAACTGTATGAGACTCAACAAGGCCAAGTACTGGGTCCTGAGCTTGGGTCACAACAACCCCATGCAATGCTGCAGGCTTGGGGAAGAGTGGCTGGAAAGCTGCCCGGCCGAAGAGGACCGGGGATACTGGGCCAGCAGTGTGCCCATGTGGCCAAGAAGGCCAACGGCGTCCTGGCTTGTATCAGAAACAGTGTGGCCAGAGGGAGCAGGGAAGTGATCATCCCCCTGTACTCGGCACTGGTGAGGCTACACCTCAAATACTGTGTTCAGTTTTGGGCCCCTCACTACAAGAAAGACATTGAGGTGCTGGAGCGTGTCCAGAGAAGGGCAACAAAGCTGGTGAGGGGTCTAGAGCACAAGTCTTATGAGGAGCAGCTGAGGGAACTGGGGTTGTTTAGCCTGGAGAAGAGGAGGCTGAGGGGAGACCTTATCGCTCTCTACAACTACCTGAAAGGAGGTTGTAGCAGAGTGGGTATTGGTCTCTTCTCCCAAGTAGCAAGTGATAGTTCAAGAGGAAATGGCCCCAAGTTGCACCAGGGGAGGTTTAGACTGGATATTAGGAAAAATTTCTTCACTGAAAGGGTTGTCAAGCATTGAAAGAGGCTGCCCAGGGAAGCGGTTGAGTCACCATCCCTGGAGGTATTTAAAAGATGCATAGATGTGGTGCTTAGGGACATGGTTTAGGGGTGGACTTGGCAGTGTTAGGTTAATGGTTGGACTCGATGATCTTAAGGGTCTTTTCCATCCTAAGTGATTCTGTGATTCTGTGATTAAGGGTACTGGGGCTAGGCATGCTCTTCGTGCTTCTGGATACTGAAACTTCACAGGTCACAGCTCTACAAAGACAATATCTCACTGAGACCTCTACCCTTCTGTTTACAGTTGTGTGCATCTTACCCTTCCTCACATGTATGAACAGATAATATTAACAACTTGGAAAAGAGGTGTTGGGAAGATGTGTATGTGCCTTTGCACAATTTATGGGTAATACCAAACAGGCCAAAGCATCACCCTGTGTTTTGCGGAGGAAAGCTCCAGGGACCACCCGGTCTCACTGATATGATTTTGGGAACCATAGCTTTAAATTTACAGGGTGATACTATGTTCTTGTAGTAACCTGTAGTGATACAGAGAATAGGTGAGTCCAGATTTTCAGTGGTCAGATATAGGTTATGAATTACTGGTCCTAACTCCTTCTGCTCACTGTTACAGTTTGTCCAGCCTGATATGGGGCATCTATTCTAGTCATGTTGACTTGATGAAGATCTGAATTTAAATATGGAATTGCTGCCTTCTGAACTGAATAGCTCTCAAGGTCTAGATATTTTCTTCCAGTCCTGTCTTTGGCAGGAGAGCAGGAGCAGCAGAAATTGCTGATGTACTTTCAGTTCAGCTTCTCATGACTTTTAGAAACTTATTCTGTTGTAGCAGAAAAGTTCTGTGCTTGTCATTGCCTAAACGTTGTTGGTTTTTCTCTAACTTTGCTTGAGTGTAACCATTTTTGAGTCTGAAGAAAGTAGATGTAAAACATTTTTCCCTTGATAAAGAAAAATAGCTTAAAATATTTTCCTGCCAAAGCAAGAAAGAAATGAGTTGAAAACAAAAGAAAAGCCCTGTATCAAGAATTGCTTTGACTGCAATAGAGAAAAGTGGTTTTAATTGGTTCAAGATGCCTATCTTTTTTTTTTTTTTTTTTAAATCACATACTGAGGATTAATAGTTTGGTTGGCTTTCTGAGAAATTCTTCCCCTTTGGCTTTTTTTTTTAAGTATTTTGAAATACATTGTTTCAAAATACTAGGGATATCCAGTGCTATGGTAAAATCTCCTGTGACTCTTGTAAGATGTCAAGGAGCGGTAAGACAGCTTCAGTATACTCGTAGGAAAAAAACTCACCTGTATAATTCAGTATCACATTATTTGAGGAATGTGTCTATTTTGATGCTACTCAATGTAATGTGATGTTACGTGGAGTAAGCAAGATAAATGAATGTGCCCATAAAAGCTATTTCCCTTCAGCTGCAAAAAAAAATCCTGGGTGGGGAATTCAGATTTTATGAGCTGTTTTCAGGTAGACAAGTAATGGAAGGTGCTGAGAGGGAGGCGAAGGGCAAGGAGACTCCTTTTCCCTGGGCTCTGCACTTGTGTAAATGCTGGTTTTCTACTCATGTGAAAAAAAGGAATATGTGTTTATGTATTTCAAACCCACAGCAGCACCCTAAAACAATTAAGAAGGGAGAAATGAGAGAGGCTCTTTGTGTTCACTGCCCTGGCTCAGTCATACTGGGCTGCAGCACAGGGTCCTGGTGCGTTTGAGGGACGTAGTAGCAGGCACAGTGTTAGGTGCCTGGAAAGGACTGGACAGACTGCTGCTGGGTACCCTTCCAGGTGGTCTGTTCTTCTACACAACAGCAATACCTTAGTGGTGTCGCTGAATCTCCCTGTCTCTCAGAGTATCAACCTGACTCTTCTCGCCCCCAAAAAGCTCCTGCTGGAGGGAGGCACACAGTGTTTTGCAGCATGGTGTGCTTGGTGACTCTGCGTTCACTTGTAACATATCTCTGCAAAACAAACGTGTCTCTGCTCTTGACATCGCTCCAGTTATGGAGTCAGGTTGCAGTTTGAAGGGCTGAGCCAACCTGGTGTTTTAATTCAAATTTCATCTGAGATTTCTTTGATGCTTCTGTTCTTAAGGAAAATAATCACCATCTTTAGGTTTCCTTTACACTTCCTGAGAATATAGATCAAGGCTAGGGAGGCAACAGTTTTCCTGAATAAAAATTAAAATAAAAAGGTGAAAAATGTAGATTTTCTTGGAACAATCTTAAACTCTTTATGTAGGTCAAGGTCATGATGTCTAAATAAATTGGATACAAAGTTTCCTGTGCTATTGTATGCCCTCCTTGGATCTTTGTTCGGTTCACTCCATAGAAGAAAGCAGGAGCTTCCCACCCCGCTGTGAGCAGGGAGGGATGCAGTGAGTAGGAAGTTACCAAGCGTTAACAAATGAGCTGATGCAGAGGAGGTGGCATGCATCCCACATGGTAAGGCTGCAGCAGATTGTGGCCTTCCTGTTCTAGGGGAGAAGTAATTCCTTTGCAACTATATTTGTTGGATAGTAGCAAGGCCTGTATCTGGAGGCATAATCTTTTCCTTAGGGCTTCTACTGAATTCAATTAGAGATGGATTGTTGGTTTTTTTCTGTCTGTTTTTCTAAAGGAAGAACTAAATAATGATCTGAGATTACCTCTAGACTGGGAGTTTGACAACATTACCACTTTGGTAAAATAGGATTGGCACCTAGCATGGGATTTATACAATATCTTTGAAATGTTTATAGTCATATTAGATTGGGTAGAGGGATATGACCTTACCTTCCCCTTCTCCATACTTCTCTATTTTTCTCTCTGCAAGAACAGTTATTTTTGTTTCAGTCTGTTCAGGTTTAAGGAAACCACTAATTTATATAGGGCATGCTCAGAGACTTAGCATAATCATTCCCAGCGTAACATGACTGTTTCCATTAGCATAATTATGACCATACTCATTACATGATTCATATTCGTATAATTTTTTTTAGGAGTTACAATTCCTCACTTTATTAGATTTGTCTTTTCTGAAGAATTGTTCGATTTTTTAATCATCCCTTATTTTTCAATTTGACTTTCAGAGATTAAATGGGAAATTTGGTTTCTTTCTGAGTAACTTCAACTAGCTGAGACTGTGACCTGAGTCTCTATAAGAATTGTGAGGAGAAACTAGAACTGAAGCCTATGGCTCTTAAAAGCTGTGCCCACTGCCCGCCTGATTTTCCTATCACATTTGCCTTTCATTTTTGGTTCCTAAGAGATAGGGCTAGAGTTGCATCCTCATCTTTACTCTGCATTCCAACTGTTTCCTTCTAGTTAAAGGATCACACCACCTCTTCACCTTCCTAACTGTCCTGGTTTCATCTGGGATAGAGTTAATTTTCTTTCTATTCACTGGTAGAGTGCTGTGTTTTGGATTTAGGGTGAGAATGATGTTGATAACACACTGATGTTTTAGTTTTTACTAAGTAGTGCTTACACTAAGTCAAGGACTTTTCAGATTCTCATACTCTACCAACTGAGAAGGCTGGAGATGCACAAGAATTTGGGAGGGGGCACAGCCAAGACAGCTGACCCAAACTGGCCAAAGGGATATTCCATATCATATGACATCATGCTCACTACATAAACTAGGGGAAAGCTGGCCGGAGAACCGCTGCTCAGGAACTGGCTGGACATCAGTCAGTGGGTGGTGAGCAATTACATTGTGCATCACTTGCTTTGTATATTCTATTATTATTATTATTATTATTATTATTATTATTATATTTCAAATATTTAACTCTTCTTATCCCAACCCATGAGATTTCTCTCTTTTTCTCTTCCAATTCTCTCCCCCATCCCTCTGGGGCAGAGGGGGAGTGAGCAAGCAGCTGTGTGGTGCTCAGTTGCCAGCTGGGGCTAAACCACAACACTAATTGAATCAGAAAATACATATTGTTTCAGTTTCAAATGCTGCAATGTGGATGTTTGCATATAGACCTAAACAGAAGCNAGTTGCCATATCCTATTTTAGAACAGCTGCTACATAACTCTTGGTCATATGGCAGCCTTTAAGAAACTGTCCTGTATGGGAAAAAACCCCGTATTTTAAAAGTCTCANCTCCAAAGAAATTCTCTTGATCTTCATGCCAGTGAAAATCCTGTGTCCCAAGAAACAATGTTAAACAATATGATTATGTTTCCTACAGCCAGGACTCGATTTTTAAGGGAAAGGGAAGGAGGAGGGAGACAGTGGAAATGCAAAGCTGCAGTATTTCTTTAATTACTTCTTAATTGTGGGGAACGAATCCCAGGAAAACAATGTCTCACCTTCTATATTTCATATGGAAAATACTAATATGTTTGCAGCTTTGTGTTAGTGAAATTTGATCAGCCTTCTTTTCCCCAGTGCTAGCACATTTCTGTGTGTTGCTCTCATTTTCATATGGACAGAGACGTGACAGAGTTTTCACCTTCCCAGTTAGAATAGTGCATGTTCTCTGGCAGTTCCCTGATTAGGGGAAGGGACGGGGAGGTGGACCTCTCTGCTCAGTGTGACTCTCCCAGTGCATTTTTTGGTCAGATTCACCAGCTGATTTTAACATGGTCTGGAGGACTGGCCTCTGCTTGGTCTCAGGAAGTCCTCATTAATACTCTCTGCTGCTGAATGACTGCCAACACTCAACTACAAGGAGGGAATGAAGATTCATGGTGTCTAACTTCAGACATCTAAATTAGGTTTAAATCTATACACCATACGAAGGGATCCTTCATCTGGAGCTCTGAATTAACTAACTAAAAGGAGTAGACTTAGGTGGAGTGACTACTTTCCTTTCCCAAAATAATTGATACCTCTGCCTCAGTTGGCAAAAGTCCAAATAGTTCCACTGAAGCTGATGAATCCTCACTCCATCTTCACCATTGCACAACTCCTCATGTCCCTTTTCCCAACATGTTCAAAAAGCAGAAATACACCTACAAGGTCAAGAGTGGCTTTTATCAGAAAGGTTGCTGTTTATTCCAGCTCAGTGTGGCAAATTGCTGTGCAGATGTCTTTGAAGAGTTGGACTTGGAGCTTCAAACTTTTTCATCATCCTGCCATTTACTTATTTTTTTCTCAGAATTTTTTGAAGTCTGTGAATGTATAATTTATGATGCTTCATTCTGCCTTGTGACAATGAATGCCAATTGGGTTCCTGAAGCAAAAGCTTATCCTTTGAGAAGCACCTAACTGAAAAGCTTACTTCAACTGCAGTCATCCTCCATCCTACCTTCAGGATCCACAAACTTGATAGCTTCAAGCAGCTGCAAAAATTTCCCTCATAGTGAAATTTTGGTGAAATACAATCCTAGTGAAGCTGCTGATCTCTCTTTGAGTCCTTAAACTTTCTTACCCTATGAGCAACTTCCTCCTGGCAACACCATTTTGCTGATGCTGTCTTTTTCTTTGACATTCAGGCTGGCTACTATTCTTACTCATGAGAGCTAAACAGAGTTAATACACTACAGCTGCGATAGCAATGCCTCATTTTGTTTTTTGTTTCATTTCTTTCTGTCACCAGCACAGGTATAATTCTGTAGGATCTTTCCAGCCTCATCAGAAGGCCCTTCCTATGTGAAAAATGGAGGTAAGAATGTCCCTATATTGGGACATTCATGGCTTTAAAAAACATTGCCTTGGTAATGAGGTGACTACTGCTCCATGAGAAATTGCTCAAAGGTATGGCCTTGTTAAGTCCTTTGTATTACCTAAGCTTAACCAAAGTTGGGAATGTAGTCCTTCTAAGGTCCTTTCTACTGTCAGTTGAATAGAAACATGCTGTTAGATAATGATGCAATCCACCTAAAGTCTGGGGTTACATCTCTGTCTCTCCACTGATGATAAGAGAGAATACAGTTGTTTCAATTAAGTGAGATGACTCCAGGTCTGAGTACCAAGAATCGAATAAAAATTTTCTAAAGAACTAATATCCATCACTGATTCATACTGCTTCTCAGAAAGGATGTTCAAGTCTGTGTGCCTGTTTATTCTCTTCTTTTTTATTCATTAGTTTTTTTTAAATAAACCCCAAAGTGCAATTGATTATGCATTATTCTCCCTTTGGAAAAAGAAATAATTACTGCTTTATCTTCATTTACTGTTATATGGATGTCCTGGACCAGATACGGTTTGATTTTAAATGTTCTTTATGTTGAGGAGAATATTAGGAGTGGAGCTCTGCATGGAATCAAAGAACAACTTAGCTTGGACTAGAGGTCATCTATCCCAAATGCTTGCTCAAAGCAGCTCCAGTCAGATCAGGTGTTCAGGGCCATGCCTAGTCAGGTTTTGAACATCTCCAGGGATGGAAATTCCACAGCCTCTCTGTGCAACCTGTTCCAGTGTTTGATCCCCCTCTTGGTGGTTTGTTTTTTTTTTCCGTTTCCCAAGTTCCAGCTTACGTCTGTTGCCTTTCATCCTGCCCAGAGAAGCTGTGGATGCTCCATTATTGGAAGTGTTCAAGGTCAGGTTGGATGGGGCTTTGAGCAATCTGTTCGAGTGAAAGTTATCGCTGCCTATGCCAGGGGTGGTTGGACTAGAGGATCTTTAAAAGACCCTTCCAACCCTTCCATACCATTCTGTGATTCTATGATTCCATGAACCTTCCTCTGTACACCTCTGAGAAGAGCTTGGCTTAGTCTTCCCTACCTCACCTTGTAACGTTGTCGTACATAGCAATAAGGTGTCTCCCCAGCCTTCTCTTCTTCAGGCTGGACAAATCCAGCTCTCCTAGCCTCTCTTTGCACACTATGGGCTCCAGCCACCTTGGTGGTCCTCTGATGGACTTGCTCCAAGTCTGTGGACAAGTGTCTATCTTGTACTGTGGAGCTCAAAACTGGACACGGCAGCCCAGTACCCCCAGGTCCTCTTTTGCAAAGCTGCTTTCCAGCTGGCTGGACCTCTGCCTGTACTGATGCATGGGGTTATATCTCCCCAATAGAAGGTCTTAGCATTTACTTTTGGTCATCTTCACAAGGTTCCCATCAGCCCATTTTTCCAGCCTGCCTATATCCCTTGAAACAGCAAACCTGTCCTTCAGGGACTGACCAATTTGATATTGTCCAGAAACTAGCTGAGAGTGTACTCTGTCCCATCATCCAATGTCATTAGTGAAGACACTGAATAATACTGGGGCTTGTGTTAATCCCAGAAGGACAGGACACCACTGGTAACTGATTGCCAGTTGGATTTCATACTGCTTTGTACCGTACTTTGAGCCCAATGATCCAGCCAGCTTTCCATCTATGTTTTTGTCCACTTGTCCAGTCAATTCCTAGGCCCATCTACCTGGAAAAAATATTTTGTACTGAGAAGGGAAAGTCTCTGCTTTGGTCATTCATAAAAATTATGTACAATAAAAAATTTTATTTTCCTGCTATTTCATACTAAGTTTTCTTTATTAAATAAAAATAGCATCTGAAAAGTTTTTCTTTTGGATTATTAGTATCTTTGATGCAAAGGGCCCATTTTAATATAGATATGGTCTAACATTTCAGGGAAATCCACAAAGGGAAGTGGATAAAGTTGAAAACTACATGGGTTAAGCTTATTTTATTTTATTTTATTTTATTTATATATTTTTTTCTCACGTCTCTTGTAATAACATGTGCTATCTCCTGGGTGAAACATATTTGAGATCTTTGGATGAAAAGTACTCAGTAACAACAATGATCTGTTGCTAGCATTATGAAGAAAATGAATTTTTTTCCTATATTATTCTAATACTTCTTTAACAGAGAGATAAAAATAAATAAATAACTGGACCCCTGAAAGGTTGTCTCTACTTTCATAGACTGAAAATCTCTTATTTCTTTTCTGTGACAAGTACATTTTAAAGAAACAAGAGAACATTAGCTACCTTCCCATGCTTTTAGCTGTGAAGGAGTCCCATGACAAATGGGTACCTTAGGGAGACTTTGGAGTTAGTCACCAGAGCCCCATCTGTGACTTCCCTGATGTCTTCACTTTTGTTATTGCATAGCAGGACTGTAATGCCAGAGTGACTGAGTAAAGCACACAACAAATTCTTTATTCCCCATACATACTGAGACAAGGTGTGATATAACTCTGTTTTGTATGAGATATCACTTGCTTGTGGCAATGTCGAGCTACCTCATTGGACTTCAGGCCTCTTTTCAAGTGATAGTGCAAGTAACCCCTTTTTGGTCAGTGAAATGAATGAGTAAAATTCTGCCTACATATAAGTAAGTGCTTGCAGCATTAGGGCCTGACTCTGTGCTATTTGCAAGGAAGCACTTGTTGACAAAGGTATGGTTCATCTCATGCCTGGCTAGGTCAAGGCTAAGCAATGCTGTTATTTGAGTACATTTTGATCACTGCCATGTGCACAGGAAAATCTCTGTTGTTGTTGTATGCATGTTTCTTGTAACCTAACAAACAGAGTCACCCATTAATCAGCAAAATACAGATTGCCATACTGAGACAGTTCAGATGTCCTTGTCCCATGTCCATCTTTTGTGTACGCTAATACTGGTTGGAGAAAAGCAAAAATAACCTTGCAGAATAATTATGCCATACATTGGCCTAGGAAATTTTCCCTCTTAGTGACCACTATATAGCTAGATTATGCCCTGAAACATGGGGGAGTTAAATCCTAGAAAGCTGAATTTAATCTTAAAAATGTGGATTTGAGTACTGACCATCTTTGCTACCTACGTATTTGTGTAGATTTTTGAGTCCTGTAACCTGCCTTGATGTTGCAACACACTGATAATGAAAAACGTGGAGGGAGCAGAAGGAGAGAGAGGATATATTCACATCACTTTCCTTCTAACTAGGTAATGGAGCTGTATCAGTTAAGAAGTTTGTTTTCCTGGGCTCCCTGTATTGCTAACGGAGACAAATGAATTCCTCGAGAGGGGCTCAGGGTGGAAGCATCACTTTGGTGCTCTGACTCCTTCCAATGTGGTGGTGTCCTTTCTCTCTCTGCTGCTTGCACAGCCAGCACAGAAACATTAATCTGCTGCCTGAAGGTGCAGGTTACCTATCACAGGTGTCAATGGCTTCCACTGTGCAATATCCTTTTCCAGTTTCCTATGTGCATGTGTAAGAACCAGAGCTATGGTTTGAATTTTTTCAGTATCCACAAAGGGCCTTTGGTGGATAAGGAGTAAGGGTAGCAAGGTGAATGGTAAATGCTAAGAAACAACATCTGGAAGTGAAGCCACGTTGTGCTTCTTTGACTTGACTGCTTACATTGCAACTCTGTTTCAATACCAATCACATATGGCTATGGCTGAACCATCTCATGCTATACTTTTACTGACTTTTTAATATCTAACAAAATGCTGTGAATCAATACATCCAATAGGGTGTCTCAGTGATGTTGTATAAAGTCATGAATGATTAAATAAACCTAGAGCTAAAAATGGATTTTTTTAAAGATTTTTAATCTTATCCTCTTTCTGTTGGTAGATTTGTGCTGATACAGTTAGAGCAGCCAGTGGCTTTTTAGAGGTACAGTGCATATAAGCCCGTGTTATATATATGGTATATAGCTGCGCCCACATATGCTTGGCTTTGTGTGTTGGCTTAGTATGATTAATTACAGCACGGAGTACTTCCACAACTGGAATCTTATGGAGAACCCTGGCTGGTTGTACACCTGCCTTAACCTGTTGAAAATGACTGCAGAAAATGTTAGGAAATGGGCTTGTGAGCCACCAATATTTTGGTTCATTTTAATAGTTGGATGTAGAGCAATTGCTAAAAATGAGCTAAGTACAGAAATAAAGTAGGCCAGTCTGGGGCAGAGCCAGCATTTAACGGTCCTTATCTATCTGACCATGTAATCGTTGGTGCTAATCTGAGCTTCTGCCCTAGGCAAAAGTGAGCTGTCAGTATTTTTCTAGGGGAAGTAGGCCTTGAAGAATTTATCCATTGGTAGGGCTGAAACTGTTACAGCTTCATTAATGGTGTGCTCATAGCTGCTTGTATTAAGACTGAAGAAATGTGAAAACCCTAGCTGCAGCTTTTGTGAGAACTGGAGGCAGACAGGGGACCTCAAAGAACCTAAAAGGATGTGTGGTTCCTAACAAACAGCTTTTGCCATCATGCTTGTTTTCATGTTTTATTCCTTTAACAGATTGGTATCCTCTTTGTCCATTCAGGGAAATTTACCTGTTCTAGAAAAGGCAAAACCTACCCTACTTGGTCATTCGGAAAAGTGCCATTTTGATGGGGAAGTGCAGCTCATCAGCTAAATCAGAACCTCCATATTAAGCCTTCTCATTTTCAGCCAATGCCAACCTGGTTACACTAAACCCCTTAATGATCCAATGCTTGATCATTTTGTTTTCTATTTCTACATGTATCATACTTAAGGAGTGAGTGTAGAGAAGTCCAAAGAGCAAAGAAAAACACATACTTATTTGAATGTCTGCTCTTAACAGCACATGGTGGCTACTACTCCTTTTTCTGAGCTCCAGAGCCCTCTGCTTCTGTTGTCTTTCCCAGTCCTGCTGCCCTTTTGGAGTGACTTGCCTAACCAGGCAGCTTCCTCACCCTTTCTATAGCACCAGAATCCCCAGGCTTATCCGTGTCATTGGAAAGAAAACACTCTCACCTTTTTCTCAGCGTAAAAGGGGAACCTCTCTGTAGTCAAGCTTATCCTAAGCTCCAAAGGCACCCCACAAATGCAGAACCATAGAGGGGTTCAGTGGCTGTGGTACCTTATGACTGCAGCCATTGAATTCCAACCTCCATTTCACCCTGTGAGCAATGCAGAGGAGGGGGTACCTCTGAGCTCTCAAACCTCCATAAGTTAGTTTGGATAGCATTGTCTGTGAATATGACTACAAATGGCAGCATTTATGCATTTCTGATTGAACTGTAAGTATATTAGACTGAATTAGAAACATCCTAGGAAAACTGACGAAATATTTATTTTCAAAGATACGCATGAAAGTTCTGTTCTGTAGAACTTTTTATGACTCATTCAGTGTTGTTGTTTTCCTCACACACCACCTCATTCTCTACCTTCCCAAGTTGTTTGCCACTGTCTTGTTTTTCAGAAGATTTTCCTCTCTCAATTGCCATCAGGTTCCTCCTCATCATCAGCGCAAGAATCCAGTAATGGTGATGGAATTTTGCACAAACACAGATTTGAGTCTGAACCTTCACATTTTCTGTTGTGTTCAATTTTTTTTGAATAAAGTAAGTGCAAAGAAACAGTAGTTAAGAATTTTCTTAAAAGTTGCTTTTGCTTTATAATTGGAAATCGTACGAATGTTACTGTTGCCTGTTATATCAGAAAGAGTCTTGGGCAAAGACCTATAAGGAAAGTTGCACCTGTAACAGATGCTTTCTTCTCTTCAAATTGCCTTGCACTGTATTATGGTGTTTGCTTCTACAAATACAAATCCAAAGCTACAGCGTTGGACTACTTTCAAATATAATACTCCAGTACAGTAAGTGTTTACTAGAAAGTTTGTACTGGTGAAATGAGGTGCAGAATGAATACCGCTTGCCAAAATTCAGCAGAGGGATTCAGCAATGGAGCAAAGTTCAGAAATTTGCAACTTCTAATTTGGATGACTGTGCTTACACCACACCTGTGTCTTAAGTTATGATAATAATGCCTTCCCCCCCGCCCCAATTTTGCCTGTGAGTAGTTGCCAGGAATCTCACTCTGGAGTCTTGAGACAACAGAGACTGTGTTCTTCGATTAAAAGTTAGGGAGTTTTTAATGAGAGCTCCAAGGCTGATTCATAGTTCAAAGTTATGCAGGTTTCTTTTTCTTTCTTCTTTTTTTTTTTTTTTAATCAAAAGCAAATCATTCATTTTTATTTCAGACAAAAATAAGATAATGGTTAATTCGTTGGGCGGGAAGAAGGAATGTAGGGAGTTACTGAGAGAATTTAAATAAAAAATTTTAGAGGTCTAATATTTTATTTCATTTCAGAAATGTAATAAATCTTATAAAAGGCCTTACACAATTTCTCCTTGAAGATATTGCACTGTGATAATGATACCATGCCCTTGCCGGCCAATTTTGTAATTTGTTCAGGTTATTCCAATAATATCTACATTTCACGGGAGAGTATTTACATTCAAATCTTCCCTGAGATTTGTCATGCCCTGTTGTAACCATGTTTTCTCCTGTGTCACCTTCAAGGACTGATAGGGCATGAGAATCCGTAGGAATAAACAGGACTTGAAATCCCCAGTGAAAGAAGCTGTGCCTCAGCCCTCTGGGGAACTGAGTTTCTTCACTCCCACTGATGTCATTAGTGCTCCAGGAGGCTCAACATTTTGGAGAGGATAGTCAGTGCCTAGCAGAATCAGGATGTAATTGCCAATTTCAAGTCTACATACAGAACCGTGTCTCAGGCCAGGAGAGGGGATGGAAGTAGCAAGCTGGTTACAGAAAGTCAGACATAAACATCACCGGTTGCTTTTGTAGAAGTAATTGTCCCTTTGGAGAGCAACTTTTTCATTTCTAAAGACTCCTACACTGTAGTAATACACTGAAGGTTACTGAAAAGGAAGCACAGCTAAGCTCCCAGAAACACATACTCTCTCTAGCTAGCGTGTTTGACTCCTGGAAATGGAAAGGAGTGCAGGGAATAAAAATGGCTGTGTTTAATCAGTTTAAATGGATATCTTATTACTTATTCTACATAATTGGAATCTTTCACAAACTAAAAGGATTGGCTTCTAGAATAGCATGGGGAAACTGAGAGATTGTTGCTGAGATTGGGGCTAAAGGGGAAAATTTAGGTGATAAAGACAGGTTTGAGACAGGTATGAGAGACTAAGGCAGCAGTGATTGGAAATTACAGTGCAATGGCTACACTAACAAGGGATAAATAATTTAGGGTTTGTCTTTATAGTCGGGGACAGTTACTTTCAGAACAGTTTTTGTTTGCTTATTAACCAGCCAGATCAGACCACGGACTGGCAAGATGCCTGAAATACCCTTTAAAGAAGCTTTAAACTTTAAGGAAATGTATTTTGCAACCTGAATACTCAGTTTGTGGGGGTAGGGGATAGGTGTGTAGGTGTAGCAGGCTATGAAAATGGAGAAAAACATCCTTAAAGGGTTGGTATTTTTTTCTAAGCTGGGTTTTTTTGTTTCAGAATCTTTAAAAATATTTTATATTTGAAAGCAAAACCATTTCTGGTCAAAGCAAAACATGTGGAGATAAAGATATGTAGGATTTCTTCATTCCCTCAGAAAAAACTTATAAACATAATACTTTCAAGATAGCAATAGTATACAGAAGGATTGGTGTGTGCCTAGTTTTATGGTTAATTGGCATTTTCCATTCATAATAGCTTAATGAATGTGCTAACTTTTTTTGTATTTAATGCACAATAAATCACCCCTCCATCTATCACTGAACAAGAATTGAAACAACTGTTAAAACATATAGAGTTTTAGACACCCAAAAAGTTCTGTCTTCAACAGCAATCCTCATTAGAGCTATGCTATGGCCCACACATAACACTGACATCCATCCATAGCCATAACTCTCATGACATTACTCTGAGTATTGCTGCATATTTGAACATAACCTTACGCTATGTCTGCATGGAGAATGCAAGTGTATTTTTATGATGACTGCCAGAGTCCATCAGGAAATAACTACACTGACTTACATGAAATTGTGACAAGTGTCACCAGCGGGAAGGAAAGATCCTGAATAGAGGCCTGTAATTTTTTCCATTCTTAGTTTGCAAGGCTGATTTCTCTGCTGCTCCTCATAAGCTGTGCTCAGCGCAAAACTACCGCTATGAGAAAAGAGGGACTTAGTACCCTACAGGCAACATCCACCCCTTCCCAGCTAGCCCCCATCCCAGAAGGAAAAGCTGTTGTCATTGTAACGTTGTTGTGGTCATGGCAATGACAAACATTGTGAGCACTTTGGGCACTAAGGCTGGTCTGTACTGCTCAGCGAGGCGCAAGTCCTGGAGCCGACCTACGAACATTGAACCCTTTGGTGTGTGCATTTGCTTCCTTTGTAGACAGCTGGATGCAGTATGGCTTGATCCAGAAGCATGCTGGAGGTCCCTGCAAAGTGGGGTCATAAAACTTGAGCTTTCCACTGCAGAAGCGCTCAAGGACAGAGCCCCCTGCCCGTGTCCAAGTGGACACCCGGGCACCAACACTGAGGGCAGGTGGGAGGTTGAGTTGCTGCACATACTTGAACCATGCTTGTGTCTTGATGCAGGCCCTGTAGAAGATGATGTTTAAAAGTAACGTAATGGTCAGAATTAGCAAACGCAATTTACACAACCCCAGCGCTTGAGTGCTTGACAAAAATTCCCTCTGGTGGGCATTCCTTGCTCAATTTCTCGGAGAGACAGAGCCAGTCTTTGCCAGCAAGGCAGTGTTACACATCCCAGCATTAGCATATTACTATTAAAACATATGTTATTTTGTTCAATTATGACATGCTTCTTCGTTCTTAGCCTGAAGCGATATTTGAGATATCACCCCAATACTCCATAATTATAAAGATATATCCTACACACTACACTGAAAAAATGTAAGACTTGAAGAGCATATAGACTACTCAGGCATTCTATTCTTTGAATACAGTATAGAGAATAATTATGGTTTCTCATATTCTCCGAGTAATTAATTCGAAGAATTTAATTATATTTTTCATATTAATTATTAATGTATTATTCACCCAGCATAGTCAGTTCATAATTCATAGATGTATTAGTCAAGTAATTTATTTGATGAATTTCATAGTTTTGAATAAGTTATTCATTTTTTTTAATTATTCACTCAGCCCTAGGAGTATCTGTTGACTCTTGAATATTAGCTGTAGTATGGCAACTTCTTTTTTTGCAGGGTCTTGTGAAGACCTGATATTAAATCCAAAAGCTAGTGAAATGCTGTCCAGTCCTGAAATGTGTATTTATGTAAGGTTACTTTACAAATAAATGGCAGTTTAATATGATTAGAAAATTCAGATTTGACATCATTATGCCTATTTAAATTTAAACTTCAGTTTTCTTACAGTATGTTCTCATAAACTAAAAGGGTATTTTGCTACATTTTCCCTTTATTTAAACTTATATAGGAACCTATGGCAAAATCCAGTCCTCATATTTACTGTTCATTAATGCTGGAACGTCCCATGATGACATACCCATTCATCAGTCTATGAGTTTTGTCATCAGTTTTATGCTCAGATAATTCTGTTTATATCAGGAAACTTCTAACCAGGGCAGGAGAGAGTAGGAATAAGGTTTCTACAGTACGCTGCCAGTTTAGCAGGATACTTGAGTTTAGCCTAAACGATAAGCATATAAGTGGCCTAGACAATTTCCAGGGAAAATAATCTCATCACACTGGGAGCAGCACCTCTGGATGTATATCAGGTAACAATTTTGTTGTGGCAGGGGAATAACACACAGGATGAATTATCAGTTCTTTCCATATCTAGATTTAGTGATTGTATTGCATAACTGCGGTTCATAATGCTGGTGGAAATCCAGACGAGAATGCATATACATATGTGTGGTTTTATGTGTTATTTTAGGCAGTGTCTTGTGGGTGAATATAAAACATAATAGTCAATACTGGGAAATAAGAGAGCAAGTGAAAAGCTCTGAGTGAAATATACTTTATTCATAATGTTTCTGGGTCCCTTATTCTGCTAAACAAAGTGATTTCCATTAATTGTTTTTACAATCACATCTTTTTGTCTAATAAAAGTTTGTCCTGTATTCTAAAAAAAAAAATGTGGTAACTTTAATTACATTTAAATGATGTTTGCAAAGGTTTTAATGGTAAGCATAGCACTGTAACACTGATCCTTGGAATTTAATGCACAGCTTGAGATTTTCTTCCCTGTACGGATCTCAGAGAGGTTTCTTTTTAACAGCTCTAAAAACAATAAAGCCATTTTTTCAAAAGAATCCTGTATTTAGAATATATTGGTTCCAAGTTCTCTGCATATTAATGTTATCGCATTTACCATTTGTGTATTGCTGTTTCATACAGTCTCAGTGTCTATGTTAAATCCAAAACACAGAGGTATATGCCAAACCTTTCATGATTTCCAAATCCGTGATTGCCACACAATAGTCTAAAAGAAAAGTCTCCAGCTACAGGTTGCTTCTTTCGCTGCGGAAGGTGTTTGTGTTTTGGGTTGTTACCTCACTGGCAGGCAGTCCATATGGTGCTAAATCTTGTAAATTAACTATAACTATGTATAAAATTCATAAGGAAAAAATGTAATTTATCACAAGTGCACAGCTGGTGTCTGTTTCTAAGTGGTTGTTTCCTAATCTGATACCAACCTCTTCACAGCCGTAGTATGTTACCAAGCTATAAAATCAATAACAAATAGCATGCATGATCCCCTGAGAGATTAACCATTTTTTCCAGCTGTGAAGAACAAATGAAGGTTAAAGCAAAGGAGCTGCTTTAAGAAAGGTGCATGCATGTTTATAGATGTGTGTGCACATGAAATGAAACAAAGTAATCTTCTTTTAGATTAATTGATAATAACTACCATAATGACATAGGGTGGTTTGTTTGTTTTTAATTACGGTGGTTTTTTTAAACAGCTGATTTTCAAGCTCAGATTTACATGCATTTTGCTTTCTGTGTGCTCCCAAAAGTGCTTGATATGTGATTTATATTTGCTCTTTTCCCAGAATGTTTCAGTATTACTTTGCTCTTTTCTTTAATCACAACTAATATCTCAGGGAGTACTGCCTGGGGCAGACTGAGTGTAAGCACCAAAAGCTGCAATGGTAAAAAATACAGTGGACTAAATTGTCAGGCCCTTTCTTCCTGGCTCACAGCTGTAAAAGCTGTGGATATTTTAATGTGTGCATGTGCAATGGGAAGGAAGTGAGAGATCAGAGTCGTGGTGAGCAGCGGCAAGGGTGAGAAATGAGTGGAAGGAGGGAAAGAGGGGAGCTGACCAGCTCTGGGTGGGCACAGGGGCATGGGGGGGTGGGTAACCAAGGGACCTGGTGGGGCATCAGGGAAGAGACGCAGGTGGTGTGTGTGGCATGTTAGCCTGTGAAAAGGGGACCGGGGACAAGTGGAACTGCCACAGGGTTCTGCAGTATTCCTAGGGACTGATTGTGCTGGCAGCATCTTAAACCTCATTTTTTTTAGCAAAATACAGGTCTTAGCCTTAGATGTGGCAGAACCAAATTGAAAGCAGTGGTTCTAAAGGGAAAAAATCCTCCAAGTCAAATTCCTTGCTGATTGATGTGCAAAGGTATCCGATATAATCTTAACTCCAAGACTGCTGTGTGCTGTGCTGTCTCCCTGCACGGCAGTTAGAAAGATGATATTACCATTTTAATCAAATTAAGCATTCCTCCTGTGATGCTTGGATTTTTACAACCCTCTGCATGACAGTGCTTAGCCCCTTGTACCAGTGGTTTTGCCTTCTTTATCTCTGAGTTGGTTGCAATTCATTGTTTTGCATTGTACGTAGTTTGTAAAGCACTTCACAATGAAAGACACTTGCAGTGATTTTACTTCAGCCTAATTCCATCAACTGCAGAAGTGCTGTTCCTAGTTTTGCCAAAACAAGATCAGAATTTGACCTCAAAACACCCCAGTGAGAACAGTATTACTTATACTTATTTTGTAGAAGGATAAATTGAAACACCGGGTTTAAGTGACTTGCCTAAAGGCATGAAGCTCCTCAGTGCCATAGCAGAGACTCAAACACATGAATCCAGAAGCAAATGTCCTTTTTCTAAATGACAGATGAACTCTGCAATCAGGATTGTGCTCAGATGGAAAAATCTACTAACATTCATGGACTTATAAAACCAATTTAAGCCAGGGAAGACTCAGTCCTCTGCCTGCTTTCCAGGAGCAGAAAGGCAGTGTTGAACTGCTTCTTTTCCTGCAAGCGTGACAGCTGCTTACAGGACGGGGGAAATCCTCTTTGAAAAGGTGAGTTCTGCAGGTTTGGAGACTGTCCTGTAACAGAAAGCCAACTGTTTCCTTCTCACCTCTGTGGAGAGTATAGTTTGAAAAAAAAAAAGAAAAAAAAGAGAACTCCCAAAGAAAAACATATGCCAAGTTTAATTTCATAATTTTCTTTTTTGCTCTATTTTTAATTTAATGTTTTAATTATAAAGGCTTATTATAACATTGTTATTGTTTATTCATTGATCTGAGACATTCAGTGGAATTCCTTCACTGGGAGCATTGCACTAAAATTACAAAACACAGGAGACAGATCAAGCTTGTAACATTGGCAGTCTCGTGGGTAGTAAATATCTTCAGAGTCAACACATTTGCTGATGGGCAATAAGAGAGACAACAAAAAGTAACTTCTCCTCCAGTCCTCTGCTAATTTTAGGGCCTCTGTGGCTGTCTATATACTTTTTTTTGTGTAGTCTGCTCTATCTGTCATGAAGTTAACTCAGCTCAGCGCCAGCCTTGGTGGCATTATCTCAGGCTGTCATATGGATACACCGTCCTCAGAAATGCTGCTTACCCATTGTGAATGATGGGCAGCAGGAAGAGAGCAATGGGGGAAATGCCATGTTTGAGTTTTATACTGCTTATTCCCTTTACAGATGTAACGACAGAAGCTTGATGCACTTTAAAGATTATGCTGGATTTTGTGAACTGTTTTGCAGTAAGAAATTTGAGGCAGTGGATACTGAGAAGAGCTGACAAAGAAATTATTTGATGTTCCTTTTAAGCCTGTAGAAAGCCTGCTCTCAGACTGTAATTTCCTGGAATTTATTATTCACAATTATTCATTGTATTTTGTTTTGGCAAATCTTTTTAACTCGGTTTTGATCGTGCACAGTCTTCCATGAATAATCATCATTTCAGACTGGAGCTGTTGTGATAGGTCAAAAGAGAGATATGGCACTGTCATGTTTGTGACTGGAAATGGAAGAAAACACTTCTAGTGCAGCATTTGCAAATGTGGATATAAAATTTGGCACCTGTAAATATTCATGTACATACACTTGAAACTATGCTCTGGGCTTGATCCAAAGCCAGTAGAGGTAACAGAAAGAATGAATATTCATGTTAGTAAAACTTAATTCCTAGATGGCTCACTAAAAGCAAATGTAAAGAGAAAGCAATATGGGCAAAAATGCGTTAATGCCACTAAGTATTCACAGGGAAAAAAAGGTCCTACTTATTACATTCAAATAGTGGTGTTTTTTTTCTGCATATATGTTAATGAAATAACACACATGCACACACAAACATAATTACTGTCTCCCTTTTAGCACTATCTTTCCGAACCACAGAAGGTCTCCTGCTTAACAAAGAGAAGCTAGGAA
>WEKW01027088.1:0-11730 GCA_013389905.1 Sula dactylatra
GACTTAGTATGAAAATAATGTGATAACACACTGAAATTTTTAGTTGTTGCTGGGTAGGGCTTACACTAGTCAAGGACTTTTGCAGCTTCCCATGCTCTGCCAGGTGCACAAGAAGCCGGGAGTGGAGGGGATACAACCAAGAGAGCTGATCTGAATTGGCCAAAGGGNTTTATTCCCTGGGTTTCGTTTTATTCTCTCTCATTATTTTTTTATATTATTATTATTATTATCATCATCATCATCATCATCATCATTACCATTACTTTTCTTACTATTTTATCTTAATTATTAAAGTGTTCTCAACCCACGAGTTTTCTTGCTTTTGCTCCTCCGATTCTCTCCCCATCCCACAGGGGTGGGGGGAGTGAGCGAGCAGCTGTGTGGTGCATAGTTGCTGACTGGGGCTAAACCACAACAGATATAGCACAATTTAATACAGTCTGGATACTGAAAGGTGGTCTGTATTGACACAGTGTTATCTCTGTTGTTTTCTGTCAAAATTGCTATGCTTTGTCATCTACTTCATGTTGCTGTTTCTCCGTGTATCTGCTGCATAAAATTTTGCTCCTGTCAAAGTAAATATTAAAATTCCCAAAGACTTTAACAGGGTTGATATTTTTCTTGGGAATTGTGATTTCTGGTATTAATCTATTAGGATCTTTTTTAAAATTAAAATTCTTACTACTAATCTATTTGGATTTTTATTAAAATGTATGAAAAGATTGAAATAAAAAATAACATTTCCCTGTTTTGTACATTATCTCCATATTTTTAGTTGTTTTTCCACTGTGTTAGAGGACTGTTGTGCAATCTGTTTTACACAAAAATTTCCCTCCAGGTCAAAGCGGAATTCCACTTCTGACCTGACCAGGAATGAGTCCATATGGTTAGACAAACACAAAAGCAGAAGACAAGATACAGCGGCTTTACAAGGAGTAATACAAGTACAATACCTTTCATCACAAGTAGAATATATTCCAAAAGGATGCAAAGATAGAACTTTCTCATTAGTATCAAAAGGTTAGTGTTTTCAAGATGGCATGTTACAGTTACAATGAAAGTCAACCTTGTTTGAGTAACATTTTTCTGTTGGACACACAGACACATGCATGCTTATACACACACATGTATAAACAGAAATACCATGAAGGATATCAGTTTCCAATGCAAAAAAAAATTATCAGTGGCATAGTTTCGGGAAAAAAAATGTTTACATTGTTTAAACTATTTTTGCCATTATCAATTACATGACAATAAGAAGCATTCTGTAAGTAGCTATAAAACAAAATTGCTATGAGGCCCTTCATAATTGCATAAAAGTTGTTTCCCTTTAAGTAGGATGCATGACTCATAGCTTTCAATCACCTCACCTGTAAATATAAATGTAAATTGCACCAGATGCAATGTTAACTTGTCAGATAAATATGTAGGAAAATACTGAACATTTGCATGCCTTTGAGGTATGTATGAGGGATAGAGAGCACTATGAACTTCAAGTATCTAACAGGAGGTAAATCTCATGCCTTGGCTCTGTTTCCCCTATGGGAAACAGAAATTCCTAGCTTAGTTATCTCTAAGGATAATTCTTAAGACAATGTATAAAATATATGGGAGGAGAGCTAAGATGTTGTCTATGATGCATAGGGAAAAATGACCTCTGGAACTGCCTCAGTCTAATATGGTCTCAATAATCTTTAAGTTCTTGCCATGCAATGATTAGAAACAGATAACACATGATTAGACAGGAAATTTAGTTTTTAGATGTCTTGTTTGGTGAGTCTCAACTCATTCATCTGTGCTGGTTTTGGCTGGGATAGAGTTAATTTATTCATTGTAGCTGGTATGGTGCTGATGGCACCTTGATATTTTAGTTGTTGTTAAGTAGCCGCTAAGTAGTGCCTATACTGTTTAGGGACTTCTCCAGCTTCCCATGCTCTGCTAAGTGCACAAGAAGCCGGGAAGGGAGGGGCCACAGCCAAGTGAGCTGACTCAAACTGGCCAAAGGGCTATTCCATATCATATGACATCATATGATAACTGGGGGAGTTGGCAGGTGGGGGAGGGATCACAGTTCAGGGACTGGTGGCGTTGATTGGTGGGTGGTGAGCAGTTGCATCACTTGTTTGTTTTGGTTGTTTATTCCCCTCCCCCCAGCCCCTGTTTTGCCTCTCTCTCTCTCTCTCCATATTTTCCTTTTCATTATATTATTATTGTTATTATTATTGTTGTTGTTATTATTGTTTTATTTTAATTATTAAACTGTTTTTACCTCAACCCATGAGTTTTTACCCTTCTGATTCTCTCCTCCATCCCTCCAATGGGGGAGTTAGCGAGCGGCTGGGTGGTGCTTAGTTGCCAGCTGGGGCTAAACCGCAACACATCCTACCTGTCTCAGCTTCTTTTGCAAAATATCCTGAGATTATATACATACATGATGTATCTGACAGGGACTGATTCAGGCATCAATACAACCATTTCAAAGTAAGCTTCCACTACTTCTCCATAAATAGCAATGTAAAGAAATTGTGATCAGATTAAGCACCTAGTGTTGAATCTTTTCAACTTGCATTCATTTCCCTATGCAATATACCCCATTTTCCTGGGATATTGCATCCTCTAAATCAGTGTCATGCTACTAACTGAGATCTCTCAGACAATCAAGATAGAAGGATGATTTCCCATGCTTTGCCGAGTGATTCTAGAAAATGCATTTATGCTGTCTGTTTAGCTGAGCTGAAGGGGATTTGTGATGGTAACAGTTACAATGAGAAACAAGTCAGGTATATCCTGAGTGCAACATCACTAACTTCACTGCCACTGATTTTCTTATAAAGGAATAATGCTGTTCAGATAGGGGCAGCTTGGAAAGAGCCTGGAATAATGTGGATGATAACATAACTGATAAATAATTAATGATAATTGTACAATAATCTGATGCATTTACAAAAAGTTTCATAGAAACACGGATTTGCTTTTATAAAACCCAGAGCACCTCAACTCAGTAATGTTTGTGGGTGTCTGAGAGAAGAATTTAAACCATCAATATCAGACTGTCTCACCAGATGGTTTAAGGCACCTACTTGCTCTGAAATGGAAAGAGTTAAGCCCAGGGAAATATATCAGAACCATCTTACTGGCATCCAGCACAGCTGGAAATAACTTACAGTTTCCAGACAGCAGTATAGGGCTAAGTTTACATGAACTAACTTCGCTCTTTGCAGCAGAGAAGCTGATTTTCCAAGCTAAGAGGAGCTCCATATTGCCAAACCCAGACTGCTTCCAGTACCTGACCTGGTTCCTTTGAAGCAAGCTCTATTGTCATGAGGGGGATTCCTGGGAGAACTGTTCTGTGGCCAAGTGAGAGAATGCAGTGACATATTTGTTAACTACAAACATATGGATCAGAAGTATTTCCTTCTGTTGCCAAAATGTGTCTTCAGTCAGAAGTGCTCAGATCTATTGGGAAAACATAAAATCCTTTGGCTGTGTCACCATAACAGCTTAGCTTGTGCTCTCAGACTCCAGAAAATGTGATTCATGCTTCCCTGTGTCCATACATAAAAGAGTATTCAGGCTTGTGTCTGGTGCTTGATATCTGGTCTTCAGGGAAAACTGGGGTAGTACTCAGATTAGACTTCTGGCATTCCACCTAGCATGGAGTCTAATCCCAAACAGGAGCATTTCCAAATCTTTCTTTGTCCATATAAAAGCCAGTCACATTGTCAATACCTTTGTTTTTCTTAAAGACAGCAAGTCAAACTGCTTGAAAATAACCTCCTCTTCACCCATCCTTCCCTCCTAATTCCAGAAATAGCCCAACAATGAAAGTTCTTGAAAGCAGTATAATTTTATACCAGCTGAATCACTATTTTCTGACAATGTTGCATGATAATTTTTGAATAGCTTGTTACTTTAAAATACGTTGTATACATTTGTGTAAGTTTGATCTCTTCTACTTCTAAAAGGCTGTCAAGAAGACCTGACAGTGATCTAATGTGGAGTTAGAAAGAGGAGAAGTGAATTGTTAACAGTACAATATCCTTTGCTGTCTGGCTGGGCTGAGCACTCTGTAAGATATAAGATTTTTTGATGCTTGAAGAAGAACCCTACCAGGTGTTCAATGTGGCATTTTACTCTTTGAAGAGATAGGTAGGGCAACCAACAGCTGGCAACTCTTTGTAATCCTGAAACACGGAAAGAAGCTACTAAAACTGTAGATCTCTTGTAAAAGGACTAGACTTTATCTTTTAAAATGTCTGGGAGAATTAGACCCATATAACTGTTTATGATTAACTACAACACCTTTAACTGCAAGCTGTAACCGTGAAGCCATTAACAGAGTTTTTCTTCCCGATGGCTTTCTTGAAAAAAAATGCTAAAATTTGAGGTAAATGGAAGAGGAAGGGGGAAAAGAGAGGAAATATCTGTTTCTGCTAGGAAAAAGAAAAAAAAAAAAACAACAAAAAACAGACAAGTAAGTTTAGAGAGCTATTAATGAAAAGTAGTAATGACACATACACAGAGCAACCAAACTACCCAAAAAAGTTGCTCTGAGAAACTGCATATGCTAGAAGATTCCTCATTCAAAGCTTGCCTGACAGACAGGCATGTGCTACCTGAAATCACAAAATAAAGCTTCTCTGTAAAGATTAGGGTGACTATATGTCCTGGCATTGCAATAAGCAGTATATGCAGTGAAAAGATCTGCCTACTGTTACATAAGTAACTTTATTCTTCCTTTTGTGTTGCCTGGGCTGTCAGACAAAATTGTTGCCTTCAATTAGAGTCTTCTAGATCATAGTGAGGTTTGCACAAAAAATTTCAACAGCAAGATTTTTTTACCCCCCCAACACAAGTTTTGTTTGACTGAACCCATCTGTGACCTTGCATTGCATTCATTGTATTGTTAGATCCTCTGATATGTAAGAAAAGAAAATGATGCAACAACCCAGAGAAAAATAATCTTTCCTACCAGAACCAAAATATTTGCTGACACTTTCTAAATGAAAAGTATTTTTTCATAACAATTCCATAAATGAATGTTTCTTTTTAGCTCACATGATACTTTTATTCAGATTTAAGCACTGTTTTTACCATTCAGTAAGACCTACCATTATTTGGCCATTCTAGTAACCTACCTCAATCCTTTCAGCTACCTTCTTCACCCCACTAAATGAACTGCTTGTATAACTTGCTACTAATCACCCACTTCACTCTAGCACTAAATAGTTACAGAAGGCTGAGTCAGCACCTAGATTTATTTGTCTGCTGATGAACTCATTAGATTTGTCATGTGCTCCCCCATACCTACTACCTTTGGATTTTGTTGCCTCTTTTGAAATAAGTTGGAGTTTTGCCATTGGCTTACATTTTAAGTACCTTCAGCTGATAAGATATGAACACAGTGAACCAGGGGCTTCCAAAGTAGCAACATTGCAAATATTTCTGTGTTACAAGCACTGCTGTCCTATTACCTATTTTTATTTTTGCATATGGCTTCATACCTTTCCCTCCAGCAGGTGACAACAGTCAGAGTCTCCCCTGGAGTGACTGTAGTTTACACTGTGTGCTTCTGCTTCTCTGTCTGATGAGTTCAAAACGTCAGAAAGAAATTGAGAATGGTGTTGCAGCATAGCACAGTAGAGTTTTTCCATAAGAGGAGGTAGAAACTGGTGTGTGGTCTGAGAGCACATGGGAGTGTCTCAGGGTGAAAAGCCTCTGGGACATTATAGGGAGACTATATAGGGTGGAGAATGCTAATTGGCACGGGCTAAACTGTACTGGCATTCCTACTTGTACAAGTACCATGGACAACTGCAGGAAGCCTGTGATTGAGCCTGTGCCCAGGACTTGGCTTATATACTAGCACAGCTACACACCATAAGCTACATGATTCCTACTATTATGAGCTGAGGATCACTGGATCAAAAATATTTCACATGGATCAGGGCCAAAAGAGCAACCTCTTTTTTGAATAAATTGTTTTTTCCAATCCTTTTTCTTCTGAAGGAATGTTGCTTACTCTGCCATCCTCCTCTGGCCCACCACTACTACTGTATGTCCTGGGGAAGTTTCTCTCCATTACACAAACCAAGAAAAAAGGCAGATTTCATTTTAGAGGAAGATGAATTTTAACAATGCCTGTGTTTTCTACAAAATTCAACCATAAAATCCGTGCTTCTTTTTAGTTTCACAAAATATCTCATTTGTTTTATTGACCCACAATACTAAATGTTGTGATGCATAAACCTGACTTTCAGTGTCATGTTTTATGTCAGATGAGCTGTTTTAGTAAAAGAGACAGAAATGTTTCCAGACCTCCTTTACAATCTCTACTAGCTTGTTTTCACCTCTGACATGTAAAACAGAAGTCAATTAAATGATCTTTCTATGATGATCTTGCAACTTATTAAGAAAACAAAGGAGATTTTGAAGATTTCCATGTAACTCTATGTTATTGTATCAGATGTGCAAAATAGGTCTAAATAACTGTTCCACAGTCTTTTGATACTAACTTTCTTAGTTTATTTATATATTTATACATTTATTCTAATATTTGCTAAGGGGTTTTTTTTGTTTGTTTGTTTGCTTATATGGGAATTATTTTGCTCAGACTTAGGCTTTCATTAACAACACAGGATTCTAGTTTTCCTCTTCTTAAAATTTTTCATCAATAAGTTCAGAAGAGACCAATGAATGGAATGATTGCTTGGCTGATTGTTGCACTGCAGCTCACGTACACTGAAGCGTGAATAATTTAAACTGTGCTGGCTTGTCAGTATTGGATTTGTATGTGGTGTGAGGAGAGCACAGAGGGAGGTGTCAGATAAATCATACAGCAGGAAAAAAGAAAAAAAAAAATCTCCCAAAAGGGTGGATCAAGGGTGAAGAGAAAAGAAGGGCTCTATTGTACGTACAGCATGAAGAGAGAGGGGAGGGTCAATCCTATCCTTCTTGTCAAGGAATTGTTTTGGATACTCAGTAACTTCAAAACAAATTGCATCAGCTTACAGCATTGTTCAGATCTTCTGGGAGGAAAATGTTTTCCGAATTCAGTGGGAGTGAAACCATTTTGAGAGATGTCTTTCAAAAAGTCATGACTTTCTTTTCTTTTGAAATCATTACTTTATATAATAACAGTTTAATAGGACATGGTAACAGAAAGAAAAAAAGAAATCCAGCTCAGCATTAGGAAAATAACACACTCAAGGTTAAATATCACTAATCTGTCAGTTGTTATGATTAAAGATTGGGGAGAAAAAGGACTTTGTTATGTGTCTATTTCTAACCTTCTCCATTTCAAAGACGCTGTGAAATCTTCCCCTTACAGAAGAATCAAGCGGAGCAAAAGGATTTCTGTGTAAGCATTTTACTGTGATTGTTTATTATTTATACTCTAAGGAACCCATAAATACAGTTGCTACACAGAGCCAGACGGCAGTCCTCTGCTTGCCATGATGGGCAGTTGCTCTTGCATGAAAGCATATTGACTGAAACAAATATGCATATTTAACTACCAGCCTAAGTGACTGGTACTGTCTCACAGAGTCATTCCAAGGGTTTCTCTGTGTACTGCAGGTAGCACAACTGAGAATAAAACCCAAAATAACAGTTTTAAGTAGTTCAAGATGTTGATTTACGCATCAAGTGTTCCGACTCTTACACTTTACCTTACTTACCCATATATTCATTTATTTCTCCTCTCTGTTTTGTCAAAGCCTGACATGTCCTTTACTCTCTGCCTCAGACTTAAAATAGAGACAGCAACCCTGTCCTTGCCATGTTCTATCACAAGGATTCCATTATTTCCAGTCCTCTTTATCTCAGAGCATCTGATTAACCTCAATGAGGGGTCAAACCAGATTTGTGGGTTTGGCTGTGGACTGGACATGATATCTTTACAGAAATAAAATACTATGAGATGCAAAATGTCAGGTCCCTCTAGCAATTACTGGTGATTAAATGCTGTTTTTTCCCCAGTGGAAGCTCCATTGCTATGCTGCTGTACAGCTATATAAAACTACTTGGGGACTGGGGAAAAAAAAAACAAAACAAAAAAAAAAAAAACCCCAACTGTCCAATATTAAGTTCTGCTTACTTATAATAAAAATGTGTTGCTTAAATAAGCATACATGAGGAGGATGGTTTTTAGAATTTTAGAAGTCCCAAGGTGTTATGAAAAGACACCAGGGGAGAACAATTAAGCATTTCACATTTTTCAATGTAGTACCACAATATAATGGCCCCAATAGCCCCTATCGCAAAGTGTGGTGGGTTGACCCTGGCTGGACACTAGCTGACCACCACAGCCACCCTGTCACTCCCCCTCCTCGGCTGGACAGGGGAGAGAAATTATAATGAAAGGCTTGTGGGAAGATAAGGACAGGGAAAGATCATTCACCAATTACTATCATGGGCAAAACAGACTTGACTTGGGGAAAATCAGTTCAATTTATTACCAATCAAATCAGAGTAGGGTAATAAGAAACAAAACCAAATCTTAAAACACCTTCCCCCAAACCCTCCCTTCTTCCTGGGATCAACTTCACTCCCAATTTCTCTACCTCCTCTCCTCGAGCAGCGCAGGGGGATGGAAAATGGGGGTTGTGGTCAGTTCATCACACGCTGTCTCTGCCGCTCCTTCCTCCTCAGGAGGAGCACTCCTCACACTCTTCCCCTGTTCCAGCATGGGGTCTCTCCCACAGGAGACAGTCCTCCATGAAATTCTCCAATGTGGGTCCTTCCTACGGGCTGCAGTTCTTCACAAACTGCTCCAGTGTGGGTCCCTTCCAGGGGATGCAGTCCTTCAGGAACAGACTGCTCCAGCGTGGGTCCCTTCCATGGGGTGCAGTCCTTCAGGAACAGACTGCTCCAGCGTGGGTCCCCCATGGGGTCACAAGTCCTGCCAGCAAACCTGCTCCAGCCTGGGCTCCTCTCTCCACGGGTCCACAGGTCCTGCCAGGAGCTGGCTCCAGTGTGGGCTTCCCACGGGGACACAGCCTCCTTCGGGCACATCCCCCTGCTCTGGTGTGGGGCCCTCCGTGGTCTGCAGGTGGATATCTGCTCCACCGTTACCCTCCATGGGCTGCAGAGGGACAGCCTGCCTCACCATGGTCTTCACCATGGGCTGTAGGGGAATCTCTGCTCTGGCGCCTGGAGCACCTCCTCCCCTCCTTCTTCACTGACCTTGGGGTCTGCAGAGGTGTTCCTCTCATATTCTCACTCCTCTATTCAGCTGCATTTGCACAGGGCTTTTTTCCCCCACTAAAATATGTTATATTAGAGGCACTACCACAGTCACTGACTGGCTCAGCCTTGGCCAGCGGTGGGTCCATCTTGGAGCTGGCTGGCAGTGCCAGTATCAGACATAGGGGAAGCTTCCAGAAGCTTCTCACAGAAACCACCTCTTTAGCTCTCCACTACGAAAACCTTGTCTCACAAACCCAATACACAAAGATACAAGAAGCATGTCATGGGATAATAGTTAAATGAAAGTCTTTTCAGATAAATTTCCCCTTTTATCACCTCATACCAAGTATATTTGTGAAGAAAAGTCTTTTCTGATTGCCTACAATTCACAACAATTCAGTATCCAGCATTTTTAGACATTACTTAAGACTTGCCCGTAAAATCAAGGTACCACTGTACCAGGAATACACTTTTAATGTTTTCTTTTCTTCTCCCAGTTCTGAAAAGCACAGGAAAAAAATGGCTATTAATATTTATTCATAGCTGTATTTATATGAAACTGAGCAGTGCCAGAGTTTTTCTCCAGTTCTGAGTCCAGCTGGCAGAATTTGAGTACATCTATACTATGAAATTGTCTTAGCCTGCATCCTGCATGTTTATGCTAACTTCTGAACTATGCCTGGAAATTTTTTTTGGAAGCAACTGGCCGAGGCCAAAAAGTGTACCAAGGCTTCTCTGAAAATTTACCTTCACAGGCATTTATGTTTCATTCTGCTGACCTGTTTACAGCCTGACACTGTTTAACATACTGGAAACCCATAAAACCAGTGCATAGAATTGTGCATAAGGTTGATACTTTAGGTACTGTAGAGATAGAGAGATTGCCCTGATTTAGGTTATAACAGTCACTAAAACAAGATCACAGGATCTGTGCTACTTGTCACATATATAAAACCTATGGTAAGTTATTTGATTTAGAAATAAAGGGAAGCTTGTTAATTTTTTAAAGTTTCAATGATCTTAATGATGGAATAAATCATACTTTTAGGTCATATAACTGTAGAATGAAATACTGCTGAAATAGTACTGGGCCACACTGGAATGGATATTTTGGAATTACTGTTCTTCAGATGCAAAATATTATTTTTGTTTATATCAAAGAACAACATTCTGATACAAAATTTCATGAAAAATATTTTTTTAAAAAGAAGTTCCACTTCCCCAAACCTTGAAGGAACCAAAGCCAAAACTGACCATTTTGAAAAATGGTCACCATTTTAGGTGACCATTTTTGAAAAAGGCAATCTCCTCTTAATTTTAGTAGCACTAAATAGTCCCTGCTTCTTCACATTGTTGGTGGTCATCATCTTTCCTGAAAGCTGCTTAAGTGACCTAATTTTGATAAATGGGATATGACAGACATTTGAAAGAAGCAATTGTTCCTGAATTTCTGAGAAACCAACAAAAAAAGTATTGTGAAAAATACTAAATATTTACTTCCTAACCTTTCCTATTATAAGAAATGAACTGCGAATATAGACAGAAGAGGTAAATTAGTATATAAATGTGTCTACATGCTTACATTGAAATAATGGTGCAGGAGACAGATGTATTCTGCGAAGTTAATGATAGGGGGAATCCAGGATATTTACCCAGCTACTCATTCTGCACTAATGAAACAAAGAAATTTTGAACCCTTCTGCTTTGGCTGCAAAGCTGTAGCTTTTCATGGTGTCCCAAGAAACATAAAATAGGCAGAACATGCAAATGAATATGTTACAGCATTTTAGTTACTTTAAAAAGTTTAAATCTCATCGTTTAGAATCTTAATATGCTAAGCTGTACAAATGCAGTTAAACCAATTACAAGCCTTACCTCTGCTTTGTACTTAAACCATGAAGGTTAAAATATGTATTTTATAAATATAAAATTTATAGGTTAAAAAAGATTCTATACTTGGATGATATTATTTAGACGGGATAATTTTCTTCACAGAAATGAGAGGGTGAAGCTTGCACAAAGTGAATAAAGTGGAAATTGGTTTCTTTGTTGTCCTTAGATTCAGCGCTTAGTTACAGGGTTTAGCTACATTATCAGACTGTATCTGAGTTTAACATCCTCTTAATGGTCTGGCTCTTTTCCTCTTCATTTCTTACGCTATTAAAATCTTGCTGCATTTATCATTAAGAAGTATGTGCATTACATTAGCATAAAGTAAAGAAAGAAAATAAATATTAATTTATTTTTTGTGCCCAGGCAAGCCAGGCTATCAGACAGATTGGAGAATGGGGTACCAGAAAACATACATGCCTTAACTAAAACTGAAAAATGATCATGTACAACTAATTTTTCTCTACTGTTCTCTGATGCTGTGTTTCATAATTTTGGTAGATGCTTTTAGCAAAGTCATGCATTCAGTACGTATACTCAGACCATGAGAGTGTTTCCATAGATCCAGCTGAGCCTTGGTTTATGACATAGTTAAACTAGTTAGAGTTTGGATTAGCTTTCTGGCTCAGTGGTATCAAGTGGTGTGTTTTC
>WEKW01027089.1:898-11270 GCA_013389905.1 Sula dactylatra
TTTTTAATCTTGTCTTTCTTGATAGCAAATCTGACCTATATTCGTGGCATGTGCTATTTTGGAACACAGGAAATTTCTTTTGCTGAGCTATCTGTTAATGTGGTTAATGTGTTTTGACAATGTTCTAGCTCATCAGAGTACTGAGAATTCTTTTTTGTCCCTTATTTTGACTCTTGTTTAAATACAAAAGAGCATTTTTTCTATGCTAGAGTGAGACTGAAACCTAAAGCCAGGAAAATAAAGAGATATTTTTGTGTATTTATGCATGCAAACTTGGTACTCAGAAACACACCCGAAAAAGAAAAAAAAAAAAAGAATAAAAGGAAAGTGAAATAGAAATGAAGAACTCGAGAGTCCTAAAAAAGAAAGGATTGCTCTTGTTGCTGTGTTGCTGTCAGATGAAGTGTATACCCAGGAACCTTGTAACAGTTATTTGTTAAAAAAGGTTATTTAATAGATCTCTTAAAGGTTTCTTAAAACTAAAATTATTGAAGGATACAGATGATTATAAGTAGTTTAAAATGTTTCCTTGTCCAGCTACATCATATCAAACTAAAGGAAAAAATGAAATATTTGCACTGATGAACTCGTCTTTTATGTATTTATATTAAAAACAAACAAACAAAAATACTATATTTTCATATTGTGGCATTTAGGAGAAAAGGCAAAACACAGAAGTGTTCATATAAGAAACTGAAAAGTAATAAATGTGAGGATTTAAAATTAATTAGGAAAAATACTGTGTTATATTTGGCATTAAGTATTGCTTCTTAGCAATGAGAAATGTAACTTTTGAGACACTATGGAATTTATTCTTTGCTATAGAACATCTATGTTTGAGTTAGAAAAAGAGAAGATATTCAGAATATGCATTTAGCACTTAAAAATCAGAGGAATTGTTTTTTATGAACATATTTCTAATTTTTCTTCCTGGGTGAAATGTAAATGTGATCCTTGAGAATGCATTAGGTTCTGCTTTGACATTAGAAGATGTTCAGTGAATTCCATGTATTTTTGAATTGCCTCATAAGTAAAAAAATGAGTGAGAAAACACAGATTTCTTCAGGTAAAAAACTATATGGAAAACAAATATGATTATTCATAAAAGTTTAAAAAGTAGCATGATTATTATGACATGCAATTTGAAGACTGACAATATTTGTGTTCATGTCTTCCAGTCTGGATTATCTTCTTTTTGAAGGAGATACTTATTTCTGTAAATCTGTTGTGCTTCAGTTGTATTTGATTTGTAAGTTTGTACATAAGAGGACACATACAAACCTGACTTTAATGAGAGAGATGTGTAATCCTATCACTATTATCACATCCTGTGATGGAGGAATATGCATTGAATTGATCACAGTGATGAGTTACTGAAGACCCTTTATATATATTTTTTTCCTTCCACTGGAAAATTATCACTTGAGTGGACCTGAATGCTGGATGCTATTATACTTACCATAAATGTTCTGTTCCTGAGGCACAATAAATTATTCTCCTTTCAGTCTATATTGTGTCATTAACAGCAGTAGACAGAAAATCTATTAGGCCAGCATAGATAATCACTGGATTATATTAGCCAGACAAATCATAGAATCATAGAATGGTTTGGGTTGAAAGGGACTTTCAAAGACCATCTAGTCCAACCCATCTGCCATGGGCAGGGTCATCCTTCAATATACCAGGTTGTTCAAAGGTCCATCCAACCTGACCTTGAACACTTCCAATGATAGGGCATCCACAACCTCTCTGGGCAACCTATTCCAGTGACCCACCACCCTCATCATAAACAATTATTCCTTATATCCAATCTAAATCTACCTTCTTTCAGTTTGAAACCATTGCCCCTTGTCCTGTCACTACCGGCCATGGTAAAAAGTCTCTCTCCATCTTTCTTACAAGCACCCTTTAAGTACTGAAAGGCTGCAGTAAGGTCTTCTGGGAGCTTTCTCTTCTCCAGGCTAAACAACACCAACTCTCAGTCTTTCTTCAGGGGAGAGGTGTTCCAGACTTCTGATCATTTTCATGGTCCTCCTCTGGACCTGGTCTAACAGGTCCATGTCTTTGTTCCACTGGGGACCCCAGAGCTGGATGCGGTACCCCAGGTGGGATCTCACGAGAGTGGAGTAGAGGGGGAGAATCACCTCCCTTGACCTGATGGCCACTCTTCTTTTGGTGTAGCCCAGGATATGATTGGCTTTCTGGGCTGCAAGCAGATATTACTTGTTCATGTCCAATTCTTTCATCCACGAATACCTCCAAGTCCTTCTCTGCAGGGCTGCTCTCAATCCATTCATCCCTCAGTCTATTTTGACACTGGAGATTGCCCTGATCCAGGTGCAGAACCTTGTACTTGGCCTTGGTGAAATCCTCAAGGCTGTCAAGGTCCCTCTGGATGGCATCCTTTCCCTCTAGTGTATCGACTGTACAACTTAACTCAGTGTCATCCAGAAACTTGCTAAGGGTACACTCAATCCTACTGTCTGTGTCACTGATGAAGTTATTAAATAGTTTTGGTCCCAGTGTGGACCCTTGAGGGTCACCACTGGTTACTGGTTTCCACTTGGACATTTAGCTGATGACTGTAACTCTTGAGGCTGTGGCCATCCAGCCAGTTCCTTATCAATCTAACAGTCCATCCATCAAATCCATATGTCTCAAATTTAGCAGCAAGAATGTTGTGGGGGTGCATATCAAAGAACTTACAGAAGTCCAGGTAGATGACATCAGTTGCTTTTCCCTTGTCCATTGATACAGCCACTTCATCATAGAAGGCTACAAGATTAGTCAGGCACAATTTGCCCTTGGTGAAGCCATGGCCCCTGGCTTCCATGTACCTCCCTGTCTTCTATATGTTTTGACATGTGTTCCAGGAGGATCTGTTCCATGACCTTGCTGGGCATAGAGGTGAGGCTGATTGGTCAGTAGTTCCCAGGGTCCTCCCTATTACCCTTTTTTAAAGTCACCACGGACTTCCTCTGACTTTTCCACGGACTGCAATGACTTTTTAAATATGATAGAAAGTGGCTTAGTGACTACATCTGCCAATTCCTGCAGGACCCTGGGATGCGTCTTGTTGGGTCCCATGGACTTGTGCGTGTTCAGGTTCCTCATGTGGTCTCAGATCTGATGTTCTCCTACAATGGGAGGTACTTCAATCCTCCAATCTCTGCCTTGAGATTCGGGGACTTGACAGATGTGGGAAGAGAAATTACCAGTGAAAACTGAGGGGGAAAAAATTGTTGAGTACCTCAGCCTTCTGCATGCTAGTTTTTACTAGTTCACCTGTGTTACCTATTGTGGGGGGTACATCTTCCTTTTCTGAGCAATGTACCTGTAGAAGCCCATCTTATAATTCTTCACATTCATTGCCAAATTCAGTTCCAACTGCTTTAGCTTTCCTGATCACATCCCTACACACCCAGGCAGCACCCCTATGTTCTTCCCAGGATACATGTCCCTGGTTCTGCTATCTGTGCATTTCCTTCTTTCATTTGACCAGGAGATCCTTACTGAAACAAGACAATCCCCTGCCTTCCTTGCCTGATTTCTTACACATGGGAATTGAGAGCTCTTGCACTGTAAGATAAACAAGCCTTAAAGAGCTGCCAGTTCTGTTCTGCTCCTTTATCCTTGAGGGCAGTTTCCCAGGAGCTCTCATCTACTAATTCCTTAAAGAACTGAAAGTTTGCTCTCCTAAAATTCAGGGTCCTGATCCTACTCTTCACCTGGCCCATATCCCTCAAGATTGTGTATTCCACCAGGACATGATCACTGCAGCCCAGGGTGCCACCAGTCTTGACCACTCTTAATAGTTTATCTGTGTTGGTAAACAACAAGTCCAGGAATGCTTCTCCTCTGGTTGAGCTGTCTATCACCTGGATTAAGAAATTATCTTTGATGTACTCCGAGAGTCTCCTGGACTGCTTGCAGCTTGTTGTGCTGCTCTTCCAGCAGACGGCAGGGTGACTGAAGATCCCCAGCAGGATTAGAGCCTGCAAGCATGACTTCCTGTAGTTGAAGTAAGAATACTTTATCGACATCCTCCCCTTGATTGGGTGGCCTGTAGTAAACAGCAGCCATGAGGTTTCCTTTGTTGGCTTGACCTCTAATTTTCACCCGTAAGCTCTCAACCTGTTCATTTCATCTTTTCAGATGGCTGTGTGTAGTCAATCCATTTTTTTATATAGAGGGTGACACCCCACACCAGTTTATAGTCATTGATTGCAGCACTCCAGTTGTGTGATTTGTCCTGCCACATTTGAGTGACAGCAACTAGATCATAGCTTTCTAGCAGCACAGCGCCTTCCAGCTCCTTTTGGTTGTTACCAATGCTGCGTGCATTGGTAGAAAGACACTTCAGTTGGGCTATTGACCATATCACCTTGTTTGAGGAAAATGCCCTAGTAACTTTGGGGCATTTCATAGGTGTTCCCCTGTTGGCTCCTAATATATCAGCAGTCCCCGGCTCTTCTCTGTTACCCAAAACTCCATCTCATTCCCCTGCTAAATCTAGTTTAAAGCTCTCTTTATAAGTCCAGCCAGCTTGTTGTTGAAGAGGCTCTTGCCTCACTTGGTCAGATGAATCCCATCAGCGTCCAAGAGACCTGGCTTCTCAAAGATGTATCCATGATCATAGAAGCCAAAACCTTGAGTATGGTACCAGCTATACAGCTAGGCATTTACCTGTTCAATTTGCCTCCCCCTTCCTGAACCCCTTTCTGAGACTGGGAAAACAGAGGAGAATGCCACCTGTGCTCCTGATCTTTTTAATATTTCTCTGAGGGGCATATAGTCTAAGTTGCCTTATTGCAATATCAGTAGACCCTACATGGCACAGTAGGCACAGATGATACTCTGTAGAGTACATCAAGCTTGGCAGCCTCTCAGAAGTGTCACAAATGTGAGGTCCTGGTAGGCAGCAGACTTATCTAGAGAAATTTTCTGGGTGTCAAATAGGTGCTTTGGCTCTCAATAGGGAATCTCCAATTCCTAATACCTTATGTGCTTTTCTGGTGGCAGTGGTTCCTGGATCCTGTCCGTTACTCACATGCTCTTCATTCTCCATCCCCAGAACATCATGTCTGTTATGTAGGAGCACTTCAGGGGATGGGGAAAGGTTCTTCTGCCCTGAGCAGAGGCAAGGGTCCAGTCTCCTTCATCTTGTGAGTTACTTGTGTCAGACAGCTCAAGGTTGGATTCAGGCTTACCTTCCCCTTGTACAGCCTTAAGACAGGGCTGTCACTCAGGCTGGAACAGTGCACAATACCATGTTTCTATCCTTTGCTCACGTTCCTGAATACTGCATTGCCTGTTGAGCTCCTCTGGTAACATAGCTGCTTGTCCGAGGAGCTCCTCCAGCTGGGCCTACTTGCAGCTATGACATCCGCTGTTGCCTTCAATTGCCAGGGGGATTTCCAGATACTGGAGCTCCATGCCACCTAAAGTGTGGACAGCTATCTCAGTCCTTGGGAGGTCCGTTTGGGTGGAGACATCAGCGTAGGTAGGCTGTAGTGCTTCCATTCAGGTTTCAGCCACAGCCTTGTAGTTGTGGTGGGTGGACGACACTATCTTTCAGCAGGTCATAGTCTTCTTGTAGTTCTTAGACAAAATAGGCCACTTATAATATGATAATTCTTTTGAAAGACATTTTTCTTCTAATTCTAATTCCCTGAAAACCTCAAGATTCTGATTAGGCTTGCACAGCCATCAGCTAGGTGGGGTGACCATCAGGGCTGCAGTCTGAGCCTGCGGGCAAGCAGAGCAGGCAGCAGCCCAATCAATCACTGGCAGAGTTGGCAGCTCTTCCTGCGTGCCCTGCCACTCCAACTGCCACATAAACTGCTGACACCACTCCCACCTGATGCCATCCCTGTTTGCACAGCCTGTTAGCGGTGTTCCCCATGGCTGGCATTCCCCAGGGGCTGGTTATCTGCAGCTTCCCATTGTTTGAACTGGTCATGGGGACAGCCGGCACCATCCGACTCTTGCTCATCCCTCTCATGAGACCTACCTCCTGCTGGTTGGTTCCTCCCCCACCAGCAGCCCAAGGATGGTGGGGGCCCAGGAACAACCTTAGACACCCCGCAGGGACCTCACAAGCCTCGCACTGCTCTTGGCAGAAGGCAACTGCTGCTGCTGCTGCCGCTGCTAGCATCAGCTTCCCAAGGTTTAAAATGCAGGAACAAATCCCAGTTTAAGATCCTGGAATCGAATCAATAACAGTGACTACATATGTTTAAGAAAGCCTGGATTTTGGAAATACATATTCATAGATAAGGGAAAATGAAAACTGTTAGGGACCACTTACTTTACCCGACTATCCTTCACTGAGTTTGCCCTCAAGAAATATCTATGCAGCCATGGAATATTTGTCAAGGTAATAGAATATAAGCTATATGGTTTTATTTTACTACCTTCTGATATAATATAATTTTAATGATATTTAATGGAATTTATGATCATCCTACAGCTTAGTAAAATTCTTATGATTCGAAAAGACCTGGTTTTAACACACAACACTGCACCTTTTGAATTTTAAAACCACATTTTAGCAGGTGCCATAAAGACAAGGTTTCTCCATCTTTTACAGGTAGAAGTTTGGTTGCCCGTTGGCTTAATGAGATACTGAAACTTCTAGTCTCAAATTAACCAGAAAGCCAATTCCTAGACAGAAAAAACGCTTTACTTGTGGTAGCTGTAACATGGTGACCTCCAGGGCTACAAAACATTTTAACTGGATGATAGAGACAAATATCTTCATCTCTATCTTTTCGTTTTGCATCTGGCTAAAATATAAGCCTTTAGCTTGTTCACTGAACAGTATTTATCTGTAACTCCAGATTACAAAAGAACCACATTTCCTCTCCATCTTACAGGACTGCAGAGCTGCTCTGGGGATAAGCACCTCATTTCTCTCTCTCTCTGTGTTCAAGTAGTACTATGGCAAAATAGCAGACAGCTGAGCCCAAAACTTTCCAAATTTTAGTTATCCTTCTCTATCTGTTGAATAAAAATACTTCTGGAATTTTTCTAGCTGAGATTTCTAGAGCCCCAAGCATGCATGCAGCAATAATATGGGTTATTGATGCTATTTAGAAGACTGTATTTTCTCTTTGAATATAAGTTTATATTTGTCAAAATATATTCCCTGGATAGGATACTTTAGGGACTATAAAATAGAAATATTTAGCTTTTCCTTTTACTTACTATGGTGGGCCCTATTGAAAGTATAATGCTGCAGAGCTGTGTTTAATGTCTTGTGCACTTTAGGGTTTGGGAGGATCCTGCCTCTGCCCAGCTCAGCAGTTTCTGTTCCTGCTCATACCTCATCACCGTGACCACTGAAGACACTGCTGGAGCTAGAGGAAATTGCTAACCTGTCCCAGTGCAAGGCAGTGCTCCCATATCTTGATAAATTCAATGCTATAACACACTGAAGTACTAAATCCTGCTGTCCCCCCACCCCATGCTTTCAGCACTGTGTAGGATAACAGTATTTTTTATAAAAAGTTTTATTCATCAATTGAGTTGAATTTTGAAAATTCCCAAACTCTCTAGGGAATTATTTAACTTAAATAATGGAAATTCAGCAGAGTGGGAGCATTAGGCAAAATAAATATCCTAATTCAAAGAATGTTCTAGTATTACAGAAAATGGGATAGTTTGAATGACCTGACTCTCTCAGTCCAGATACCACTCAATTCCTCTTCATGGATGTGCTTTGAGAAGAAATAACATCTTTCCAACCTAGCTATAAACACTGTTTCAGTGCCTCTTTCAGGATTATGTTGGCAGGAAAAACACCAAAGAAGGATTTATGATTATTGTTGTTTTACAGTGACATGACCTAAATTATCTGTCTCATGGTGAGACTTCAATATGCTGAAACCCTGTTTAGTTTGTGTAACAGTAAAAATTAAATCTGACAAATAACTCCCTCCAAAAAACGGAACCAACCCAAAACAATAAAACCAAAGCCCCCAAGCCCCAGCACAATTTTTTAATGCAGTTAAATTCAGTCTTGGTGCTATACACTTTGAAGAAAAAATCTTAAGCAATCTTCAAAAAAGTTATCATATTCAAATATGAACTTGGTGTTCTTGTGTGAGCTATTAAAGGCAAAACCAGAGATGAATTCTAGAAATATGAATCAGGCATTTTGAAAGCCAGAATGCTATTACAGGAAAAAAGGAAAAGGCAAAACCTGAGATGAATTCTAGAAATATGAATCAGGTATTTTGGAAGCCAGACCTAAATGAAACATCTACTGCAGTAAATGAGAATCACTCAGAGTTGAAAATTGTAAAATTGATTTAGCATTTCTGAGACCACTTGCAACTTAATATATTCTTCCTCTTAGAATTCCAAATCATGAAGATAAGAATAGTCTATCTCTCATCTATCTCCCTTTTTGGCAATAAGCATCTATTTTAAGTACTCTGTCTTAAAAGGCTGGACTTCCTCTTAGTAGAAATTATATCCACATGCAATTACATCTCTCTGTAAACGATCATATTAGGCAGTGTAATATAAATTAGAGTTCAGTTTACAAGAAGGCTCAGTACTTCTGCAACTTACTGAGAACCTTAGCTTTCTTTATTTCACTGAGTGCCTGGTTTGCAAGTTAAAACATCAATGCACTGAAACACTCTATGATGTAAATGAACTGCTTAGTAATTGACTGATCACTGTAGGTCCCTTCCAACTGAACTCCTATTCTATTCTATTCTATTCTATTCTATTCTATTCTATTCTATTCTATTCTATTCTATTCTATTCTATTCTATTCTATTCTATTCTGCAGTAATCAAAGTGAGTAAGTAGTATTTAACTTCGCAAGCCCAATACTTCCATATGGCAGTATACAATAGTGTACAATACTTCGAATTTTATCTTCACTAGTGTAATTGTTGTGCAGAATGACTCCTTTCTGGGTATTTTGAATTCAGACATGCAGATATCTACTCCCTTTGTGACTCCGGACAGCCCTCCTCTGTCTCCAGTGCTTGTGACTCTACTAGTACAGGAAACTTACAGGTGATCAGCAGGTAAAAAATGCCAGAGGTAGATTATTACACATGGGAGAGATCCAGGAGCTGGAGTGTGCTAAGAAAACCAGTTTCACACTTACACAAGAAAGGAGGTTTATTTAAGCTTAATTTAGCTTACAGTGACTCTTTGCATTGCTGAAGCCAATGCAAACTTCACTACATTGCTTCACCTACATCTCTAAGCTTCATGAAGAAGAAGAAGCCAGTTTGGTTCCTGGTCTGTCCTGTTAGTTGGCCAATAATTTGTGTCACCTAATGTCAGTTGTCATAGCTGATTTTCTACTTGAATGCAACTCCTAAATTCCCAGCAATGACACATAAGTGTCAATTCCATTGCTATCAACATGTTTTTGTAGCCATCAATATTACGCTCTTTGTTAATTATTTTTGTAAATCTTACCTTTTTCTCCTACTTTAAATCTATTGTTAAATCACAGAAATTATATTTGTGGAGATGCAGCTGATAAACTCCATCCATATCCTATTGTTTTTGGACTGTCATGTCACTACATCTTCTGTTTCTAACATCAGAAGCAACAAGTACATGTTACAGTGTCATCAGAAGCTATGTATGCATTCATAAGCTTCTAACATTAAATATGTTCCTTTCATATAATGAGTACACAGTACCATTGTGATTGTGTCTTACAATCACAAATGAACTTAATAGCTTGTTCTGTTTTCATATGGCATGCTTTTATAGTGTCTGAACTCCCAACAGACTTAGATAACTTCTATATAATTCTTTAGTCAGGGGCAAGTATAGACATTCTTGAAATGTGATTGTCTGAACTTCCAACAAGCTTAGATAACTTCTATATAATTCTTTAGTCAGGGGCAAGTATAGACATTCTTGAAATGTGATTGTCAAAACTGGAATTTAGCAAGAACCTTTTGACAGAGAGTTCGTCTTACCTAAATGCAACAAAATCTGCTTCATCCAGACTTGATGGATTGACCCTGCTGACTACACTAGTAAAGCAGACTCTCAGAAATTAACTTTTATCATAACCTATATAGTCAAACAGAACAAAAAGCTACAAGACAATGTAAGAGAAGTAAAAAAAAAATATGATTTTTAGGTAATTATCTGAGTTTCGGTAATTCACTGAGTAAGCTGATGCTTGTTCATCACTTTGAGCATACTTACTTTCTTTAAGAAGATTTTGTGTTAACTAAATTTTATAATATATTCTTTTAACAAGTTTGTCCCTCCTGTGTGTGAAAGAATTAGAGGTTTCGTTTTTGAAATTATATGCTTATGCTGGTATTTGGGCAGTGCATGAACAGTGTCCTGATTTGAAAAACACCTTCAGAAA
>WEKW01027093.1:1298-17078 GCA_013389905.1 Sula dactylatra
TAGTGTAAGCGCTACCTAGCAACAACTAAAAACATCAGTGTGTTATCACATTATTTTCATACCAAGTCTAGAACACAGTACTATACTAGCTACAGTGAAGAAAATCAACTATCCCAGCTAAAACCATGATGATTATGTTATCATTATCATTATTATTATCATTACCATTGCTATTCTTACTATTTTATTTTAATTATTGAACTGTTCTTATCTCAACCCATTTGTTTTCTTGCTTTTGCTCCTCCTATTCTCTTTCCCATCCCACAGGGGTGGGGGGAGTGAGCGAGCAGCTGTGTGGTGCTTAGTTGCTGACTGTGGCTAAACCACAACAATAGTGCATTAACTTCCCAACGAAAATCACAGCATACAGTTTGATCAGTAAATTTTATGTCACTTCCTTCTGGCACCTCTGCTCCAGGAAGCTGCAATATTTTCAAATGTCTGCAGTTCAAACCCATGTTTCTTTTCAAGAGTTGACTAAAGACAGCTTTTTCTATGACAGACATGGATTGTTTTTTTTTTCTTTTTTCCCCCCATATGTGAATGGCTTATTTAGTGAAACAAAGTAGTGAACACTTTTCTGAAGTTTTCACACTGTCCGTTGTTCCCTTGTGAGCTGGGAAATCACTAAGTACAGTTCCATGGGACTTCTGTGTGCAGGTCTCAGAGCGGTTTGCTCTGAGTAGTTGGCTTTTGTCCCCTGGAGCTTGCAGGGGCCCAAGAGGGAAAAGGATGCTAAAGGGAGGAAGAGGGATGCCTCAGCTCCCCCTGCACTCTCTGAGCCACGCGGATCACTTCGGGCCAGCTTCCTATCCAGCACAGAGCTGTCACTGACCCATCCTAGCTTTCCCCCTGTCCTCACACATGTCCCAGCTCACAACTACTCTTCTCCCCCTTCTTGTCCCTGGGAACCTCTCTGATATGTCCCAGCACCCACTCCATCTCTAAAAAATTTTCTCACAGTCCTATTCCCAAAGAGCCCATCCTGCTACTGCCTCCAAAAGCAGTTTCAATCACACTGCTGTGAAGTCCTCAGTCAGCAATTCATAAACAGTTGAATGGTTGAGGTTTCACATCCCCACACCCTTGAAAGTAAGAGTAACCTGCATGGATAAATATCCATGGAAAATAGCTACAGAGCTCACAGCTACTGTCTGCATTTCTGCAGTTCATGGAATGCAAGTCCAAGTCCTCTGTGATCTGTGACAAAATATCCAGGGAGCTTCAAAGCAAGTTTGAAAACTATCCACTCACACTTTTTCTAACTACTCCTTCCTGGAAGAAGACCTTTATTCACTAGATGAGCTGGTGAAATCCTTCTCAAAATTAGTGATGCTCAAGGAACTACAATCACCCTAGGTCTCCTTTGTCTTTTTTTTTCCTCTTTGTATGCTAATCGAAGTGCTCTAGATAATTGCACTCTGCTTGCTTATGACTTATTTTATACTACCTTGTAAGAAGTGATACAAGAAATGGTGCAATGATGTATTTGATTATAACAGTGCTTATATTAATAATGGTAAGCAAGAACTGGTAGATAGAAGGGCTTTGGAACTTGCCTCAGTAAATCTTTCTACTGCAAACAATTTTGGGTCCTCTCATGCTGTATCTTAAAGTTCATTAAAAACCTGGCAAACTTTCAGGGAAATTCCAGGAATTAATGATGACAGAATTAGTGTTAACTCTGGAGTTAATAAAAAGGAAAAGTGAGCAAGTGGCTGTGTGGTGCTTAGTTGCTGGCTGGGGTTAAACCACAACATGGTCCCTTCCTCTGGGCTCCCCCACCCATCTGTTCTCAGCCAGTGAATGTGCCATTCAACCTCTCTCTGTTAGTTTTGTTGAAATGAAGAATGCAGCTATTGCTGGGGTCAAGGTATCTGTTATTTTCCTCTAGCTCAGTATATTTATTGCGGTTTGTTGTGGTTTAACCCGAGCTGGCAACTAAGCACCACACAGCTGCTCACTCACTCCCCCCACCCCAGTGGGATGGGGGAGAGAATCAGAAGAGTAAAAGTGAGAAAACTCATGGATTGAGATAAAGGCAGTTTAATAGGTAAAGCAAAAGCCGTGTGTGCAAGCAAAGCAAAACAAGGAATTCATTCACTCCTTCCCATCGGCAGGCAGGTGTTCAGCCATCTCCAGGAAAGCAGGGCTCCGTCAAGCGTAACAGTTACTTGAGAAGAAAAACACCATCACTCCGAACATCCCCCCCTTCCTTCTTCTTCCCCCAGCTTTATATGCTGAACATGATGCCATATGGTGTGGAATATCCCTTTGGCCAGTTGGAATCAGCTGTCCCAGCTGTGTCCCCTCCCAGCCTCTTGTGCACCCAGCAGAGCATGGGAAGCTGAAAAAGTCCTTGACTAGTGTAAGCACTACTTAGCAACACCCAAAACATCTCCACATTATCAACACTGTTTTAAGCACAAATCCAAAACATAGCCCCATACTAGCTACTATAAAGAAAATTAACTCTATCCTAGCAGAAACCAGGACATGGTTTAATCTGAAAGGAGAATGCCCAGCCTTAGCACACATTGCAACCAAGCTCTGTTGTAGAGTTTTGGTTTGTCTCTGCAGTGCAATTGCTGAAATCACAGCTACTTCCCAAATCTGCTGCTAAAAGCCAGCTTAGGTGAGGTCTGCTCTATGACAGTGCTGCTTCCAGCTTTGTGAGATGCGTTATCTACATTCAGTACATCCAGTGGCTATTCCTCCTTACCAAAAGCTAACGACCAATGGCTAGTGCCTGCTTGGCAGCCTGTTGCAAGCAGAGTACCCTGAAGGTTGATATTGGGACCCATATTGTTCAATGTCTTTGTTGATGACCTGGAAACTGACACTGAGCATACCCTCTGCAAACTGGAGGTGATACTAGACCTGGAGCATTGCTGACATACTGAGAGACAGAACTTCAGCCCAGAAAGACCTGGATAAATGTACTGACTGGGTTTACTGCAGCCTTGTGAAGTTCAGGAAGGAGAAATGTGAAGCTTTGTAGCTGGGGTGAAATAATCTGATATGTCAGTACAGGCTAGGCAGTGACAGGCTGAATGGCACCTGGCTGAAAAGGACCCAGAGGTTACGGTGGATACCAGGGAGAACAGTAGCCAGTTGTGCTCCTATCATGAATAAGGTAAGCTGCGTGCTGGGCTGCATTAGGAAGAATTTGGCCAACAGATTGAAAGAAGTAATTTTCCTCCTTTGCCCCAATGCTGGTGAGGCCATAACTGGACAACTGAGTTCAGTTTTGGGCCTCCTGTTCAAGGGGGATGTAGAGAAACTGGAGAAAGTCCAATGGAGGGCTCCAAGATGTTGGGACCTAAAGCACAGGACCTGTAAGGAGGGCTGAAGGAGCTGGGCTTGTTTAATCTGACGAGGAGGAGGTGAAGGGCTGATTTTATAGTTCTTAAAGGGGAGTTACTAAGACTATGGAGACAAATTCTTCTTAGCTACAGTAGGTGATACAACAAGGGGCAACAGCAACAAGCTGCAGCACAGGTTTTTCAGGGTGGACATTAAGAAAAGCTTTTTCACCAGAAGGTTGGAGCAGAACTGGAGTGGGTTCCCCAGGGAGGCATTCAAATCACCACCCTTAAAGGTTTTCACCACTTGGCTAGATAAAGCCACAGTTTGCCTGATCTAGTGCTGGTGATAGGCCTCTTTGAGCAGGCGGTTGGACTAGAGACCCCCCAGAAGACCAACCAACTTTTCTATGGCTCTTTGATTCCCTCACAAACTCAGGTTTCGAGCTGGAAAGTCCATGCTCCCATAAGCACATGTGGGAGAAATCTCTGGGCTTCCCTACCTCTGTCCCTAGCACTGCCCCCATTCTCCTGCCCTGGCCTAGCACCACCTGATAGTCATTTGATGGTGTGCCAAATCAGGTCTATGAATGCCTTTGGGTCAAAGATTACTTTGGTGACAGTCATTAGTTGCTTCCAGAATTTACTACCTAGAAAGTTTTCTCTTGATTAGATCTCTTATGCATCCTTGCCTGGTGGAAACCAGCAGGCCTGCTTATTTATCTTAATTCCTTTTTCAAGCCTGGCTTTTAAAACTGAGTATGAAGTTCATTTGACCAGTCTAGACAATAGCTACTGATTGGAAGTGTAGCAACCTCAAAGCTGTCTTGTGCAATGAAACAGATGGGACAAGTTGAACTTGAATGGAGTTTGATGCAGGAAGGTATTGAAGAGTGCTTGTTCCAGCTGCCCTGTGATTAATATTATGTTGGTGCATGATGAATGCACAAAAAAGCAACATCACTCTAAAATACTCCAAAAGCAATAACTGTAAGCCCATCAGTTTTACCTTCTTAATATTTCCAATATGCTTTTCACTACTGGAACCCACCTGTGCCTACCCATTATCAGAAAATGTTTTTGACAGTGACCTTTCATTGGGCTTTAATACGTGAAAAGGGCATTCTCAATTTTTTTGTTAAATAGATAAAGCTTCAAACAGCTCCTCCAGATGACCTGTGGACTCTGCAGCCTTGGCAAATCTCCTCATGTGATTTGCTAAGAGTGGTATTACCTGCAGTGCTGATAAAGGTCCCACTTTCAAACTGTTGTCAGTTAGTCTGACTGCCTTTTTGTGATCCCTCTCTAGACATACCCAAGAATAATGAATAAGATAGTCTTTTACTTCAGCTGCTAAAACCCCCAAACTGCTTTTTCTTTATAAATTAAGTCAAAGTCTAGCATCTCAATAGTAAAATCTTTGCATTCTTCAGCAGCCTGTCTACAGACCATTTTGCATTTTATTATCAGCAAAATAAAACTTATCGACTGATTTTGTTTTGAGAAGTGGCAGGATAATTTACTGCAAAGCCATAAATCCTGCATTTGCTCCCGAGCATGACTTATCATCTGAAAAGAAAAATAACCTAGATTATTTAGGACAAGTACTTTCTGCATATGAATGCTCCATGCATGATACACTTCCCTTCCTGGCTTTAAAATATTTTCAAGCTGAATTTGGAAATTAGAGGCTGTGAATGCCGATACGATAATGGGATGTAAAAAGCCACAATAGCCAACCTGATTCAAGAGACCTAATTCTGCTTCCATTTAACTCCATTAGTAAATAGATCACACTCATCAAGACAAAAGCCAAAACCAGATAATAGACTGAAGTATCCAGTTCAGCATGTAGCAGGATGAACCTGCTTGCATCTTTATTCCTTGGCTGTAATAGATCTCGAATGCCTTACTGATAGATAAAACAAACCAAGAGAACTATTGCTCTCGTTTCATTAGATAGTGGTGTCTGTGAATAGCAACTGATAGGCATATTTTTTTTTAACCTTGAATATCTGGTGTCAGATGTAATATAGGTCACAAATGAAGTGGGTTTCTTGTAGACCAGTAGTTCTCAAAGGTTTTGAATGCATCCACTTCCTCTGTTTGTGTGATGCTTGTGCATGCCCTCCCCAGACTGAGCAGTGGCTCAGGGCAGGGCAGGCTGGCTGCAGGGTGAACCTCATGCTCCCACCCTGCAGGAGCTGGTTTGCTGCCAATAGTTAAGATCAGATAGCTGGTCCTTGGCTAGTCCAAGTTATGATTAAAATCAATAAATAGTCACTAGTTTTCTGTTGGCTGTTATATAAGAATAAGGTAAAGAAGCAGAAAGTGATTTTATATAAAAACTGTAGAGGAATGAGAGCTAGAAATGAGGGAAGCAACTCTTTCCCATGCATCTTTTCAAACAGAAGATGCCTTACCTGTGAGCAAAGTGTGGTTCAAGAAACAAAAATGAGACCAGACATCACTAGACACACCAAAGTCAATGAGAAGGCTCCTTAGTCAGCTCCTTATTTTGGGTACATCGTTATGCAAGTAGATCATTACGATTAACTGCTTCCATTCATTATCTTTCCAAAAATCATGTTATAAGAAATACGCAGAAAAATTGGGCTGAAAAGGGAACAATCTTGACCATGAAAAGAACTCTACCTAACTAAAACAAGAAAGAGAAAAGAAGCCTTTCATCACTCTACTAGGCTTGTTAACAACAGAAGGTGGAATTTTGATCTTAGTAGTTTATTCAGTTCCCAAAGTCTGTAGACGTAGGTGTTTTCCCTAACTGATTTAGGCTTTGCTGCCTCCCAAGAGTGGGGTGGTGTTTGTTTAGAAGTGTTGTCAAGCTGAGGTTTGCTTTTCAAATAAGTCAATAGCAATGGTAATAAAATACTTTTCACTTCTAAATGTCCTTTCATCTAAGATGTCAAAGCACTTTGCAAAGTTAAATGCTTCTCACAATACCGAAATGTAGGTATGATTATCCCAGTGGCAGCAGCAATTAGAACATAGGAACAGAGTGAGAAAGTTGTTTGCTTGTGTCAGTGGCAAAAAAGGAAACAGAATCTCGGGCAGAAGTTGCTGCATACACAGAACGAGGGAAACCTAATGTGTTTCACCTGGAAATCTGTTTTCCTCTGCATTTCAGTGCTGAGATGATGCTTAGCTTTTTTTCTGTCTCAACCATTACACTAGTTGTGTTTTTAAAGTTATTTTTGTGATGTTGAGTATTCAAGGGCAAATAAAATTTTCAAAGGAAACAGCTCCTTTCCAAACAGGAAACATGCATACTCAAGAGTGAGGGAGAAAACAAAAATGTTGATGGCTAACAAAAATCATCTGAGCTCCCACCTCAAAGACCCGAATAAATCTTATTCTAATAAGTAGAGACATCCATGTGCCTGATCATTATGGGTAACTGCATACAAGTTTGGTAAGAAAATATTTGAAAGAAAAGGAGTATTTTCTTTCTCCTCCCATTACCTCTACTTCTCATGATACCTACCAGCTGCCAAAGTGTTTAAACTCCTCTACAACTGGGATTTTAAACTAGTGAAATGTCAAGACAGTTGTCACAGCCCAAACCAGTACTGCAGTCACTACATAAATAGTGACTTTCAGTGCAATTCAAGATAATCTGAGCATATCCTAAAGGATTTTAACTAGTGAGCAGAAGCCTTTCTGCAAACACCCTCGCTATTGTGTGCCGCCTTGATGGCAATGCTGGAGCAGCCAAGCTCGGCAAGGAGAATCAGGCAGCATAGGTCACGTTGCACCACGCTGTGAGCTGGGCTGGGGAAGAGGCATCACCACGCCAGTAATCCTGTGGTCTGTAACTCCCATGTTGTCTGTCCGTGTTGCTGCCTACAGTTTGGCTGCAGACAGGGCTCAAAACCTGCAGAGTCGGGGTGTGCTTGGCTCTGCTTTGCATCCACCCAGACTGTATGAAGAAGCAGATTGGAGCCTGCAAGACACAGAAAACACTGTGGCCTGCTGTCTCCAAAGCCTGCTGGAGTTTACACCACAGTGACCTCTTAGATATTGTGACTGGAGGGATGGATCATAGACATTGAGCAAGACCAGTCTTGAGACAAGCCTAAAACCAAGTTTAATATGCCAAGTAGAGAAACTTGCTCTTTGTCACTGCATCTTAAAGTCGCTGAGAACACAGCTCTGAAAGTGCAGCTGATACCAGCGTCCTTATCCCAGACAGGTTTTGCACTTCTCACTATGCGCTTCAGTTGCTTGGAGTCCAGGAACAGGCCACCAGCAGGCATGAATGGATGATGGAGGAAGATCAAGCCATCCCTCCTTCCTTTACCAATGCGCTGCTGGCCCCAAGGTTTTGGGAGTACCAGGCTTTGCTGCAGCCTGTCCAGACCTGCAGATTCTTTTCTGGTCCTCAGAATGGTGGGGTTTTGGGGTTGTTTTTTTGTTTGTTTTTTTTTTCTTGCTTTTAGTTTAACAGGAAAAGGTGGGAAAAGTGGAACAGAGCTTAACTACTCAGTGAGTGGTTTGCTATTATTTTTCAGCAGGTATTAAGAAATTCATTTGGATTTCCTACTAACTGAAAAACACTCCCTGCCAACGTGTTTCCCAGTGTTATCAGGATGCTTCTGGATTTTCTACTCTAATGGCAATTATCTCAGTGGAACAGCAGTTTTCCCCCCTTCCATCTGTGTTCTGCACTGAAACAAAGAGGAAGCTGGTGTCTGCTTGTTTTACACAGCTTGACCCCCAGCCTGCAATTTTTTATGATTTGTGTGGCAGTGAAAGGCAAAGAAAGGGGAAAAAAAGCAAGAGCACAAGGAAGACAAGGAGAAATAAGCTTCATTTTCCCAAGCTGCCCTAGGACTGACTGCAACTCAGCTAGGGCTGATTTGTGGCCATTGAGTAAGCAAACACAAAAGCATCAGGGAAAAGGCACAAAAGGCTCTCCTTAGGGATTGGCAGCTTATTAAGGACCATTATTAATACAAGTTCAGCTTAAATTCTATTCTATTCTATTCTGTTCTGTTCTATTCTTAAATGACAGGGTCACCTACATGATGCTGTTTGGGCTCCCTGCCTTGGTCTCATAGCATCTTGCCATGTTTTCATTCAGAGGGTTTATCTGACAAGCACATAACCCTAAATTGACCAACATTTATCCTCAGTTATCTGAATATATAGACTCTGCACTCACTCATCACTGACTGAAAGGACACCACACTCACCAATACCCTCCCTTATCTTTAGTGGAAGGAGGAATCACTTGGATAAGAATCTGCTTTTTGTTTTGAACTTTAAAAGCCACATTTCATTAAGAAAATGAAATCAATTAGTGGCAAAGGACTACATGGGAAGTATTACAATGGTCTACTATTTAAAGGCATTTTTACAGGCATCTAATATAACAGCTGTGTCCTGCAGTCCAGGATGATGACTGGTCTCATGCTGGACCTGACAAATGGAAGAACCATTCCTTGTCTCCAAAACATTAGGACCATGGTTTAAGAGAACACAATTTACCAAGAGTGAAATAGTTTAGACTAATGTTTTCTGGTGTTAATTTGTTTCTTACAAGATCCCAAATTAATTACCCTTATTTTATTGCCTCCTTTTTCTGAAGCAGTTTAATAATAGCATTCCAGAGAAGCTTCAATTAAATTAGACATTAAAATTTTGAAACATTATAGATTAAATTTGATGAGCATCTGTTGCAGAATAAGGTTTTTTTACATGGCTTTGGTTTAGCAGCAATTTAGGTTTTATTAATATTTTTGAGATAGATCACAAAAATTAGATTGTATAATTCTTGACAGCACTTAAGCATCAGCCAATTTAACGGAGCAATTCAATGGAATTTGTTACAATCAAAATAGCAACTTAGTTAAAGATTCGAGAATGGCAAGGGTCACCCGAAACTTACAGCAGGGTTGCACACACAGATGGGGTTTAAGTCAAATCATTCACATACATGGACAGACAGACAAACAGTTCTGAATCAAATTGCACACATACACACACAGAGAGGTTAACCTGTGATTAAAATTTCCCTTTTCATGAGTTTCATGAATTACTCAATTTTATGTGCTGGCATTCTTCAATGGACAGTCAGTGAACCTCGTGAAATCAGGCGTTTAAGTCCTCATGAAATTGTTGACGGATGATCCTTCAATCCTTGTGAAATCTACCCTGAGAGGCGTCCCAGCTCAGGGGGAGATACTGTGTCACACAGCCAGCTGCGGTCCCAGAGAGCTCAAAAGGTCTCCCTCTTGGATTGCCTTTTATAGGACCTCAAGATGATTGGCTTTAGTCAGTATTTCCCATTCTGGCCACAATTCGTGCTGAGACATTCTGGTATACAATTCAGGCAGCAGATGGCCCAGGTGAGACCAGAGGGTGCCTGACGCCCAAGTCACTGCACTTGTGACCAAGATAACAGCACAACGGGGCTTATCCCAAGATCTCAGAGTGGCCCAGGGAGCTGCACCACCACAGCATCCTATGAGAGATAAAGAAAGGAAAAAAGCATATTTTTGGAACAGCATAATCTATTATTTGGTTATCAGATGCCTCCCTCCTGACAGTTCCTGTTAAAGAGCAAGATATTAAGCACTCTTTTTTTCTACCAGAAACAACTGAAAAAGAATGACTGAACTGAGCATGCACCTTCAGTGTTTAGTACGGTGAGTCCACGATGCTCCTCTGTTTCCCAGCAGCATCACAGGAAGGAGGCATACAGGGAATGGAAAGTTAAGGGTAAGGTGGTGATCTAGTCCACCCTTGTCCCACTTTTTTCCCTGCTAAGAAGCTTTGCAAAGTCTCTGACTCCTGCACATCAGTAGCAGCAGAGGACTGCTTAACTAACCTGTCATGGGGTTTTGCAGTCTCTCAGACTTTGCATGAAAGACAATCTTTGTTTTAGAAAACTACTTCTTTTGTCCTTCAGAAACCAATACTAATTTGAATAAAAAGTAAGAACCAGTGACTGGGGGAAGATAAAAACTACAAATAAAAGGCTCAGCAGTTGTAAATCAGCGTGAATCTATTGACTTCAGCGGAGCTACACCAGTGTGGACAAACTGAGGTTATCATCACTGTTATCACTGAGGATGTGACATTCTTTTGGGGAGGAGTTTTATCTGTAACAGCTTATTTTATTACCTTTTCCCTGCTTAGCCCATACTTGCTTGGCATTTTATTGTCACCTCTGTAATAATCAAGCTTTTTCTCTTTTAGGTGTTGAAGTTAGGCATTGTGCAACTTTAACAGTGGTCAGAGTCAGGGAAGAGACCACTGGCATCTTGTGACTCTTCCGTGATGTTTGTGCATTAAAAGAAAATCTAAGAAACTATGACAATTTGGTTAAAAAAAAAGGTTGTGTGAGTTTAAGGCTGCTCAAGGGCAACCTTAATTTATGTGCCAATAAATTACAGAAATATTTTCTCTACTATTCAATTTTTTCTACAAGTAGTTTCCTTGGCAACGGCCACATTACATGGAACTTACCCAAGCTCTGAGTTCCAGCAGAGTACTTTCCCTAACAAAGGAACATACTCATCTATCATGTAAACGCCTGATTTGTATACGGTTTTGAGAGAGGGGAGAAAATGAAATTTATGGCAAATTAACACAGCCCTTCTCTTTTACTGGAGTCAGATCCATGCACTTTTCAGTACTGCTCTCCTGCTTTTCATTTATATCTTGATGATAACTTGTCTATTAAAATCATAAAAGACTAGGATTGTGAACCGGGTGTATTAAAAACTGCAAAAGGAGGGCAGGCTGCTGGTGAAAAGGAGGGGGGTGGGGGCTGGTTTAAAAACAGGAAGGTGGCAGTCTTCTTCCATTCAGAATTGCTACTGAAAGTGTGCTCTGTTGTTCAGTTATGATGATGGCACTTAGTCCTTTTGTGGGCAAAAATAAAGGATCTCAGCCTGATTACACATCAAATTGCTATTTCCTTTTAAACTCTCACCTTTTTCAGTGCTGCAATTACTCTGCCCCATAACCCTTGCCAGGTTTCTGGCTTCTCACATGCAGGTCCCTTCAGAGGTGTGTAGGCAGTGTGTACCTAGGAGCGATCTAGGGATCTGTGTGGCTGTTGCTGTTCTAGGAGCCCTCTCACCCTCCTGAGGCATTCCCAAAAATAAACTGAAAAGCTGTGGTCAGAGCCAAGCCTAAACATCATCTCTGGGTGTGGAAATATGCAGCTCTATAGAAAGGGGGAGAGCCTGTCCCACCTTCCCCTTGGAAGGAATGCATTGTTCCCTTTCCATATGCTCCTACTCTCTTCCCAGTGAAGGATGCAACTGGCTTCCCCAGCAAAGTCCTGGCTTTGCTCTCCCATTCTCATAAACCTACCATGGAAAATGGATTTGGTGTTGTCGGATTTAACCTCCAAGGGAATGTTTCTGCAAGACTGGAATAAAATTTGTCCCACTGCTTTCATCCCATGGTTTACATTCAATCCATAAGTCAATTTTATGTTTTTAAGATGTTCTACAGCTTTTTTCCCCATTCCTGTGCCCATCAACAGTATGAAGCTGGAATTAATTATTTTGTTTTATATCTGTTTGCAACTCTCTGCTCTTGGAAAAAGAATTTCATTAGCCACTCTTCAAACTTTTACACTCTGAAATCTCAGGTACTCCTTGTATTTGAATTTCTCTCATGGGCAGACAGGATCCTTTCCATCCTTTCTGTGTTAGTGGGAATTTTGTTATTGAGTTCAATGGTGGCAGAATGCTGCACTGCCTGTGCCTATTCCATTTTCCTCCCATCTGTCTATTTGCTTTAGTTCAATTAATACAAAAGCTAAAGGACTCAGATTTAATAATATCTTTTATTTTTGCACACCCAAGTGCATGTAGGATTATATAAGACTTATTATTGTAGCACATTTCCTACTGAACTGTGTTCTGCTCTGAAGGAACAGCAATTCTGAATAGCTTTGCAAAAATAATTTCTCTCAGTTAGCAATTAGATTAATTATTTCCTGTTTTAAAAGTCCCTGAGGTACCAAACCCCATAGATAATATGTAATTATGCTGCTCCAATTCCAGGTCAGTATGAAGGTGTGATTGTGATGAAATACATGTTTCTTTTTACTTAATAAAATGAACAGGGCAGACTATTCTGTGGTTAACATAAGATTTATGGAGACTGCCATAATATATTTCCTTTAACTGCCTGATCATTGCAAATTATGTGATAGATAAACACATTCTCATCATGTAGTGGCCTTATTTAGTTTTGCTCCCCTCCCCCCAGCATTTAATTGCACCCATCCTTCAGTCAGCCTATCTCCCCCTTAATTATATGCTGTAACATGAATTTCTCTAGCTAGTAGCTGTTCAGAGGCTGGGAAATGAAAAGTCACTGCAAAGTCACCTCATCTTTGAACAGACAGCACAGGGTNCAAGGTTTAATTTTTCTTTTGTCCACTGGACAAAAGAAAAATTAAACCTTGTCTGCACACAGGTTACTGCCTGTTGCTCTGTGTGCAGACAAGGTTTAATTTTTCTTTTGTCCAGTGGGAGATGAAACATTTTTGCTAACTTTGGGGTATTTTTTGCTTGCCCTGCTAACTCCAGTGAGAAGCTGCCGCAAACTGGGATTTCAGTAGCTAGCTCAGGAGGTGGTGTGAATCTTTTCCTCATTTTCTGGGGATGAGGTAAAGGCAGCCCAGTATCTGTATGATAACTAGCGATCAGCCTATTTGCTTGAATGTAGAAGAGTGTGTAAATATGTTGCTGTTTGGCTTTTTTTTCAATATAGTAATGGTGCTAAGTTACCTGGTCTATTCATCAAATACTGTACCATCATGCTATGCCAAAAAAAACCCCAACTTATAAGACCCATTTTAAAATAGATACTAAATATTGCCCTGCCTCCTTCCAGTTAAATTGTTTAATGACATCACTGGGAACTCATAAAAAATCTGATTTCTCTCTTCAGTTCCTAAACTGATCATATCTTTCCATGGAACTCTGAGCCATTCAGCTATGCCGTTCTCATAAATTCGGACATATTTTTTAATCAAAATCACTCTGACATACTGTAAATTCTCCTTCCTTCAGGTCCTAAAATATTTCAGGCCACATCACTGAATATATTGAGCAATATCCTAGAAAATGCTTTCCATATCCCTTTCATACACTACCTATTTTTAAAAGGAAAAGTTATGCTTGGGCAGCAAAAAGATGTGACAAAAACCATCACTGTGTATTATGAGGTCACTAAAATGGCACACACACAANAGTACTGGAGAGCTAAACCATGCCAAAATATCTTCACCAAATCAGTTATTTATGGGTGCATTGTATGATAACATCTTACTCATTGGTCTAATAGCTATGTTTTTGTGACCATACTGTGTTGCTGAAATGGTCTTTCTAGAGACCATGAAGAATTAACAATTCTTTTCATCTTCATTTATGATGCCTTTCCCACTAAAAGCTTGAAGTTCGGAAGAATGTAACGAATAAGAGAAAATAAGATAGCTCTGTAGGAGCTAGGGGTCACATATATGGAAATTGCCATTTGAAATATGACCTTCCAGCTCTGATCCTGAACCCTCTGCTGTCAATGGGAGTCTCTGTTTTGAAGAACCCCCTTGAAATGTTGAAATGCTAGAGTATTTCAACAGACATGCCACAAGCACAAAAGCAGTCTTTACCATTAGTCATTTCCTCTTTAACTTTGTTTTCTGATGAAGGGGAGTAATGTCTAATTATTTATTTTACTGATAGAGTTAAATAGGTGACTTAACATTCTTCTTGTGCCTGCATTAATTTTTCAGCTGCCTAATACACTACATCTCTCTATTTTCAAGACAGCTTACTGTGCCAATTCTTTTTGATGCAGTCTTCATGAGTACAGAAAGCCCATACAGCAACCCACAACTTGATCTACTAGTTGTAAATGGAAACTTTTGGATCAAGTTCCATGAGCCTGACAGTGACTGCATTGATCATATTATTGAGACAGGAGTCTGCTCTTTTACATCTACAGATATAATGGGAAAGTGGTGTGTAGGCAAGAAGTCAAATGCAGAAGTGTAGAGACAGACTAGCTTTTCGCCCTCTTCAGAAGCAAGGCACAGCTATTTCCTTCATACAAATAACATGGCAAATGCATCCCTCAGTCACTTCAGTGCCATTCTATTACATTTTTCATTGCAGTGGCAATGATGTAACTGAGAGCTGAGTTTGGTACAATGTACTTTGTTCAGCCATTTGCCAAATTTAATGAAGTGATAGGGAATCTTTTAAGATGGATTTGGCCTGCATTGTATGATTAAATGGGAGAAGTATCCCCATTATGTGTTAGATATACTTTTGGGTAGAGATCAGATTTGCCTGGTTGGCTGAATTCAGGGTATTTTACCTTTCTGGCTCCATCAGATCCAATAAAAATTTTCAGAATTATTTTGTGCCCCTTTCATTTTGATTTTATTTAATGCCTTTATCTTCTGACTTCTGATTTCTAAAATTTTGAATCAGCCTCTTTCGATTTCATTAGAAAGACCATTTGCTCCAGGAACCAACAGACCGCATATAGATCTATGCCTCTGCTAGCCACGTGGAACTGGTAGAAACAGATTTTTTACTGGAATTTTCCCTTGCAATAGGCAAGTCAATACATTTAATCTGGGTGCTGTTGCTCCAGAGACCTTGTGGACGTAAAGGTAAAATATTATCAAATTCTTCCACTTCTGGATGACAGCTTAGAACATCCACCCTCCACTAGTGGGGTCTGGAAAGAAAACCTTTGCTATTTTAGCAATACTGGAAGTAGAGTGTGGTGGAGGAGAAACTCAGGCACCAGGAAGAACATAATGCATATTATAATTATTATGACAGCGTCTGAAATCCTCAGCTAAGATCATAGCACTATTTTGGTAGGCACTACAGAAACACTGAGTAAGAGAAACAGCCTTCAGGAGTTCACAGTTTGACCAGGAAAGGCATGGACATCAAGTGGACATGGATTCAAATTCAGATTAAGTTTCACGCCAGAAACATAGTGTCATGGTTTTAGCTGGGATAGAGTTAATTTTCTTCACTGTAGCTAGTATAATGCTGTGTTTTAGACTTAATATGAAAATAATGTGATAACACACTGATGATTTTAGTTGTTGCTAGGTAGCGGTTACACTAACCAAGGACTTTTCCAGCTTCCCATGCTCTGCCAGGTACACAAGAATCCGGGAGGGGAGGGGATACAGGCAAGAGAGCTGATCCGAATTGGCCAAAGGGTATTCCATATCATGTGACGTCATGCCCAGTATATTAACTGGGGGGAGTTGGCCGGGGGAAGGAGCGATTGTGGCTTGGGGACCAGCAGTGTTGGTCAGCGGGTGGTGAGCGGTTGCAGCACTTGTGGGTTTTTTTTCCTTTTCTCTCTTTGCCCTGTGTTTCGTTTCTCTCTCTCGTTATTTCCTTTTATTATATTATCATTATCATTATTATTATCATCACCATTA
>WEKW01027094.1:347-68774 GCA_013389905.1 Sula dactylatra
TATTCTCCTGAAAGAGTCGCAGAGCTGAGCTGGATGGTCTTTCTTAATGTAAATCACTGATTAATAAAATGTGTTATAATAGGTGTGACATGCACTTTAAGACTTTCAAAGCTATGTAGTCTTCCATTAATTCAAGTGCAAATTGGAATATGGTTACATTCTGTTGAAATAAAGTGACTGAGACTTCAAGGGTCCCATTTTACTTACATTTATGAAGTTTGTGATAATTCACCGCAGCAGCAAAAACTGGCAAGAACAGAGAGATTCAATTTGGTCTCTCTCCTTCTCTCTCTCTCTCTCTCTCGTCCTAATGCTTAATAAATTTTCCAGAAGAGAGATACACATACTATATTCTCAGGGCTGTTAGTTTAAGAAATGTACTGCTTGCTTTTTCCTTTTATAAATTAATTACAGTTGAACCTTCTACTAAATCCAGAGAAAATATTTCTGTTTGTAAAAAGGTTTTTCATACATTATGGTCTAATCCTGTATGATTTAACTGTGGTCATGATCTTTTTCTCACACTGTGGAAAACATGATTTCACTACAGAAACTTTTTTTTTTCCTGATATACTGTGTCTTTCTCACATTATACAAGTCGTTGAAATTGTTTACTTTTTGTCATTGTTTTTCTTGGTCAGATAATACTTGTGCAGGGAGAGTCATGAGGAAGAGCTCAGCTTAGTCCTATTGAGCCTAAGAGCATTTAATCCGCCCATTCTAGGTAATGAGTTTGTGCCACTTGTGTTTTGTTTGTCTCTAGTTGTATGTTTTCCTCATGCTTTTCTGGGTGCAATCCAATCAATGTTTAATTTCCCAGACTGGCCTAGTGAGAAGATTTATTTCATTGTGTTTGTCCTGCAAACGATATTCATTCTGAAGTTTCAGGAAAGGTTATTGAAACACTTCAGGAAAAAAAAATGGGTATGAGAAGAGAAAAGGTTTGCCTGAGCATTCATTTGAATATGCATGTTAGGAATCTCTTCAGGTCCTGGGACAGGTTGAGATTTCAAAGTGCAGAAGAAGAATACTAACTGAGCTGGTGCAACGGCTGCACAAGATAGCTGTTTTTTTATAAGGCAGAAAGAAAAATATTTAGGAGGAGAAATGTGCACAAAACAGTGACCAACTGTGGCTGTCATATCATTCCTTGAAATCAGAAAGCAAGGTGAATTCAACCATACTTTAGAGATGTCATTTGTTGGTGTCTAAAATAAGTGAAGGCTTCAAAAATTGTGCCAGAGACTGACCTTCCATAATCTTGTGCAGTTAATCTAATATGTTGATCTCATTACACTGCATCTGTCATATGTGTATCTGTGGATCAGGGAAGTAAAAAAAGTGATTTAAAAAAATGGTCAAGGCATTCTAAGAAAAAAGCCTCAAAGTCCTGCTTTGCTTTTTAATTCATGTCCTTGCTAAAATTACATTGCACTTACATAACACTTTCCACAGGAGAATCTCCAGTGCTTCACAGATTTGAACATAGCCTCCCAGAGTGCTGGTGAAATAGCAGGCAATACTCTGCCTATTTCTGCCTTGAGTAAATGAAAGCAAAGGAAGCTGTGTGTCTCTTTTTTACAACAGAAAGCTTGAGAAATGAAGCATGGAGAAACCCACTGAAAAGGAATTCCTTTATAATTTTAGTCAAAGATTGGAATATTAAAAAAGTCCTTATGGTTTTAGAAATCAAAATATTTAGACCCATTCATTTTGATTTTACAGTGAAATTTTACTAACTTTTAACAATTGACAAAATTCATGGAACAACTGCAAGACCAGACTTGACCAGAACCTGCATCTCCAGGCTCCCACTCTTTCAGTCCAAAGGATGTGTAAACCTGCCTTTATAGCAATGTGTAAGAGAAAAGAGAACAAGGAGATCCTTCTGGGCTATATCGTACTGCTTTGCAGTGTATACAGAAGGTACAGCAGAGGCAGAGGTTATGCCACTGTTAGAGAAATCTGTTTTCACAAAGAGCTGTGTTTCATAATGAGACAGTAGACTGGAACAGAGCAAAATGTCAATGCCTTCTTCATTTAGCTGGAAATACTTTAAGCAGCCTGTAAGCAATTATTTTATTTGGTGGGTAGATATGTAATTGCACTATATAGTTTTTAAGCATGAAGTCTAAATAACCCCACATGAAAAGAAAAAGCCCTTTTTAGTGGTTATGAAAATAAACTGTTAAGCACCCAGCAGTGAAAGGGTCAAAATGGTTGTATTAACTGAACTCTCTTGAGGACATATGTTGTTTACAGTATACGTTTAAAATAATATTCCTGGCTAGTCAGGCTTTCCCTCAGGATAATGCAATTACAACAGTAACAGAGGATTAATTAAAGACTCTCCCATAGGTGTTGCTAGAGATCTTGAATCGACCAAAGGGGGATACATTACCAACTCGGCACAGAGGTGAACAGACCAGAGCTGTTCAAAATAATTAGTTAGGCGCAAGGGCAGGGTTGAGCTTTTTGCTTCATTTATCTGATTTTGATTAATACTATAATTTCTCTTTTTTTTATGCAGAAGAGGCATATTGGTTCCCATTTATGGATGAGAAATGAATAAGGAAGATCAAGATTCTGAACAAAGAAATCAATAGCAAATTAATTTATTCTGGTCCAGTGTCAAGTAGGATATAATTTTCTTTTTTTTTTTTTTTCTTTTTTCTTTTTTTTTTTTGACACCTGGTTTAAATGCTTGGCACCAAGGGGTAAATTTTCTGCCTCAAAGGGAGCAACAGTCCTGCTCATGCACAATGCATGGAGTGATGCAGATGCATGACAAGGAACAACTCAAATGTGAGAGAGTATTAGAGCTGGAGGCTCACCTCTCCACTTTTTGCCTTCAGAATCATCCCTGCATGTACTTGTGAAGTCCTGATAGAAGCTGAGTCATAGTTCTCAATTGGGCAAGGCCACTAATTTGGAACTAAAATGGTAAAGCTGAAAAAATCAAAATGCTCCCTCTCTCCAAATGTCTTTTTAAGACAGAAAAATTATAGCAATCCAGAATGTCTTATTTTTGCATATATGGTTATTTTGGTATGTCTCAATCTCGAGGTTCCTGTTCTGGATGAACATCACCTCCAACAGAAAAGATAAAATATGCAAAATTTAGATTTAGTGTACAAAAGCGTGCATTAGAAATGAGTGAACACCTGTCTCAAACAAGGTGAACTAGGGAGATTTGGGCTAGATCCCCCATGTCATAATCTACCAACAGACTGATTGTGGGATATAAAGCTAATCTTAAATCAGAATCTTGTATCAGGAATAGTGTGGCCAGCAGGAGTAGGGAAGTGATCGTGCCCCTGTACTCGGCACTGGTGAGGCCACACCTTGAATACTGTGTCCAGTTTTGGGCCCCTTGCTAGAAGACATTGAGGAGCTGGAGTGTGTGCAAAGAAGAGCAACAAAGCTGGTGAAGTGTCCAGAGCACAAGTCGTGTGAGGAGAGGATGAGGGAACTGGGGTTGTTTAGTCTGGAGAAAAGGAGGCTGAGGGGAGACCTTCTCGCTCTCTACAGCTCCCTGGAAGGAGGTTGTAGCGAGGTGGGTGTTGGTCTCTTCTGCCAAGTAATTAGTGATAGGGTGAGAGGAAATGGCCTCAGATTTCGCCAGGTGAGGTTCAGCTTGGATATTAGGAAAAATTTCTTCACTGAAAGGGTTGTCAGACACTGGAACAGGCTGCACAGAGAGGTGGTGGAGTCACCATCCCTGGAGGTATTTAAAGACTTTTGGACGTGGTGCTTAGGGACATGGTTCAGTGGTGAACTGGCAGTGTTAGGTTTACAGTTGTACTCGATGATCTAAAAGGTCTTTTCCAATCTATGTGATTCTGTGTGTGTATTCTGTGTGATTTTTACCCCTGCACAGACACACCTATGATTATGGTCTATGTTTAAATTTTCTGGTGCTGTTCTGAGCATATCTGCCCTGAGCTGTGTCAAACCAGCCTCCCATTCAGATTTTATATATTTATCACATTTTTTCCATATAAAAACTGTTCAACAATCTCAAAAGAGAAGATTGAAATAAATCACATAATCATTTATTTAGAACCTGAATGAAAAAAATACATCTCATGAAGAAAGTGATGATCACTTCATAGTGCATGTTTTATTGTTAAATCAAGGAACACAAAGTCATATTGGGGCATATTATGGGGCATATTATGCCAGTTAACCTTATCTGAGGGTATGACCCATTTTAAAGATGTGGACAATCTCATTTGTCTGACTGGATTTATTTTGTCATAAGCAATGAATTTGCCTGAAAGGTGGTAGAGTTAGAAGAAGTAAAAATTAATTTGTGCAGTGCATGTATTTGCTGTTTATTAAGTTTTCTTTCAGATATTGTAAATATAAAGCTTTGAATAATAGAATATATTCAACTTTTTAGCCATAAATGTGAAGGAAACTTTATGATGTTCCAAACTTTCTTAATGAGTAGGGACACTGTGTTTTTTAATTCCTGAGTAGCATGAGAGAAAGGAAAGAATTCTAAGAAGATATAAGGACATTTCTTCAAAGACACTCAAAATTTCAGAAGAGTTGTATCAGTTTAACTGAGAGAAGAAGCTGGGTTTATTTGTAAAGGAAGTCTTAGAAAAGTGTTGCCCATTTCGCTGCATGAAAAAAACTCCTCTTTATTGATATCATGGCAGGTTTAGAAAAGAGTGTTTAGGAACATACTGCAAGGAGAAAACAAAGAACTTGCCAAGAAAAACATTAACTCAATATCTACCATACCTATAATTTTCACAGGCAACAGTTAGTAATATGACTCTGGTAGATTGTTATGTGCCATCACATTTCACAATTGCCCCTTGATAAAAGGGATACTCTTCACTGAGAATTGGAAATCATATGTGTTCATATAAATCTACTTTTTAACTGATCTCAAAGAGTACACTATCCTAGAAGGACGGAGTTGTGTCCCACTGATGGAGTACTGCTATGTGCACGTTTCCAGACCTATGCAAAGAGCAGATTTGCATGCCATAGCATCTGTGCCTCTGAGGTTCTCTTACGGCTCTGTTTAAGATCTTTTCTTTGTACTGTACATTTATACATATCTATCAGTACCACCAGGGCTGATTGCACCGCTCAATACGTGAGCAGTGTGCATTGCAATTTTGACCTGCCTGCCAATACTGGAAGCATGCAGCAGCTGTACATTTGTGGGGACATTTCATTGATCACACATGAACTTTATGACTGCGAAAGACGTGCATACAGCTATGCTTGTGGAACTTGTTTTGATATAGGTAGGGCAGTGCAGGCAGACAAAAACGTTCTCTTTTTCTTTTCTGTGAAGTTTTGCATTTCTCTTAGTTGCATAAATAGGCACTTACAGATATCATGGGCCCTGATGTTATAGCCTACTGGAGGTCCCTTTAGTAGCTGTCACTAGATGGTGCTAGCTGTATAAGAGAGGTGTCCCCTTCTTTTCCACCTCCAATTCCGACCTTGCTCTGTCAAGGACCCTGAGTGCTTTGGCTCAACACAAGAAATGCGTTTCACCAAGTTCTGGGAATACAGAGTAGCTGTTCTGTCCCTAAAGGCTAATAGGTCAATGGGGATTAATTAGGGAATTGCCAGAGGTTTGGATTTACCTTGTGTGCGTATGTGGATTTCTTATAAACACAAAGGAGATCTTTTCTTCTGGCAGTATTTCCAAGGGAGTTTAAGATACACAGGTGACCACTAGTTTTATTTTGGCATTCTCTCACCTCTGCCCAGAAGGAGGTTTTGTCCTTTATCAAGTCTGTTAGAAACCAATCTTCTTTCTCACCAATACAGGGATCTCCTATGTTCTTGTTCAAAAGCCAGCCTGGCAGGGGACTGGGGGACCAAGAGTGACTGGCCATAGGAGAGATGGAAAGGGGAGCACTGCATCTCAGAGGAGTGGGCTTTGCCCCATACTTTGTGCAGTTACTTGGAGCCAATTTGGGTGGTTCCTTTGAGTCCGAGCAAATATGGAAGCAGGTTTTAAAAACGAGCCTTTTCTATTCTTCAAAAAGTGTGTGGAGTAGGCTCTGGATTAAGGATGGTTGAAAGTATGTGGAGGGTGGGAGACAAAAATGAGTGGAAAGTCTAGTTAGGAAACAGCATAAATTGTGTTTTCTCTGCTGTGGGCTTTCTTCACTATTTTTAAACGGTATCCCACTGAAAGACAAAGCCTTCCTGAGACCAAACCTTCATGTCCTTGGCCTCAGGAAGGGTTTATCTGAAGAAGGCACCAGTTAAAGACATCAGGTTTTCACCCTTAGCAATAAAAGCCTTTCCCTTCTGGTGAAAGCAGGACACATTGCTCTCAAATGGGGAGAGATGCTAAGTGCAGTGACAATTGTTTCCCAGAGAGAATGATTCGGCAGGAAGCCAGTATTTAATCACATAGCCACATCACATCATTACAAAGCATCACTCAGTGCAACCACTTGATGCAGTGCACCACACCTCTGTAGCATAATGCTGGCTCCCTGCCAACAATTTAGAGAAAACTGCTTATCAGCTTTTATAATTGCTTCCCTTGATGAAACAACCCAGTAAAATGGCAGGGCTAGAATGGGGACGAAAAGGAGAGTTATGAGACCACAAAGTTCCCAGACTTCCAAGTTGCACCTATTAGCCAGCAATTAAATTACTGGCCAACTTCAGAAGTCCACCACAATTGGCACTAATTGTCAGCCTTGCTGGCAATCTCCTCACAGAGGCCAAGGATTAAATGTATGTAAAGATAGAGCAGCTCACTATATCCTTAAAATGATGCCCTTGGGCAATATTGGAGGCTTTTTTGCAGCTGACCATTCTGTACACATCCTGTAGCTGAGATGCCTACTTAGCATAGCAGAGCACTATATATACATGTTTACATTATCACTACAAAGAGACAGTTGATCATACATGGAAAGAAAAAAGCCCACTAGAATACTTAAGACAATGTGTGCGCTCCTACATGCTATCTACATCATTTGACACATGAGCAAGCAATGCGCCCTTGCTACAAAGAAGGCTAAAGTTTTCCTGGGCTGCATTAGACAAAGCATTGCCAGCAGGTCAAGGAAGGTGATCCTTCTCCTCTACTCAGTACTGGTGAGGCTGCACCTGGAGCACTGTGTCCAGTTCTGGGCTCCCCAGTACAAGAGAGATATCCCCAGTAAAAGAGAGACATGGAGTCCAGTGAAGGGCCACTGAGATGATTAAGGGGCTGGAGCATCTCTCCTGTGAGAGAAGGCTGAGAGAGCTGGGACTGTTCAGCGTGGTGAAGAGAAGGCTTAGGTGGGGTGTTATCAATGTATACAAATACCTGAAGGGAGGGTGTAAAGAAGACAGAGCCAAGCTCTATTCAGTGATGCCCAGTGACAGGACCAGAGGTAATAAGCACAGACTGACACACGGAAGGTTCTGTCTGAACATCAAGAAACACTTTTTCACTATGAGAGTGGCTGAGCACTGGCACAGGTTGCCTAGAGAAGTTGTGGAGTCTCCATCTTTGGAGATATTCAAAAGCCATCTGGACATGGTCCTGGGCAATTGGTTCTAGATGGCCCTTCTTAAGCAGGAGGGCTGGACAAGATGACCTCCAGAGGTCTCTTCCAACCTCAACCATTCTGTGATACTATGACTCTGTGACACTCATGGTACAATACTCACAGGGATTAAAAAGACCAAGATCATGAAATAGGCAAATAAACCACAGTTCCCTTTCTTGGTCCTATCTGACTAAATCTTAAGTACATGCAGTTTAGAATATAAGAGCACATATTAATTCAGACCAAAGTCTGAACATTAGTCTATTAGGACTGCTGTTCTGTCTACAACATTGGTGACTAGAGGATACATAGGAAAGAAAATAAGAACAGGTTTTATACAAAGGGATCCTCCCCCAGGTATTACTGCCCAGCTTCTCACACACATAATCTGAGGAATCTCATGAGCCTGGGCTTGCATCTGCCCCACTGAGCTTAATAGACACCAGCAGTCCTATCATCCATAAATTTGTCTAATCTGTTCTAAACTGCCTTTTTACTTTTAGCCATCTTTACCTGATATGACAATGAGCTTCATGATTTAACTATTGAGCCCTGTGAAAACAAACTTTCCCTTTTGTGCATTTCAAGTCTGCAGGCTGAGAGTTTCCTTGGTTTGTTGTAACATTCTCATTCAAATCAAGAGGAACAAAAATGATTCAGCTCTACATGGGTTTGCATCTTTCTGTGTTTTAATCACTGGCATATTTTGTCAGTGTCACTGCTGTCAGTCTTGGTGTCAACAGCGATAACACTGCCGTTTCCCCCCAGGTGGCCTAACGCTGTACACAGCTGTCCTTGTCCTGGCCAATGTGCAGACATGGAGCAGTCAGATTCTCCAACCCCACCGCTCTCCCCAGATCTTGAAGTCCAAATATAAGAAGCAGTAAAACAGACTGATAGAGGGAAATGTGGAAAACAACAGTCCAGGGTGAGTCAGCATGACTGACAGCGTGCCCACCTATTTTTCCTGGATGTTGCTGGTTGTTTCAGGACAAGCCCAGAACCATGAATGCAAACCTTCTGAAGTAAAATAATTTCCACCCACCTTTCAATATTCCTGTAAAAAAAAAATCCAAAAATCTCACCTTGCATTCCTGAAGTATTGCCTCTGGGCTCACACATCTCTGGTGCCAGATTTGCAGGGAATCAGCAGTTTCACTGCTGTTGTGGCCGAAGTGGAACAATAGTATAAACCTAAGGAATCCTGGTTTGGATTCAAGCAGGCATCCACATGGCCAAGAAGATGTGCACCACTGCATTCTGCTGACGTACGAGTTTGAAGAGTGAATGCACAAACAACAGAGTTTGAGTCAAACACAAAATAGATCATCTCCTTTGCCAATGCAATAAAATGACCTCTCTCAAGTCTGGACACTCACAACCATGTCCTATTTTAGATTACCTAAGCAGTTTGTAGTAATGGGCATGAGCATCTAGAACTAAGACTTTTCCAGACTTCAATTTATTGGCATATATTGACTGGCCTTTGGTTCAGTCCTGCCTTAACTTACGCTAACTTTTAGTTTTGCAGCACAGGGAAATGCATGTACTGAATATGCCTGAAAGAATAATATAGGCAAAAAACTTTTGTCAGTTCAATATCCTTTTTTTTCCTTTTCTTCCAAGTGTAAAAAATGCAATTGCGGGCAGCCAGAAAGAAGCAGTCTTGACAAAGGAGTGTATATGTCCTAATGTTAGTTTTGATTAAAATAAAGCCTACACTATTGTTTTATGACTGTGTTTGTATAACATATGACTTTCCATAGGAGACAGTCCTAACCATTACCTGTTTATCTATTTAAAGCAGGGTACTCTGTTATTCATTACACGCAAACAATATGTGAATACACTGGCATATTTATTGTTAAGGTCAATACAATGATAGGATTTGATCCTCTTTTCTTTGTTGGTTAGGAAAGAAAATCAAATACTTACAAAGCCTGGGTTAATTTTTTTTTCTTTGCTTCTGACACCAGCGGGATATGCTTTAAGTATGTATTCTCTAGTGGGCCTGGCTGTCAAACACATAAATTACATTAGGGCAAGGAAGACAGTATCGGGGTCTGATTTCATACAGATCTCAACATGATTCTCAATTTGTAAAGCTAATCAACCACTTTCCTTAGATATCTTTACTACAGAAATGCTTGTCTAACCAGTAACTTTCAAACCTAATTAGCCAGTGTGCCCTTTCAGCTACCATTCAGTGATAACCTGTGAGATGGTTTTGGTGTCTTTAGAAACATATATATATGTGATATAGACATTCTCTTCCAGGCTTATAGGGTGTTTCCTAGGAAAACATCTGAGAATCATTCTTAAGTAATTGCTTTAATTATGTAGATGTTTAAATTTTTACATCAGTATGGATGAATGTGAGCTTATGTGTGTGTGCCTTCCTGATACAGTCCGATGCTTTCATATTTTGTATAGCCTTTGTGAAGCAAGGTATGCTGAGGACCCTATAGTGCATAAATCATGATCTTAAGTACCCGTATTACAACTCTTCAACTTCTTAATTGCTCTCACTTAAAATAAAATGTATATGCCCACGGGATAGATGTAATATCATAAATTATCAGGACAGTCCAGCTGGTTGGATTGTCTTTCCTAATGGTTTGAAAAGATCTGAAAGGCCCTGCTAGAATACATCTCAGTCCATGCCTCAGTAGCCCTTTTCTCCTACATTCTGAGCCTACACGACTTCCCCCTAACGTCAATGGAAATCAGAGCATTTGCCATCTGGCAGCAAGTGCAAACCACCACTGTTGAATTAGATGGGAATAGAAAGTGCACCATTCCTTATATTTCTGGAAAATTTTGACATCATGTGCTGGCGTCCTGCTCCCACAGTTAGGGATGATGGGATGAGGGAAGTGAATGAGCTCACAAGAAGTAATAGCCTGTAGGAACCCTTCAGTAGCTTCTTGTACAGCCATACATGGAACAACCTCATTGCCATCAGGATGAAGAATTTGTGCTGATATACTAAGGGAGGCCAGAGTTACAGATTTTTCAGGGAAATCCAAAGTAATTTGATTCGATAAAATATGTTTGGCCTGCCCCAGACAGACTTTATGCATACTCTTTATTGCCTGCTATAAATATCCGTCTTCCACCCTGCCCCAGGGGAACTGTGAGTTAGCACGAAACAAAAGCTTCCTCTCTGTGAAGGCTTTGTCTTCTCCTACAAGCAGGTGCTATTGCTCTGCTAAGCAGGGATAACAAAGCGGGGAGCCTAGAGAAATCTCATCCCAGTGCCTGCTACGTCTACCGCAGACTCCTCTGTCTTCCAAATTTTTTTTTATCAGCACAGAAGGCAGTGATGTAAAACTGAAGAAAACACCCCTGCATGCCAGCCTATAGTTACTTGGGATGTGGTTTAAAGTGACCAGCATACAGAAAACATACATGAGGCCACAAGTCTGGTTCAACCTCATTTGGGTTTTTCTGTTCTCATTATTAGTCTTTGTAATTATTGTTAGTTTCGCTTAATGTCTTCCATCTGTACTCCTTTTAGCACTTGCTTCTAAATTATAGCATTGCACTTACCACTAATAGATATCAGGTGGATCTTCATCCTTTGCAACATCTCATATAGTCCCTTCTGTATCTGAGACTTGGCCATTTGTTGAACTGTACTGGTGTCAATTAAAAATCTGACTTTAAATTCATTTGGTTAAGATAGTACAGAAGGCTCTGTGTGGACACTCATATTTTAGATTATTTGTAAGTCACTTAAAATAGGCTTAAACTAAACCAACTAAAACAGAAGGATGTCCAAATGGAGGTTGGCACCATTTTAATTAAACTGCAGCAACTATGTACATAAACAAGGCTTAAATCTACAGACTGTAAATTACTTTTGACTGTAACATTACTCATTTCATTTTACAGCATCACAGGAGAAGTTCAGTTGCTCTTGTATTCAGCCAAAATGTGGATCAGTCACTCCACAGTAGATTTTGATGAGCCCCATATGGATGTACATAGAACCTACACTAAACAGAAGAAATACCAGAGTACTGTCATTGAGTAACCTTGAATATACGACAGTACAGTTCCTTATGTAAATCAATGGTGAAAATTCAATTGCTTCTAGCCACTCAAGTACACTATTTTGTAGAATGTGTATGTACTGAATCTATCCTGTCATCTTTAATGTCGATTGATTATTCATGAAAACTTAGTGTTATTAAAAATATTGCAGATATGTTTTGGTAAGCATATTTCATACTCATCTGATCAAATATTTGTTTTATCTCTTGAATCGGTGACTATCATGTGAACTCATTGCCAGTTAAGTATTTCCTGTAGCAGTGGTCAGATGTCATATGAAAGTTGAGCAAAAAAGCTATAATTTTCATTCTTAACTTCAGTAATGCAATATTCTATTAATTAAAGACACAGTGGCCCTGCAATGTGAAATTAATCACAGGCTGGTGTGCCAGGCAAACCTGAATTTCAATATGTTTCTTTCTTACAGTGCATCACAAATAGAAGTTGTGGAAACAAGCTGTCTTATTCAGCAGAGTGTATTGAATTTAACAGAAACACATATGCAGTGAAAGTTAAGCAAGTGCTTAAGTACCTTACTGAAACACTGCTTCTGGACTGGGGAACAGAATAATTTTCTTTCAGTTTTTCTTCCTTCCCTCTTTCCTTCCTCCCTTCCTTCCAGTAGCTTTTCCACAAAGCTTCCCATATTAATTTTTAAGAATATCAGACGCAGCATTATCGATGTCATCTTCCCTACTATATTATGCATGGAAAGAAATTTATGTAAAATAGAGCCTATAGTCTAATTCAGATTTCAGCTACAGCACTAAGCAATGCCTTGGATTTTGTCTGGTTCAGTCCTGTACCACTTAGCTGATAGAAATGGTACTTACAACCTCTTTTTGTTAAGCTTGACCTTATGTATTCAAACAGGTGCCTTATACAAATTCTATCCTTTATGCACAGAAACGTTACTGCATATAAAAGTGAAGGGGGAAGTAATTTGACTCTGTAAGATTTTGTCAATAATTTTTTTTCTAAATGTTCTTATTCCTCCAATTCTATTTCCCAAGAAAATGTATCCAAATGATGAAAAAGGCCTGGAGTATTCCTACTGCACCTTGACCATGGAAGAATTTGATGTATTTTCAATCCTGTCATGCCCAAAGGCAATATCTTTTTTCTGGAAGAAAGGGAAAAGATGCTTAATGAAAATTCTTAGCCAACCTTAAAGCTGTATATTAAAATCAGGGTTTCGTTGCATTCCTTTGCATTTTTGGTGTCTTCTTTTTTGGTTTGGTTTCCCTGGTTTTGCTGCTGCATGATAGCAGCATGATATTTAATTGGTGGGAGTATTCATAAGTTAAAGGCCAGACGTTTGCTGAAGTACTTAGTTCCACTGGGGCCGGATCACCTTAGTTTATTGTAGGGAAGCCGAGCACTGTACTAGACACAGTGAAAGATTAAGAAATTTTCTGTAGGGGCAAGCACTCATGTAAAATCCATTGCTTAAAAAGTTGTTAAGCTTCTATGTGTGTGTGTTGTGTTGATTTTTTTTCCCCAGGAATACCAGTCTTATTAAGGATGTGTTGATTTGCTCTCTACTGTCACAGTATTTAAACCATATATACTTTTTATACTTGCCTAACAGAATCCTATACCACTCTGCTAATGTTTTGCCCCTTAAGAAGGCCTCACCATAAGGTCATAAAGCACTCAGGCAAATATTTGGCATATGCTGCTGTTTTCTAAAAATATCTTGAAGTATTCTCAATCCTGAAAAAATAACTGTCAGAAGAAAACTTAAACAGTCATTCTCTAAAGAAGGTTCATCTCTATCTTGAATCAACAGGGATCTATTTTGCCTACATGCCTTCAAGACTGGATGAAGTTTCAAAAACTCACAGACCTCTGGAAAAGGAAGCTAACTGCTCTGGAATAGAAGGCAATGTAATATGTTATATGCCAGGTTATGTCTCACTGGAGAAAAACTACTTGGTTCCTACTGACTCACCCACTTAGAGATTTATCTGTACTTCATCAAGAGCAATAAACTACTTCTCGTTGATTACGAGGCGCCTGGCTGAATTCTTGGGCAGGGGCAGTTGTAGGTTACAGCTAGTCCTGGAGTTGTCTTGTGGTTATGGAACTTGACTGGGATTCAGAAATTCTGGGTTCAGTTCCCAGCAATGCCACAGACTCCCTTGGGTAAGCCATTAAAGCTGTTCGTGCCTCAGTTCTCAGTCCAGAATTAGCCTTTGACCTTGAAAGTTACCATCTTTCCTGAGTAATAATGCCCTGAGACTTTTTCACACGGCTCACTAATACTGTGTTTCTACATGAAGCTTTCACAGTATCCCTCCCACTACTAATGCTAAAGGAAATTTTAGCTGAGGAAGAAACACCAAAAAGTGGGTACCAGAACAAAGTTAAACTGTTATACATACTTGCAGAACTGTTTGAGTGAATGGTACCCTGCAAGTATGGAGCCAGTCCCACGTGTCTGGCTGGGACTGATCCCAACCAGTACAGATTTGTTCTGTGGCTATGGGTGAATCACTTAACCTATTTCATTTTCACCAACTGAAAAATAGGGCTAATAATGCACTTGAGAGAGAGGTGTGTAGAGGATTAATTAGCTAGGGTCAATTATGGCATTGACTCATAGTCCACACAACTGGGAGCTGGGCAGAGTGGGGTGAAAGGAGAAGGAGAGGCAGAGTAACGGGACCTCTGGCAGCCACAGTGCTTATAGCAGGCATGATGCACTAACGCTCTGCAAGGGCACAGCTGCCATGCCACCATTGCAAGCAGGATTGCACTTGTGCCAGGTCTGCTGCTCAGGGCCCATTCCTGCTTCCAGAATGGGGTAGCATTGGCAGCCAGGCAAAAATAGCAGGTTTTCATGTCCCATGTAACTGGTCTGCCTGGTCCTCGTCTGTGTTTACAAGGTGAAAAAAACCTACATTGTTCCCTTGCCTACTGTCTTGCAGACAAGCCGCTGCTCTTTAGAAAAGCAAAGAAGAGGAAAAGGTCATCACCACTGCCTTTATATATTCTGTGGTTAGCAGGATGAAGTAGAGTAGATCTCTGATTTCTCTTCAACTTTGTTTATTTAGATTGGGTACACAATAAACCATTCTGCTCATGTCAGGATGTTATTTTTCTCTATGGGGGCTGTCTTAGAGTTCAGTCCTGCTTAGATAAGTTGCTCCCATAATAATAGGTGATGAACTGGCAATGCAATGACATTCACTAACCAAAGCTCTCTCATTTCAGTACTCCAAGGGGTAGCCAATTCTAAGAACAGCCCTGCCTGTCAAGCGTCCATTCCCTGGAATTGCTGGTTTTTTTAAAAAAAACATATGCCCAGAATGAACCAAGTTAAATACAAACATATAGCAGGGAGTCCAATTTTACTGTGGGAACACATCCTTGTTATACCATTATTTACATAGCATTTTCCATGCTAGCTACACATACACTGGTGCAGCACTAAAATCAAGGCTTTTGTGTTAGTCAACTTAAAAAAAAGAAAAAAAAACCCTAAAGCAATAAACAGACTAGAGTACTTTTATCTGGTTTGTTAAAAAATAATTCTATGGGCGTTTTATAAATCTTACTTCGACCAGTACAATGGTGATGCAGCTTTTATCTACCAAACAACTATTTAATAAACAGGGCATGTTATACTTATCTCTGTTCCTACCTATACAACTACATTTAATTTTTGTCCTTGTCTGCCATTTGATGAACAAATACCTTATTACCTACATAGACAACTGTTCTAGCTATTTTTGAAAGTGTGTCTTTTATGTAAAAGTAATCAATTGTACATAGTTACATCAACACAAAGTGTAAGTGGATTCCTTTAAATTAAGATAATTATAATAAATAATGAATCAGACTAATTTTTGTCATTTGCTGCTATCTGTGGTAGCCATTTTCACAATTTTTCTTGGCTATCTAAATAAGTATTGATAGAAATAATAATCTTAAAAAAATTCTAAGTTGCTTTAAGGCTGGGATTCTTGTGAGATTTCTGGTATTGGTATTTCGTATTTAGTATATGACGGTTTGGTATTATTCTGTATTTTTGAGACAGTACTATTATTTTAGGAGCTTTTTTAAGATACCTAGTGCCTGGGATGGGTGCTATCTTCAGCAGCTGGCAGAATTTTCAGTGAATACGTTTGTCTATGGATTATATATTATACTGCATTAGTTTTCTTCTAGAAGTGTGTTCCAGCACCAATTACAGCTAATGGGAAGGTTTCTTCTTTCAACATTAAAGATTTAGGCACCTGATGAAAAAAAAAAAAAAAAAGAATAGCATGTAACCAATCATACACCAAAAGTCACTAAACCCAAATGGTTAATACTTATAGAACAACCATTGCTAGTACAGTGGGAAGATTATTCATACAGGCTACTAGAGGAAACAAACTGAATAAAGATCCCACTGGTAGAAATTAGGTATGTTCAGTGAGCAGTTGCAAAAGGTTTATTTTATCAAATCTCTTATTTGATAATACTACACAATAATTTTGGCTATGCTCTCACGGGAAATGTAGTTGTCTTTAATCAAATAACAGAAAATCCTACCTGTTAAACATTGAATGAATAAAGCAAAACAAAGCATGAATCATTTAGTAATTTTTAATTATTTAATGATAATACAACAACTCTGAGTCCCCTCAAAAGAATATTGATCTCCCTCCTCTTCCATGTCATAGTGACCTAAATAAATGTATTCATTTTTTGTGCTTGTAATTACTTACAAACCTGCTTAACTCCTTGCAGAATGTGAAGCTTTATTAAAATCAATCCACTGTAGGCAATGGGACAAATCATACTCATCAAATCAAGCATGAATCTAAGCTTTTCCAGATTCAGAGCCTAAACTGTGCTTAGTTCTGATCTGGCATTGGATGGGTGGGAGTGAAGAGACTATAATACTGTCAGCTTTATTTAACTGAAAACAAAGGCTACATATTGACTGAAAAATAAAAAAGAAGCAGATCGGCAATATTTACATGCCTTGCTTTCCTTCTCAAAGCCAAGTATATCTGAACACATTAAAAATGTAAGTGCATAATTTGTATTAATTGTTTCTTTAAAAGAAAGGGCCAAATATATTCAGTTTGGGGGTTTTTTTGTTGTTGTTTTTTTTTATTTATTTATTTTGACTTCAATACATCAGGAATCTATACCTATAGAAAATGAACTCAAAACTCTGGGCCTGATTTTTGCTTATAATAAGGCATTTTATTCCACTCTGGCAGTACCTAAACAGACTTCTAGCGGATGTGAATGTATTTTTTACCAGTTAAATACTATAAAATGGGTTTTCTGAAAATAAGAATTGAGAACACTTATTTTAATTCAGTCTCATTGGCCCTTTTTAACTGATGAACTTTGCTCACTTTGAACAAATCCTGTCCTCTGCAGTGTGATCCAAATTATATTTTTCTTGGCGAGTATACAAAGCGATGGATTTATGATCTAGGGAAAATAATGAATGAAAAAAAAATTAAATGGCCAATATGAGCTATGTTTTCCTCTGCTCTCTGCTTCAGTAGCCAAAGTACTTCAGCTTACACATCTTAATACCAACCTTAAGGGTAAGCTATCTCTAAAGCCTGGAAACCTGTAATTCCGACACATAACTGACTTATAAACCATGCATTACCACTGCAAGTTTTGGTTTGGTTTCTGTTTATCTCTTTTGGTTCTCTTTTCCATGTTACTTTTTTCTGTGGAGGCAATATTAAAAGCCAGTCTGGGTTTAGGAGACTGTGCTGATATCAATAGGGAAGAGAATATTATCTGAAACTTGCTGCAAATTCCAGGTGCTTTCTTTATAAAAAACTTTGAAAAATGGGCCCCAGGCCCACCCTACATAGGAAAGCCCAACAGGAGCAATGCAGACTTCATTTTCTTAGGGACAGGGAATACAGCAAGAGCGTTTGGTCTGCATATGCTGTCTAATACATGAGAAATCTTGGAGTCCTGATAGCCTTAATCCCCGCCACAGAAGTGTATAAAATTTCACAGCTAAGCTGCCAGAAAAGCCAAGACCACACCAGGAAAGCCGTCTGCTTACAAGAAGATACCTGCCAGGTCTTGTCTGCCAAAGCCTGGACTAATGAATGAATACACAATATCCCAATCAATCAAACTGGATTTGTCTTTGCCCCAGGTCTAGGTGAGGTCTGGTATGAGGTGACCATATCTGTCAAGCATGCAGTAGTTGTGGCCAAGAAACTGTCTGAACATTTATGCATTTATCAAGGCAGATATGAATAGAAGTCTATTTTTTAACTAAGTGCAGTATATACACACACTGGCTGCATATATCTAAATGTATAGTCATACAAAGAGAGAGAAGGATATATCTACAAACACACACTGCCCATTTTAGGTATGACTATGCAGATACCTATACACACATACAAACATAGTCCTTTTCCTCCTCAATTGTTTTTGTTCAAAAATATTTCAGTCTTGCTTATATTCATCAGTACAAGCACTAGGACTGTGACTACATGAAACCCTGAAAAACTGCAAACCACAGATTTCTTTTTTTTACTGTAGTAGAAATTCTTGTTTCTAGAGTTTTAATCTTCCATCGAAGTCATTGCTGTCTGTTGGGTAAACAGAGTGCATTTTCACAAATATGTGTATTTACATGAGAAAAGGTAAAGGTGTAGTGTGACAAAGAGGTAAAAATTTATGTAGTCCTCACAGCCATGTTAGAGATTGTAGTGGCTACTTTAACGTGTAGAGGTTCAGCCTGACAATAGTAGCAAACTTGATGGGTGCACAGGGGCTACACGCAGCAGTAAGAGGATCTCATCCGGGAGTGTTTACTGTTTCTTTGAACCTAGGTGTGCTGAAGCTGATGACTAGTCCTCACTTCCTGGGAACATGCTTCTAGGCGCAGAACAGGGTAGGGTGAGTCAGAGAGTGGTCTGATAAAAGATAAAATGGTCATAGAGTAATAAGATAAGTCATTGCCTGAGGGATGGGAAGATACTTAAATGAAGTGATAGTAGCCAGATATGCTGGTGAGGTAAGGAGAAGGCGTGACAGTAGAGCACCTTCCCATTCTGTCATCTTTCACTAATTCAACTCTATCCTTGGGTCTGTCCTAGCTCCAAGGTGGTCTAATGAAACAATACACAGTGGTTCATTGCCAGCCTAGGTGCTAGCAGAAAAGAGCTGCAGCATAAAGCCCCAGGGATGCAGGACTTGTTGACTCATACTCATGGCGATTTGAAAGTGCCATGACTGATGCATCTCCTCACAGGGCCCTCCTCTAGCCACAGTTGGAGATATGATCCATATCTCCTGTCTAAAGTTAGATTGACTTTGTTCACTTTTGTTGCAAGTACAAAGCCAAACGTAACAGCATTAACATTTTAGAAATTTAAGTTAGGCATTTCCCCTGTGAAGCAATGGCTGTCAGGGTCCTGAGTGCGTTGCCCCACTCCTTCCTTGGAGTTCGGCTGCCTGGTCTCAGGACCAGCGTAGATATCGTGCAGATGTCCATCCTGCAGTCTTAGTGGATGCCTGTCCCTCCTTGCTTGAGAGCTGCCTTAAAGATTAGGCACTCACCTTTGGCCCCTACATGAGCTACACTGACTTGATTTTCTGGCTTGACTTTGGACCTGCCTCACATGTATGGCCTTGAGGATGATCACTGGGCTTTGGCTGAACCCAGTAACCATCCCTGGAGCTGCTCTTTTCTTCTTGTTTGATGATGTGGGACTGCCCCCCACATCAATAAGGCTACTACCACCACCTGCCCTGCCCTGGCTCCCAGCTCCCGGCTCCCCTCAGCTATCAGAGCTTTTAGAGTTTTAGAGTTATACTCCTTAATTAAAAATTAAATTAAAAAAAATCTAAAACATTGCTTTATTGTATACATACAGAGAATGATTATAATTCTACATGTGCCAGACAGTGCCTCTCCAGCTATGCCTACAGTTGCACAGAGAATATGCTGCTCTCCAAAGAAAACCTACTGAATATCACAGAGGTTATTTTAATGCAAACACTACATTTTCAAAGATAGGAACATTTCCAAGGTTCTCGAGTCATTGCCAAGATAGAAAAGCAGTATGGTGGCTAAAGCAGTTGGGATGACCCTTGAAAACCAAGGTTCAAGACCTCATTGTATGACCCCGAGGTGGTTGCAGTCACCTTATGTAATCTGAGTCAGCTAAGTCTACGCTTCCTGTGCAGTGAGTGGAGGGAAATTTGCACCCCTAAAGGATGAATCATATTGTCTCAACACAACCAGAATCTATTACCAAATTTAGGTGGCTTATGGTCCCTGTGAATCATAAAAAGAGCCTAGAAAAGTAGATTAAACTGATCTTTAGACTATGAAAGTTAGCTGAGATGGTTTCTGCTTTGTAAAATGGGGATGATTTCCTGAGCTCATTACATAATAGGAAGGGATGGATAAAGAATGTAACAGGTTTGACTTAGGTGGCCTCCATTTTAAAATATGCCACTGGTCTTTTTCAGGGAGGTTTGGAGAGGGGGAGCATTTTGTGCCCAATGCATTTTAGGTGCTCAGTGTGGACTGTGCACAACATCCTGTTGATTTCATTTGGTGCTCACCTATTGATCTGTACTAACTTCATTGACATTGTTTTGGATCCCAAAGCTCCTGTGGAATCACCTCCAAGTACACTTTCATATTAAACAGAGGGTCTGTTCTCCCCTAACTATTCAGATGTAACTGCTATTAACATTAATGAGAGTTATACATATGCATTGAGAGGAGAAGAGACCCTGAGGGCATCATATGGATGGCCCTTCAATATTCTGTGGCTCTCAGTGGGACTTTGTACAGTATGGCACACAACGTAATGTGTCCATTGACTTTGTATCACTCTAGGTCACTAGCCCTAATATGATGTTAATAGAAAGCTTCTCATTAAGATCCTAATTATGTGTGTGATAACAAGACATACACTATATCTTCTGTATTGCTACTTCCAAACCACTACAATGCATTCTCTCATAAGAACAATATAGGAGTGACCATATCAGATGACCTCTGCTACATGTTAGCAGTACTCATAAATCCTAATCTGTCAAATTCAATCTCTTTTGGCACCAGAAGGACATTTTAAATGTAGATGCTTCAATCCTGAATCTGAGAAAGAAGCGTATTAAAGTAGTGCTGATACAGCTATCAGATCAAATACATTTTCCATGATTCTGCCTAGGATGGATTAAAATGTAGGTCCCTGTGATCAAAGGGCAGTGAATGAAAGCACAAACTTGTCTCTGTCCTCTAGTTGCATAAACTCAATGTGTTTGCTTCTTTTTTGTTCAGTCTGCAGTGTCTAACACACTATATTTGGGGCTGCAGGTGATGTTTCCCAAACCACCTGTATTATGTAAATGAACTGCTAAAACAACTGAAGCGTCTGATCATTATCAGTCTGAAAGTGGAACAATCAAAACTATAGAAGCTGAGAAGCAGAGCAGTTCCCTGCAATTATCTGTTTTGAAGGAATACATTGATTTGACATTCCTAAGAAGTCAGACGTCTGATTTCATAATATAATTTGTAGAAGTAAAAAAGGCAAGTTAAACATTTGCCTACACATATCATGTTTACATGTGTTCAAAGAACTTCCCCAAAACTTTACAGTCTCACCTAACTGTATCATTTTTTGAGACTTATTCACTGTCGCAGGTTTGCAAACAAATTCAGAAACATGTTCCAACTCAGCTTGCTTTGCTTTTGGGGATCTCTTCATATTTCAGTGCTTCTGTGTGTGTGTTTAATGAATACACAGATGCAGAAATAGAACAAAAAAACCAGTTTTTCTCCCATAGGACACATGAATATGGCATTAAGCAAAGTTGTTTTGCCATGTATCCTCAAAGCTACAGGAAGGTGAAATAGATGTAATATGGATTTCTGTAGCGTATCAATTCATTCTGCAGTGAGCTGAACAAATAATTTGAAATGCATAAATCATCCAATGAATGTATCGTCTTTTCCTGCTTATGAAAAATCCACAAGCAAAACTCACTTGCAACAAAGGGTTTTGGCATTAAAAACAGATTAAACTGGGGCTTCTTTCAAAGTTATCCCAGTTGCTTTCTATTCTCATGTGACTTTTTCCACATTTCTAAGGACCAGCACCGACCCACGAACAAGTCACACCACTGCACTTCCAGGCGACTGTCTTCTCCTTACCCATATCTTTTCTACAGTCAAATTTCTCTCCATCTATCCATTGAAAGGGGCTTAACAGGAGAAGTAAAACATCTCAGTTATTCCTCACACTGTGCTTTCTTACCATGCTCTGCTATTTATTTGCTTAGTTACACATATGCCTGCGTACCTTGCTGAATCAGGGCCGCAAGGAAGAATGTAAATATTTTAAAACCTTTCTGGGTTAATCATAAACAGATGTCTCCAAATATTCCATATACAGTATTCAAGATGTGTAACTGAGTTACAAGTGCTTCCACAAGTCATGTGGCACTGTTTCGCTCCTTGGTGAATGAGCAATCTCCTATGTGACTACTCATGCATGCGAATGCTTACACGTGACTTTGAAATTTGCTGGCCATGAACTTTCAAAAGAATTAAGCTCCACGATGTGAGTGTTTACTGAATTTGCAAATGAAAGTAAGAGTGAACATGGTCAAACAGGTTGTGCTGATGAGTGCCAAGGAACCTCGGCAAGAGGCTTTTTAGCAAAATCCTTGATCTGTGTTCCACCCCAGCCCAGGTAGAGCTGACGGCATGTCAGGGCCTCGGCTTTCAAAGTACAAATGTCTCATATGGTACAAGCTGTTGTTTCAAAAGGCAACTAGAACAGAGTGAGAGTTTTGCATGAGTAGTTTTATTTGCCAGTAATGCAACTTCAGATCAAGTACTGAGAAGTGGGTGCCTCAGTGGATTTAGGCATTTCTCAGTTTATTTTCTGAAACCATCCTGGGCTCATGATACTTAGGTAAAAAAGCTTATATGGTGGTAGATGTGCTTTTTGAGGCAGGAAGAGAATTCTTCTTTTCAGATAATTATTCCTAAGATTAGTTTATTACAATAACCTGATCGGGACAATTGAGTGATGGGTAGGTGGGCAGTAAAATATTCCTCCCACACTTGAGATGTAAGAAGTGTCCACAGCTTCAGAAATATTCACATTTTTCCAAACTGATTCAGCCTTTCTCTTCTTCCAATGTTCTGGGGAACATGCTGGGAAAGGAGTGTGACTGAAAATGTAATAGAGAACTGCTGCAATTAAATGTAATTTTAAGTGGCATGAAATTAAGCAAACCCAGAATAAGAAAATAAACAGAGCAGCCCCAGATTTTCCTTAGTGTAAGTTCCCTGACTTCAGTAGAGTTACATGAAAAATATATTTGCACTCACTCCGTCTCTCTCTCTGTGCCTGAATTCTTGATGTCAGCTTAAAAAGGAGAGTAAGTGAGAGGGAGAGAGAAAAAGAGAGAGGAGTGTATGGAAATTAACGTTTCAACTTTCAGAAATGTACATTTAATGAAAAGTTTGAAAATAACCAACCTTTCATGCCCCAAAGAATTACTGAAAAAGATCTTCTGTGTTTGCAACCTTGTTGGCAGTCAGGCTGTCTTGGGCAGCAGTAATTTTCAGTCAAAGGATTGCCATAAGAGACTGAAAACCCACAGAGCTAATAGAAAACAGGCAGAGAAAGTGAAGTCTAAACCAGGAATTCATAGGCAGAGGCTTCCAAGCTTGGTTCAGCTGTGTGAGGTCTGGCTGAGTCACGCACTGCCACAGATTGGACTGGTACATCTAGCATAGCACCAGACTGAAGAACTTGGCATGTGAAGTCTAGGGTTAGGCTCCAAACACTTTCCTGGTGAGATTTCATCCAAAAGAGTATATTAGCCAGCGGTCTCCCTGCCTGCTAGGGAGCATCCCTGTTTTTAATTCTCTGCCCCTCTATGTTTAAGTTCCCATAAATATCATGGGAATTAATTTGTGCATGTCCCTGCTCTAAACTGAGGCAATGCTATGCATGATGCATCTTTATGCTTCCAGAGACTTTCTAGTGTGTAAATCAGTCACTGTGGACTGATACAGGCAAACCTTTGGGGAGTGCTACAAGACGAGTAGTGAAAGAAGACATGCTGGGAAATGAGGGGAAGGACATAGGTATGATTGCATTAACATATAAACACCAACTAAGAATAATATCAGCATGAGTCACTTACTAGAAGAAAACAGGTTTGGACATTTGCTTCTAGATCTGTTTTCTTTGTAAGCTTTTGAGAAATATTTTAAATTAAAAAAAATTCCCTCACTGGTAAGTAAGAAACAAAAGAAAACTGAAAGTTGTTGATGTCATTTAGTGAAGGACCAGACAACCCATTTTATTAAATCCTTTGCTGTTAGATGACACTATATATGCTTTTTTTTTTTTTTTGAGGTACATTTTCCCACCCTAATGAGGAAAAGGGACTAATCCTTTATGATTGTACAGATCATGTAATAACCTCACTTCTAGCCACCACATCATGGCCCTAATTCTGCACTTCTTTCTCCAGCAGCACTCAGACTGGAGCATGTGGCAGGGAGGTTGACTTCGGCTGGCTTGTCTTTGTCACCGTCTGTGGCCTCTGACAGTGCTGTGCATCTCTCAAGTCTGTTTGCATGGTTTAGGACTCTGAGATCACTGCAGTAAAAGCAAAAGGAAATGGGCAAGCACAGAAAAGAAAAAAAGATAAGTAAATATAGGTGTTTGTGAGCTCAGTTAGGGCAGGCTAAAGCCAACCACTTAACAAAAGGGTGGCAGAATGATTATTAAAACAAAGAGTATTTTTGTTTTTAAAATAGAGATGAAGTAGAAGAGAAAAACAAACAATCAAGATACTCTACCTGGAGACACCTGCAGCCACTGACAATGAGTGCACTGTAATGGGCTGGTTGCTGCCTTGGGAATGGAAACACAAATGGGAAAGGGTCACTGCTGAGAACTCTGGAAAGAGAGACTTCAGGGCACACTTGCTCCCCCAAGCAGACAGCATTCATATCTGAGGTATTTGGCTGGCTCCTAATTCTATACTGCACTGGGGTAAACCTCAGAAACAGACCAGCTCCAGTTTTGAGAAAGATCAGATCCCCATTTGCCTTCCTGGTTTCAGACCATCTGCAGTAGCAGAGACTGTCATGAGGAAAACTGTGTTAGTGCACTCTTGCTACAGGAAACGTAGTTATTTTAGCATCTTGTATGCATGCAGCAATTTTCAGAGCCTCAGAAAGATATGAATATGGAAATGAATATGAAGACTTCTAGGTGTGTTTTTTATTGGTAATGTGTAAACCTAGAAGTACCTAAAAACCATTGAACGGTGAACCTCTAAAGCTGTGGAGGTTTCAGAAATTAGGTTTGGGTACGGCACCAGAAATTCAGCTCATGTGAATGGAGTTCCAAAGTACGTCTCATCCGGGAATGGCAGATGCTTGCAAGACAGGACTTTTTTTAGGAGTCTGGGATAGCAGCAAAATTAGAGGAGCTTTTTTATGGTCGAATGATACTTTGCATGGATAAGTTGGGGGGTGTTTATCTGAGCTGTCACAAAGGTTTTGGACTTAGTTTGGTATTTGTATTAGTTCTTATTCTCTCTGGCTGCCCTTATGAAAAATACATTTACAATTTGTTCTTTGCAGTACAGAGCTATGTGGCTTCTCTGGGGAGCCTCATGGTCTGATAGTCTATCTCTGGGCACACTTCTTATGTTTGAAGAGCTTTTCGGGACAGCTGGCACTTGGAGCATTTTTAATGGGCAACAAAATCCTGAAATCAGTAGTGAGATTTTTATCAAAACCAGAGCACCTCTTCAGGACCGGTGCCCTCTTCCACTATATGTTGTCGTTCCTCTGGCAGGTTTTTATTTTAGTTTGGGGTGGCAGAGATGCTAGTGTTTGAGCTAAGCTGGCTGCCACCCTAGTAAGACTTGAAGTTAACAGTTGTGGGTGGTTTGCCGTTGGTGATTCTTGCTTTAACCATGGGGTAGGAGGGTCATCTTGGTATGATCTGGGCTTGTTTTAATGTGTGTTGGTCATTTCAGCAGCAAAGAATTTCATAAATATATAGTGCAATGTGAACTGCAGCTCTGGAAAGTAAAATGTTTCCAGGCAGAATTAATACTGTGTCAACTTGTGGCTCAGTCTGGAACCTGTCCTGTATGCCAAATGACTTTTTATCAGCTTTTGCCATCCAATATCATGACAGTACAAAATGTGTCATTATTTGCAGCTTGCTAATGCAGAGTTGGGAAGATTGAATCTACTCTCCCATGATATTCTTCTAGTTTCCCTTCCTGGAGAGTTTAGCCCTATGAAGCTTGGTAACTACAGGAATAGCGTCTGAAGTTGTACCGAGGCGTGAGTAAAGAGTGAGAAAGTATGGAAGAGCTCCCTTTTGCCTTCCCACTCCTTATATACATAGGGTGGACACCAACTTGAGCTGTTATTTTTACCTACTAACAAGAGTCCACTATGAAGGAAAATGCCTGGAATGGCTTATTCTGTTCACCTTAAAAAAGACAATGCTAAATCAGCTGGGTTCAGGATTTTTCTATCCCCAGGAAGTTCCATGGTTAAAAAAAGAAAATAAAAAACTGCTTAGTCCCTCTAACCTGAAAGCCAAGATATTCACACACAGCATGGGCCAAATCCTGAAGGGCTTTATGATACGTTTCTGCTGTACAGGGACGCCAAACACAGGAGGAATCTCCACACGTGCACTGCAGAGAAAATCTCCATGGCAGCTGTTCGCACTGCCTCATGGAGGGAAGGGGGAGGAAGTGGGTATTTTGGGGCCTGCATCAGTAGCTTTGAAGAGCACACAAAAGCACCGGAGCCAGTGGCAGAGCAGGGAGCAATAGGCAGTGTCCACTAGTCCTCAGCCAACAGCTGGCAGCAGCCCAGCTGCGGCCGGGTCTGTGGTTTGGAGCCCCCAGGCTCTTGGGACTGAGAATTCCTTTCCCTCAGGCTTGCGGTGCTTTGGACAACAGACTTTTTCAAACAGGCTCTACCCCATTCTCAGGATTTGATTATGAACTAATTAGAAGGCAATATTCTCTAAGACACCGTCCTTTGATTACATTGAGAAAACACTCTGCAATGTTGGGGTTTTTTTTCCCCCTTCATGCACAATTTTGTCTTCAAATGCATGAAATATCTGGAGTTTTTCTTGGACTTGCGTTTCAGTGGCATGACAGTAAAGCTGCCTGCAGAAGTCCAGTAACTTTCTTACACTCTGCAGCCTAAGTGGAAGCCTCAGTTGGGCAAGTTTAAAATGAAAAGTTCTGGTGCTCGTTACAATAGCAAAACCTTTTAATAGCACCAGAGAGGCAGGGGAACTTCACCAGATAACTAAATCCATTGATCTCTAATCCTTTGGGCCATACTTACTGTGGAAGACTTGCATGCATGGCTTCAATCCAGAACCGCACGCTGCCAAAAAACGCTTAGTACGTTAGCAGCCAACAAAAATGTAAGAGGTCTGCTCTGCATGTGGGAAACAACATAAAAAGAAGTGGCTTTTTAGCTTAGTCTGACAAACGTTAGCGTATAACACTGATATTAAAATGAAATGGCAGAAATTCTCAATCATGTCTTGGATGTAGGGGGACTTATACGTGCTAATTAAAAGGGACTGGGTGGCACTTTAGGCTGCTCTGTTGTAAGTTTCTTCTCAAGTACTCCAGTTCAAAACCTTCCTCAGGGAAGAGGCTGCTATTAATGTGCATTTCTTGCAGGCTGAAACATTAAAAAGAGAGATCTACTGAAGGCAGATGCATTTCCTCCTCTATTTAGATACAAATACAGATGTTATTCATATCAAATATATATTATTCTCTGTCTCTGGTGATTGATCTTAAGGAACTATAAAAACTAACTAAATATATTTATGGCTTTATAGTAGTGTCCATACCCAGATAACTTTTAATGCACTTCTCTATAAATATCAATTTATAAAAATCAAATCACCTTCTAATTCTGTACTTGGACAAAAGCCTTTGACCAGGCACAAGGTCTGAGTCATACCCAGGAGAAAGCATGGCCTGGGCCCAAGGCACACCTATCCTATCTAAGGATAGGCAGATCTCACTCACATAGTATACACATCCCATAGTTTGCATCAGCTACATCAGCTCTGGTGTCCTTCCCAAAATGGTTTGGAAGATGCAGGCTGCAAGGCATGTAGGATTTATGGGTCATCTGAGCTTGGATCACCCTATGACAGAGTGCCTGCACCACACTGTGACGGCAGCGTCAAGCATCCACTGACGGGAATGCACAGACCTGAGCCAGGGAATATACCAGGTTTTACCCTGCTGCCTAAGCCAAATCCTCAGGGTGCTTTGTAAAGCCTGTTTCAGATGCCTTTACTTCCCCAATCCAACACAACACTCCAGCTTTGTACAGTCAGTGAAATCAGGGAGAGGTAAATCACTTAGAAACTCACAGGAGACAATTGACAAATTGCAAGTTGGGACTTTTTAGTCAGACTTTTGGTAATCTGTACGTTAGGATGGAGCCACCATGCACCACTGAGAAACATGTCATCTGCCTCAACTTGCCTGGAATTAAAGACAGTTCACAGAGCAAATGTACACTATTAATATCCTGTATTCATAATGGCTACATTTCTTTGCTTTGTTTGTACTACTGAAAAACCCTACAATAATCTTCAGTCCTAATTCTACCAGATCCCTTTCTTCTAGTTTACAATAATGAGATACTACAATATCCTCTGGAAGTTGGAGGCACTGACAGAATGCACTCCAGCACTGCATGTTCTACCATACCACAGCACAATGGGATGCCATTACTGGGAACCAAGTCTGTTCAATCTTGTTATGTCCTTCCAGAGCCAAATCCCGCTTGACTTACTCATGAAAAAAATCCTATTGAATTCAGTGGGCATTTTGCCTGAGAGGGGAGTAGTGAAGAGCCTTCCCCCATATTCTTCAGGCATTTCCCTGAAGAGGGGCCTGAGCATTCAAGATGCTGAGTTCCTTCTGGGTGGCACAGGACCATGTACCTCCTCAGGAGAGCTCCTGTAGCCCTAGGAAAAATTAATCAGGTGATTAAGAAACTGTGACTTCTGATGAACTATGTATTTTCAGTTTTGTTTTGTTAATCCATTAAAGCAGAGCTTCAAACAAATGCTTCCATTTAAAAATTGTTTTGATTTTCAGCGAGGTTTTTATTGACTTTAGATAAATAATACTAGTTGCTTGTGAAATCAGAGCATCTAAAAACAACAGAGAAACATTTCCTTTGTTCACCCAAAAGTCGTAAGCTGCCAGGACAGCTTTCTTGACACAGTAGCGTGTTTGAGCTACAGTCCTTCAGACCTATTTCCCCTCCCCAGTTTGTGATGAGATTTTAGTCCAAACAAGGCAAGAGATAACTTAAGCGGGGNATATTCAAACTGACCTGTTCAAAACTCAGGGTATTTTCACTTTCTGCTGGTTACTTAATCTAACAAGTTCACATGACTTGTTTAATCAGTTATTACTGTCCTGATAAAATCAAATGAACCTGTTAATGCATGAACTGCACCTAGATAATGATCCATCAGCCCTTCCTTTTTGAACCCCAAGATCTGGCCTGTTGAATACACATTGATAGATATGATAGAATAATTTATCAGATTTCTGGCAGAACCCCAGAGATGAAGGTCTAGATTAGACTATGGACTTGACATACCTGAGTGAACAACTGATGACAATCCCTCGAGAACATTTGGATGTTTTCACATGTGGGTTTCGGCAAAATTAGTCACAACACAGTATCTCTGATTCTTTCCCCCACCAGACTTAATCTAAGGAGTAGAATTGTAGATCTGCCACCTAACTACACATTTTGCAGATTATTTCTTTTGTGCTTTTACAATGATTCCCAAGCCTTTGGTGCCTGTTGCTCACTCAAGTACCTAAACAGCAACTGCCAACAATAAATCTGTGGGGTTTTTTTCCCAATAGCCACAAGAGTTTAAAAAGAGGAAATCCTCCTTCAGAGTTTTTAATGATTCCTTCAGAAGGTCAGGTCACCTGAGGAATTGTGAGTGGTTATTGCCACCTAATTATCCCCCTCCCCCTGCCAAATAAAACAGAGTAAATATATATTGGTTGTGCAGGAGATTTTTGGTCAGAATTTTCTGTAACAGATCAGCTCCTTAGGTTGCAGGGATGTGAGTCCACCCTTTCCTTGGACTAAATATCTTCCAGCTGGTTCTGTGGAGTGTTGTGACACATGTACCGAATCAACAGGAGTGCCCTGCTTGGAAGGTCATTTAATAAATGATATTCCTCCCCCCTATTCATCTCTTCTGATGTTTGAGTGAATGGTTGCAGCAGTAATAATTACTTAACATGAACTTATATAAAGGAGGTATGTATCATGGCATTACACCTGCATGTGTATAAAGTGCCCCAGTTTTATTGGAAATGAGGTGCTATTGCCAAAGATATTAATAAACAAGCAAAATAAAAGGAAGATGTCCTCTTCACTTAGATTCCTCAAATTAACTCCATGTCACTCAAATTCCAAAAATAACAGAATAACAACTCACTAAGGTGTTTTTTTGTTATTGTTTTGGATCTCATTTTGCTTAAGTAACTCTATGGGGGGGAGATATTTACATCAGAATTAGTGAGCAGGGTTTCAGAGGGTTTCAAGAACATACAAGAAGTTCTTGACATCCCATTTATTCAAGCTGTATTTGTATTGTCTTTCTAAACTGAAGGTAGTATCTTTCATCACACTGTTGAGAACAACTATATTTCTTACAGACTGCTGGAAGTCATAGAAAATTTCTGACTATAGGTCAGATGGGCTTTTGAGAGTGATCTCCTGCATTGATCAGCATGTCTATCTCATGACTAACCCTAACTGGTAAGAGGACCAACTCCTGAATGTATTTAGACTGAGTAAAATACACTTGGCTGGCATGTTTATTGCACAGCTAATAGGGAATTAAATTGCTGAAGCTTTCAAGAATACACCTCCAACAAAAATGTAGATGTCACCATAGGACACGTTCACGTAATTTTGCTTACGTTAGCTAGCTAGGACAACAAGGTGTGGTGGTAGGTGCCTTAACCCTGGCTGTGTTGTCCTGTGTTTGCAAGCACAGCTTAGCTCATGTTGCTGGATGGAAAAAGGTCACATATGCTGGTAAACATGCCTTGATTTTGCTGGGTAGACACTCCATCACAAGCTTCGCAGGGGGAGCACTATCTGCACCAGGCCATTCCCATAACCATTTCTACAGCTCTGTACGATGCAGTTCTTGGGTCTAACTGGCCTGAACATCTCACTGAAATGAGGGGAAAAAAGTAACTTTGCCTTCATTTTTTTAAAGCATTTACAGTAGCAATGTAGTTGATGGTTGTTTATTGGTAGAGCTTTTAAATATGCTTTAGTTCAATACCATAACACCAGCTGTGTGCACAGCTCTCCTGTCAAGCAGTCAAGTAAATCCTAAACCCAGGTCAGTATCCTTAATTTCCACCAGAGACTATAATAAGAAGTTAATTTTTTTTTTTTTTTAAATGTTGAACTGTGACAGAGTTATTTTGCAACTTAACAAGTCTGCAGATTATTCTCATTTCCACTTTGGCATTACTCCTCACTGAGCTGATTTAACTAGTGTTAAGTACAAAACACTTTAGCAAGGTAAGGTTTGTGTATTCACAAAGCTAGATTAATGCACAAGAGTAATATCTGGCATTGGTTAAACATCTCTACCACTGAACTTCATGAAAGTAGGATTGATGAGTTGAACTATTAGGTGCTGAAGTGTAGAGCAAGAAGAGCCGACGTCTTTCGTGTGATAATTGAAATCATTTCAATTCATTTCCTTCTTGGTTGGACAGAAACATGTTTTCAATAGTGAAGAAATCTTGAGGGAATCCATTGACCTAACCAGTCATATAATGCAAGAAGTTAATGGACAAAAATTATATTCATCTTCAGTTTATAATAGCATTTTCTTTTCACAGAACCAAAACCATACAAAGGCAAAGTATATTATAAGAGCAACTGCTACTCTGGTAGATATGTGACCTTTGTTTTATGTGACAATTATTGGGTCGGTGGAAAAATAAAATAAAAAAAAACCCAACACAAATTTTTATGCTAAGATAATAAATTATAAATTATGAAAGTCTAAAGCACCAAGCAACTTGTAAGCAACAGTCCTGTCTCTTAGCAACGAGCCAGGGAAAGCAGCTTGTTGATACGAATAGAGCAGACAGGATTGTTTTGCAATGATTACCACCAAGGAACTAGGAACAACATTTTAACACCTGCCTCAGGGCACTTCTGCACCTAGCTATCCATCTCTCCAGTGGCCCACAAAGCCTGGGCTGGATGCCAAGCGGCTTCTGAGTCCTGCCTCCTTCCCAGAGCTGGCCCACTGCAACAAAAAGGACCCCAGAGGAAAGATCAAAGAGGTGGAGTTCAGGTGTGTTGCACACTTGTGCCTGCTTCTATTTCTTTAAATGTCTTTTTATAAACAATGCATGATCATTAGTGTAAATGTTTATTTTTTTCTCTCTCTGCCCCTTTAGTGCTATGTGTCTAATCTATAGTTAGCATTATGAATGAATGCAGACAAGTATTTGATACGAAGCCAACATTTTTTTACTGTAGTTTTATTCTTAAAAACCCAACATTAAGAGTTGAAGCAACAGTGCAATCAGAAATACCTAGTTATTATTTTGCCATTGTGTGGTTTCAGAAACATACAAAGAAAATATTTCCAAAAAAATAAAGTGCTACAGAATAAGTCCCTGGACTAACATTAGAGGTGGCTCATTCATTCTCCCAGGTAGAACACTACAACAGTGAAGGGAAGCAGAAGAAAAGGATAATAAAAGTGAAGGGAAAAAAGTTGATGTGAAACCCAGGCAGATGAGGCAACAAAAAACTTAGGAGAGGAGCGCAAATGAAAGACAGGAAGAGGAGGAAAGAAATAAAATAGTGTGAAGGTGAGAAGAGCATGAAAACAAAAGATAGAAATGAGATAGTGGAGAAATAGAAAAGAGAAGGAAAGTGTCAGGAAGGCATAAACCACTTTGCTGTTAGCAGATGTAATTTCCCTTGCAGAAAAGAGTGTGGGGAGAATAGCTAAAAGGAGAATTTAATTCTGATCTGCAGGAAATCCATCATTGACTCATGAGACCTGGCAATTCTTCCAGTCCACTCTAAGCCCTAAGTGAGTTGGAGCACTGATCAAAGCCTACAGGCCAGCTTAGCCTATAACCCTATCTATCTCCACATTATACCTGAATTTATTAAGCAATGCAACTGTGCTAAGCACATTTCTATCAACATAGCTTTCCTGCTGCTTGCTGGAATGAACATGTGCCAAACTTTTTTTTACTTTGGACCAAACTGCCCTATACTTGCTAAGGATACCTGGAGCTGAGTCGGAATATGTTTATTTAGCATGAGGCATTGGCTTGGAGGCCAGAATCCTGTTTCAGAAAGCCAGGTTTTGTTATTTGTTTTTCTAATTCTGAATCTGGAGCAGATTGATTTAAACTAAATTTGCTAAATATAACTACTGCCATTGCTGCATGGGCACATTAAACAAATGCATGGGTTGATCCACCTCAAGAAACTATTTGTTTTCCCTGATGCAAAATCCTGAAGGAATTGGTCATTGTGTCTTATACGACATTGAGGCTCACCAGGCAAAAGTGGGCTTTCTCCTTCACTTTTCTTTTGGGTGATTGAATATGAAGTCCAGCTCACTGCACATCCTTATGTGAGATAGTTTAACACAGTACCTCGAGGCTCTGTGGTCCCAGAATGCAGTGCAGCTCACTGGCAGTAGTTCAGCTGAAGACTAAACATTTGGCTCGGTGACAGCAGAGCTGCCAAGAGTTGGCAACAAGAGACTCACAGGGAAGCAGCAGGCTGCTAAACCCTTTCACATTTTTAATTAGATCCACACACCCATGTCTTTGAGCTATCATAAATATACAGATGACATAGAGAGCATTATTTGGGGTAAGGAAAAAAAAAAAGAAAGAAAAAAACTGTACTGTGGTATCTCTTACCTTATTAAAATAATTTACCTACAGCTAGTCTTTGGAACTGAGGCGGGAAAAAAAGGGGGTTGTGACATTTAACTCAGATAAAAGTCTCTCCCTGACTACAGTTGAATTCACCCTGCACATTGAAAATGCAGGGTCCTGAGATGACTGACGCGCTGACTTAGTTGCAATAGCATCACCAGAAGAGGGCATTATTGGCAGTAACTCCTGCGTGTAATTTCCCAGAAGAGCTATACGTTCAAGCTCTAAGTGTTCTTAAGTGTGTATCTTGCCATGATGTTGTTGTTAAAACTATTTGGGTTTTTTCCCCTTACGCTGTTGTTACTATTTTCTAAGCACACCTTGATATATACAAAGCCCTTTTATTTATTTTTTATTAATTTCTGCAAAGACATTTTCCCAGTTCAGTTCCTCCTAACCTTTCTTTCTTCCTGACTCTCCTCTTCTGCTCCCTCCTTCAAAATAATGATGAGGCTTGGTTGGTTGTTTAATTTAATTCCTTGTTTTATTAACTATTACACAGAAAAATTCCTCTGTCACTCATTTTTTTTTTCATCTGACACTGTTGAGATCTACAGCAATAAAGACATATATTAAATACATTTTCTATTGGCAATTGACATCATCAGATAGGACAGTCTGATGCATAGGTTTAAAGGTGTCTTCTTCTGTCCAGGGACAGTGACACACAGAGTATTGTCTCTTGTCTTCTTTGTTATAAAGTCTTAACATTTTATTCAGAATAGAAACTGTAGCTGTATCATCAACCTGCAGCATGAAAACATGCACAAAGGATCTTTGCAACTGGCCCCGAAGGGCTAGGGTTTTCTTCTTGTATTTCTCCTAATTTTAAAGAAAATCTAATAAGGAGACATAATCCTTGAAATGCTGTAGGGGGGAAAAGGAATCTCATGTTGTCCCGCCTGCAAGCACAAATTTTATAAATAGACACTACAGCAAACATCAAAGAAATTGCTGTGCAGAGAAACCAACAGATCATGTATATTTTACATTGCCCATTTATTCGAGACTGTGTTAGCCACACACTGCCAGTTAACTCTGAATGTGCAAACCACAGTCTCTCCATTCTGGATATTCGGAAAATTATTTGTGTCATCCTCACTGTCTTCTTCTGTATAAGTTAAACTTAGCCATAACTTACTTCTCCTGATTTTCTCCTCTGTACTTCACCACAAACTGAGAAGCATGGAGCGATGCAGTCCTTTTGTATGCTTGTGAGCTCATGTCAGGTCCACGATACACGTTTCAACATACAAGATCTATGACCATTACCAGCATAACTGCTCTAAACTCTCATGTCCCAGGAACTTTATATCTCTCCCAGTATTGACTCTGCTCTGCACCAAAGAGCTGAATGTATAGGAAATACCTCTTACAAACGGAAACAGGAGCAGGGTCTAAGGAGTAGGTTGGCCCTTGGGCTATGCAGAACCAGGTCTGCTTGAGCTAGTTGCCTCCTCAGAATGCAGGGGAAATGTTTAGCTTTGACCTTTCTTGGCCTTGCCTTTTCTTTACTCCTTCTTATGTTCACTGGAGTATTCTTGCAAAATGCTTTTTGATGTTCTACAGGGCAGCCAAAGGGAAAGGAAGCATCCCAGCATCCTGCCAGAAATTCACAGCCTCAGTTGCTAAGAGGCATTTCATCGACAAATTTAATTGGAGGTGGACTGGGCCACTACAGACCTTCACATCATAAGGTCATAAGGTTGTTAAGTAAGACATAAGTCAAGGCTGTTAAATCATTGTGTGGGGGATTTTTTTAATGTTTGTAAAATATTTAGCAAAATAAGACTGTTGTCTTGCTTTGGGCTACCAGCATACAAGTGAATGAATAAAAATACAAAGCATATGAATAAAGATAAAAATAAGTGATCCTCTTATCACTGTTGCTGTTATTAGTAATAAGGCACCTTTCTTCGGGGCAGATTCTACAAGAACTACTTAAGTTGAAGTGAAAAAGAAAGAAAAAGCAAAAAAAGATTTTACAAAAAGATGACTAAAGAACCTGCCCAGCAAATTAACCCTAGTTTTTCACCAAACCACAACATGCCAGAAGCTCAAGAATGAACATTTCCAGATACAGACACAGAAATAACATCTGCTAATAATAGTACTAATAACACTGTTTCTCATTATTAGCTATGGTATAAAACAGTTTTCTTTGATAGCAAAACCGTATTGTTAATATCTTCTTTGTGAGTTGTATGAGGATTAGGTATATGAGTTTCAACATAATTAATAGAAGTGATCTTGTACCTCAGTTCCATGTGTCTTATCTGGAGGAAGACATTTTAGCAGAGGTGTATTCTTTAATGAAGTTTGGGCTTTAATTTATCAGAGATTCAAAAGAAGGAGTGGTGCCTCTTGTTCCCTCTCACTCTCTCTCTCTCTTCCTTATTTTCCTCTGGAAGGTACCTATCTTGATACTAACCAGCCCCAAGCATGTTTAGTATAACTGTCCAACGGTGGTAAATACCTGTGCTGATTCATTAAAATTCTTGTTCAGATCTGATCAAAACCCGGATGTCAAATCTGCGGTCTGCCCATGCAGGCTTACCCACACCAGCTTCTTTCAGATCTGCCAAGGTACCAGGCCTCTGGCTATTAACAGTTTGGTTCACAGGTTTCAGCAGAAAAATGGACAAGTGGAAATCAAGGATAGGAAATCCTGCTTAAATCATCTACTTCGTCTCCATGTCACTGCTGAAAACTTTTCTAAATTTACAGACTTTGCTGTTATTAGTGCTAAAAGAAGTTTCTGTGTACAGCCTTTGATACATCAGATCCATGCAGCAAGCTGTTAAGAAAGATGGGGTAGATGAGTGTGATTTTGACCTTTCCAGAATCAGTCATGCCTCTATAGATATAGAAAGACCTAAACCAGAGTTCATGCATGTTGGTGAGAATATTTCCATCAACTCTAGTGAGTCTTGGGTCAGCCCTAAGGGGAAGAGAACCACGAATGAGGGCTTGTGTTTGTCCTCCCCACCAACCTCCCTTACTTATATACCCATAGAGTGAGGTAAGACCACATAGACATGGCTTTTGACTGTTCTTCTGCAGGCAGATAGGAGAGAGGTTACTCTGCTGATGTTTTGAACAGGCTAGCACAAGCTATCCCTCAAACCTGAAGCTGGATAGTGTAGCACAGTGATGCCTCTTAACACCTTTCCCCACAGAGATCGTTCACCTGAGTGTGACATGTAAAGCTTCAAGCGCTGACCTTTGGTTCAGAGCTGGTTGTATGTATGAGGCTTGGAAAATGGGCAGAGTGAGTGAGTGTCTGGCTGTAAAACATTATCAGCAAACTGTAACTGAAATGCCACCTTCCAGTGCCCAAGTACAACCCAGTCTCACTGTTCCCCCTTTCACTGAAAATGAAAGGCAGGAGAAAACAAAGCAAAAAGGGATTTGTACCCTTGTGCTACAATAAATCTGGCTTAGAGTTGCTCTGCTTTGACTCAGCCACCAGTCAGCCCTTCTTGGACTTCTTTATGTACAAAAACAGCTGAAGGACAGGTAGGCTTGGCACATCCTCCCATTTTTCCAGTCCACCCTCCTTACACCCCAGCCAGGAAGGCAGCCATTATGCCAGACCTTATTATGGTAGTACTCAGCAGGAAGCACAGCACAGAGATCCTACCTGAGAGCCCATTATGAGGCACTGCTTGATCCAGTTGCACTGGAGAGGTCAGAATTGTGATCTGACAAACTGTGCAATTGCAGGCATAACTCATACCTATCCCAAAAATTTTCATGGTTGGGCTTACCCATTGCAATACAATGTTAAATCACAGGAAGGTTTTTTTGGCTCTGAAAAACTTAGTTTAATCATGTTTATTTCCCTGTGCTGCTCCACCTAAAAAGGCATGTCCAGGAAGTATTTATTTTAAAGAAGTAAAGAGGCAGCTTTCATAGTCTCTTTCATCTTTTAATGAGACAGAAAAATACACTACTTTAAATCAACAGTACTGAATCCAATTAAAATATATGATAAATGATATCTGTTTTACTGTCAGACTTTGCAGATGCTTCGTGTCTTACAAACAAAAAATCTCCTATACACTTGCTTGTCAAAATAAAATAATTTAAATATTAACATTTTTGTTTTGTTATTTAAAAAATCATGCTTTTAATTGCTAACGTATATTCATATTGTCCTCATTTCTGTCAACAAAATAGTTCTAAACAACCCCATTTTAGCAAGCAAATTTACTACAGTTATAAATAAAGTGATTATGTTAGCAGCTGTAAAATGTTCCAATACACACTGCTACTATTTCTGCAGTAAAGGTTTTAAACACACCGTTTTGTGCATTACATGCTATGAGCATGTGGTAGTCCAGGGTTAGGAAGACTTCTTTTCCTCAAACCAACTTTAACCAAGTCAAAAGCTAAACTTGCTCCCACAGAAGTCAGAACAACAAAAGTCCAATCACTTCAGACTTGTAGGACTGGACTTGCAGCAATAAATTCCTAAACAAATAAAATGGTCACAAGAAGCTTGCTTCTTGAGGCACCCAAGCAAACACCCACCCCCCCCACCCTTCCCCAATAATCCTCTTATCCCTAACTTACTAAAAACCAAGAAAAAAAGGTCAGGGACTTTCCTGCTATTGGGCTGTCATTTTGAAAATACAGTCTAAGTGGTGGGGTTTTTTCCAGTCAGAAGTACTGCAAAAGATTTATTTAGTGGGCCTTTATTTGAGTATAACTAGGAATACCTGAAGATCATATCAGTGCACTGGAGGCTGAGGGGGAAAAATCCCAAATCCTTTTTAAGTCATTGCAAAATTTGTCTCTGACTTCAGAGAGGCCAAGATTTCTTTCTCAATACTCTCTTGTTTATAGATCACAGTATTGCCTTAGACCTCTTGGCCACAACATTGCACTGGGAACTTTTATTTAGGTTTCTTTTGTTTCTTTTCCCGTTGCCCTACTTCGTGCCCTTCTTTTAATCTGAGTTTACAGGAATGTAAGAGAGGAGTCAGTCACCAAGGACAGGGATTGGGGGTTCAGAGATCAGAGCATTGCCCTTTACCACAAATACATCTGTGTATGAAATCTAGCAGGGTTCAAAGAAAGTCTGGCAGGACAAGTTTAGTTCAGCCTGCCTCAGCCTTTTCTCCACTAGAAGAGTTTCTTACAGATACCTCAGATGTCAGTTCCAGATATCCCATAAAACTAAATTGGTGCTGAGCACACACCAATGCTACCATACAGCCACCACTGACTGAAGCAGGTAACTCACTGCCAAGATGTAGGAGCAGAAGCATGCAAACTAATAATATTGCAACAACTATGCATTTCAAATTTAGCCTGTTTTCTACCAAGAAGCAAAAATAACATCCCTTCCCACTTCCATCCTGGAGGTACTAATCTGCCAGCTAAACTTCCGAAGATTTCCCTTCAGCCATGAACCACAGCATGCTGAAACCAATAGGAACCTTTCCTGCTCCAAATGCTGTTTCACAAAGGGCAACTGCAAGCCTTCTCCCAACCACACCCAGAGCAAGGTTCCCTCATTTATGAAATGCCCATAACAAGTGAAGATGTTTTCATTCCTTCCTTCCCTGGCAAAGTCCCAGGTGCAAGCAACAACAAGCACAGAAGGCTGATACATAATCTGCCGAGCCTGACTCCAGCATTCTTTACCCCTCACATGACAGATCAGATATTTGGTCAAAACATCTCCAACAATGCTGCAGTCCCTCCAGTATCAAGGTAGCCTGTTTTTATGGGGAAAAGCTCCATCTGTTTGTTACTGCCTTATCTATTTGCCCTGAATAGCCTCTAGACATTTACTATATTAATCATCTCTCTTTTTTGCTTCATTGCTACTCAACATTGTCATCTCTAAACACAGAAAATTTGTTGTTTACAGGCACCTTCTCAGAACAAAGTTAACATGATTTTTCTACAGAAATTAAGCATACTGCATACAGTTTTCTTAGAAGTTGTGCCCTGGCTGCATCTAAGGCAAGAAACTTTAAGAACCCTCCAGTGATCCAAACTGATTCTGAGATGATAACAAAACCTGAGGTGAGACCAGGTTTGTGCAGTCTGAGAGTTTCAGCATGGGCATTTTGCCTAACTCAGAACTGTCCTACTTACCTGTGTCACCTTCTTAAGAAACAACATGCACAGTTACATACTCTCACTTGAATTTGAAAACGCCATGCACCATGTGTTGTTTCTCACCCTTCCATTCTCATTTCCTGCATCTCTCTGAGGTCCAGGACTGAACACTTTGTTTTGTTTTATTATACAGGACAGTAACCTGGCCAAGAGAAGACCTGGACTCTAGTCCCACCTTCCCATTAGTCTTCTTGGTTTCCTTAGGAAATCACTTCACCTCTCTGCATTTGTGCTTTCAGTCTCACTCTTTACTTGCAAACACAGACAAGACCATATCTTTCACTCCATGTTTGCCCGATGCATCTGAATGGGATGTTGGTAGAGAAAGTAAACCAGCTGCTGTTATAGCCACAATAAATTATTATAATGCCCCTAATTCATGAGCAGATCCATTAATGTTAAGGGGTATATTGTGGAAGGCAATGTTCTATTTGTGTCAGTGTCCTAATGAGAAGGAACCATTTTTGTTTCTCTCATCTAGTGCACATGCATGAAATTTAAAGAAAAGAAAAGAAAAGAAAAAAGACATACTGTTATTGCAGTGTATAAAATTCAGCCAGGAATTTCATTAGATTCTCTTCCAGAGAAAGGAAGTTGCTGGGAATATATAATATGTCATGAAGAAACATGAACAACCCAGCAAGGCCTCTTCCTCTCTTTTCTTCCCCAAGGGTCAATAATTACTTCACAGGCCATTTCAGTGTCTGTTTGTGTTGGAAAAAGTGCATGTACCTGTGACTAAGATGAATAGCAGTGGTATTACTTTAACCCCAAATGAGATGCAGCATTGAAAGTGTCTGATGTGAGAGAGATGCAATAATGCTGATGCCACCACTGCAGCTGTGGAGGTAGAAGGGCTGCTCTTCTCATGATTTAGCCAATTCATTAGCAATCAAGGCACAGGGCCACTGGTGAAAGTCTTGTATAGTCACCTCCATGGTGAATACTCATAAGCATATATTAGACCAGCCTGGTGGCTTTCAGCAGTGCAAAGCCATGCCACCCGAATGTGCCAGCTTCTGGCACAACTTCAGGATTGTTTCTTGATGACAGAGGGATGCTGCTGAGACAAGTGTTGCTGGGAAGTGAGTGATAATGAAGGTGACTTGTTTTAAGGGATCCTTTCAGGAGCTGTAGCAGTTTCATGGGAAGTTTGTTTCTCCCAGGACAAAAGCTACTGCTGCATTAGCTAATAGGAGAGGGAGTATTACACGATGATGGACGTGTGAAAATGAGACACCAAAACAAAACAGCACACCCTGTTTCTCCCACAGGGGAGATAATGGAAGAACAAACCACATGTGACAATGTCAGCCATGTTGCTTAATGCACGGCTCTGGGACTTTCAGATACTACAGGATGTGGACAACATAAGAACCTGTTTGGGGTTGCATAGCACAGAGGTAAAATTGTGAAAACCTGAAGGTCATGGTCCAGATTTTTAGAACATGACCCAAAAAAAGCTCTATGTCATCTTTTCAGCATGATAATTTTTACCTGCATGCTGGTCTAAGAGTATCTCAGAGGAGCCCTCTATGTGGTTTCTATAGAAAATCTGTGGAAAATGAAGGGATTTGTTAGGAATTATTCTTGAATTATTCCAGTCTCAAAGTTAGGAAAAAAAAGTACAGTTATCATCAAAATGGTCCATTTCTATATTTTCTAAATGAAAACTTAAGTGGGCTATTTAGTGATAACTTTCTGTTTTGGGATCTTAATAATTTTAATATCAGAAGAATAAAGATTTTAAAATATAAAAACAAAGTAAAATTATTTGGAAATTGTTGAAGAAAAAGTGATTGACACATCCATTTTTTTTCATTGAAGTTGTCTGAGAACACTTTATATATTTTTATTTTCATTCCTTGTTTAATTTTATTTTAATCTCAAAAGTTTTCTTATGTTAGTAAAATTATTTCTGCTCCTACTTGGCTACAGACTCTCCATTCCTGTGTCTACATGAGATATTGTAGGACACCATAAAGATGACTGTGTGGGTTCTAGATTATCTGATCTCTTTTCTACAGAAGGGTAGTCCTCCACCAGATTCTTTTGATCTGTTACAGCATTGTGCTGCATTTAATATTAACCTGAATATCTAACAATTCATTTGTATCAGCCTTTGGACAGTAGACCACAGAGAAAAAGGACTAAACCAAAATCATGTTCCAGGTCCTTTACAATCACAGGAAGAATTACCTGAAAAGAACCTCTGCTTTCAATAAGGAAAATACGTACACTTGTGTATGCAGTGTTTTTAGAGTGATATTTAAAACTTGGGGAAGTGTTAGCATAAAACAGAAGAAAGTATCTGACAGAAAAATCTCAGAAAAACCCACAGCCAAGGTTCGGTTCATATGTAAAGTCAATGGCAAACTGTTTCATAACAATTTCACTTTGTTCTTTCATCTTGTTCTTCTACTCCTCAAACTCAAAGCACAGATGAGAAATAGGGGACAAGAATGTAAACTGCCAAATGGTAAAAAAAGGCAGTAAATAACAGAATAGACACAACCAGGTGCCTATGTGGTTTAAGCTCTTTTCAATAAGTCTTTTAAAGGGAAAAAATACGTTAAAGTTCTTTTGGAATATTATAGTACATGAGTTTCTGGGTACAAAAAAGAGAAGAAAGTGAAGAAAAAGCTGGATATTTGCTGTAAAACATTAACCACATTCCTTTCAATATGAATAATCCAAAGGAAAATATGTAAGAAACCAAGTTCAGAGATATAACTTGCCTTGAAATTGTAAAGGCCACCTCTCAGACCATACAGTATCTACTTAAAATACACTGATGTTATCCACCACCCTTGATGGTATTTATAAACCTTCCCTTTTCTTCTGTCATTATTTTTTGGGCCCATGGCTTTTCCCAGTCTTCAGTCCTTCACTAAGAGAAAATAAATAAATAAATAAATAACCTTAGAAAGCTGAAAATGCCTATTCAACCACCTTCAGCCTTATATGAACCTTTCAGCAATTTACTGGAAGAATAAAGAGCCAGGCAATCTTTAAAGGCTCTTAATTGTTCTCTGAGTGTAATAGAACCCTCGGGAGACATGACCCTAAGTTGGCTGTAAATCAGACTTGATTCCCTGGGCTGTGCTGTTCCTCCCTGTCTATGGAACATATATGACGTTGAAGTAGATTATTAAATCACACACATACTTATTTTTCAAACGGACCTTATAAGTTCCCAGCTTTACTTTTTTTTTTCTTTTCCAAAAGAAAGGTAGAAAGTGGGTATGAAAATGGCAAGGGAACAAATGGTTGCTTGAGAATGAAAAAGGGTGTGAGAAAACAGTAATTAATCTGCCATGGCTCTTACCATTTTTTCTGAGAAGGCTTAGTCAATCAATCTTCTTCCAATCTGTCTACCATTGCCCTTTTACTGCCAGTATATCATCTATTGGCCCACAAACTCATTTACCAGTTGTCTCCATTCTTTTGTGAGTTAAAACTCTGCCAACCTGAAATGGTTCAAAATCTCCCTCCAAGTTATGCCAAACAGCTTCTCAGAAACCTTCGGCACACACCTATCCTCTAGGCTGAGAACCATTTCTCTCCTTATTTAACCTTGCCAGAGCTCAGCACCACACCCTTGGCTCTGGTCCTGCACAGTAACCACCTTCTCAGCCTCCAACACAAAAGCGCACAGGCACACTGTCCTCTAATACGAATAACCAACTCTTGGACTCAGATATTTTTCTTTTTATGAGACAGCCCCCACCAAATCTACAAGAATTCAAATGCTGCCAGCCCATAATGATCCTGTTTGTTGTTGTCACTGAAAAACCAGGAGCACACAGAATAGGCAGAGAGAACTGAGGATTTTAACCTTTACCTCTATAGGGAAGAAAGACTACCCTACCAAAACTTGTCTCTTCTATCATATGTCTGTAGCTATAAGGTAAGAGGTTTTCTTTCCAGAAGATCAGATCCTTCCAGGGTTGAATTAGCTCCAGACCTGAAAGTATATGTCAGTGGTACTACCCCCACAAGTATACTAGCAAGGTAATAGCTGAGACTTAGTTTACTAAATCCACAGTAATCACCTGCCCCTCTTCTACTTTGCACAAAATGCACACGCTCTGGCTATCCATATCAGTAGCTTAAATGGGATAGTGAACCACCAACCAACAGGACCTAGGGCAAGTAACCAGTCCCAGGCAAAAAAAGAATTGTATTTATAAAGCTGTATGCAAATAGACTCATGGACAAACCTGGGGCTAATTTCATTCTTCATGTACATTGTTGCCTGCAGAAACATCATCTGGGAAATTGAGGTGGGGTAATATGGTGAAAATCCTAGGCACAAATTACAATACAGGAAATTACATTTAAACATAAGAAGCAGCTCTTCTACTATAAGGGTGGTCAAACCTTCCTTAGAGATATTCACACCCCAGCTGGACATGGTCCTAGGCAATCTTTTCTAGTTGACCTTGCTCTGAGCATGGGGTTTGGACTAGCTGGTCTCCTGAGGTCCTTGTCAACCTCAGCAACTTTGTTGTTTTTGATTATGTGAGTGACCTTTGTGCTTTAGTTCTTTCTCAAGGTCAAATACATCTACCATAAGGACAGACCATGGCACTACATATAGTCTCCATCTCTCCCACTGTTCCTGTGGTGGTCAAAAGCAACTAGTGTAAGACAAAGACAGCAGAACTGTTTTTGTAAAGACCCTTGATGTTGAATGCTGAAAGGGCAGGTGCAGGTTGAAGGAGGCAGGAAAACCTAAACGTGCACATGAACAGCAGAGCTGCAAGAGTACTGTTGGTTCCAGAGACTGGCTAGCTCCTGTCCAGTTTTGAGGTCTACACTATGGCATGACCTGGAAGTAAGCTGTGATTGCCCATTTGGTGCACAGCTGAAGCACCGAGGCACTGCAGCATGTTGAACAGGGTAACTATGTCCCGAGGCCTGACCACCTCCTAAGGTGCCTTGCTCTCTCACTAACTCCAAAGGGTAAGGTAAATGGATTCAATCCCTAAGATACTTGCCTTACTGAAAGTGCCTAAAGGCACTTGTGTAATGCGGACTGATAGGTGGCACAAATCCTCCTAAAGCTGCCTTAGGGTGCTAAACTGCCACACCGCACCAATTCAGGGCTGGCTTTAATGCTGCAATTCTGGCACCCCATTTGAGGAAAACAGTATTCCCATTACAGACTCACAAACCAGGTGGGTTATATAGCATTAAAAAGTTTTTCTGCAAGGAAAGCAGAAGGGTGGGAGATGCAAAATAAGTACTGAAGAGGCATAAAGCACCCACCTGGGTTTCCTTTAGCAAAGATTAAATGCCAGAGATTCAGCCAACACTATGAACAACTACACAGCAGTATGCCTGCAGTTCCCTTGAAAGCGCAGTACAGTCTGTTACAACTTTAATATTAGAATTAATTGAAGAAAATTGAGAAACTAACTCAGATTTGACCTCTGGGTATTCTGCTCAATAAGTCCAGTTTAGCCCAAAGGCACATAAACTAAGGAAAATTATTAACCCAGTAGGTGCTGGCTTAACATATGCCAGCTACAAAAAAAAAATCCTACGGTTTCAAGGCAGTTTATTTTGGTCCTAAGAAGCAATGTATCTTGCTTCCCAGGAAGACAATGCAGTTCTGTGACATGTGGTTACAGTACAGATGGAGTGCTGGTTGATTGCATAGTGGTTGGTGTTGGAGAATTCAAACATGAGCTGTCTTCATAGATTGGAAGCGCCTTTCTTGCACCATTTCCAGGTTTGTTGTCACTCATAATATTTGAAGGATTGTTTCATGAACCAATAATGCAGCTGCCCTGAAAATGTTCCACAGGAGCTGTCAACCATCCTATTAGCACACTTACTGACACTGGCCACAGCTGAGTCTCTTTAAACACGCCAGTCTTAAAGTAAAAAATAGTTTTATTGAAGGATGTACTTGGCGTTTTTCAATATTAACATACTAAATAAATAATGGCATGTTTTCCTTTAAGATTTTAAAATGCAACTGTATCTATCTGGACTCACTTTGCAGACATGCATTAATTCATTTAGATACAGCATCTGAAAATCTGGCTCTAAACTTGTCAGTAATGTGCATCTCCTAATGAATAGAGAATTATCACATTCCATATTTTCAGTTGCTAATGACCATTAAAGGCACTATACATACATATTCCATACAAAATTTAAAATCATGTGGATTTTTTTTCCCCTAAATTTGGGCTTATTTCTACCTTGTTAGTCATTCTTTAGAATATGGAGTACTGCAGTGTCCAAGACACACTGTTCTGCTTCTAATCAGACTAAATATATATAAATTTAGTCACTTTAAGGATTGTAGCTTCCTGAGGACCTTTTGAAATTATCATGGTTCCCTACTGTAATCTATGTCCCTTTCTTGGTGCTGTGATATCTCAAGTATTATCTAAAAATATTATTTAACTGTCTGTATTAATAAGTTACTGGGAACAGAACAGACTTCCATTTTTAAGTCAACGTGATTTGTGACCAATCTTAGAAGAGAGGATGGGAACTCATAGGCCACTCATCAAGTGATCTCCATTTCCTGAGCTCATCGCTCTTACCCTTGCTATTCCTTGTCCATTGTGCCAAAGGTGCAATTCTGTTATGGAAGGTCATGCTCAATGCAGGAAAAGCTGTATTTAATCAAGCTGGTGTTACGCCAGCTGAAAACTTTGAATAATAAGGCTGAAATTGGGTAGGAAATTATTTTTCATTCCTGAATATTCTTATGGCATTAAAAATTGTTCTTTAAACAAAAAATTAATAATCCAATGCCATTGCAAAGAGATTATTTTCTGAGGTGTCTATCCTGTGTAAGCACAGAAGGTAATTCTTTGATTATAGTTGGGATTGGTGGTGTTGCTTCTCAAGCTTTGGGAGTACACAGAAGCATGCAGACTTCATGAGTACAGAAGTAGACTGAAGAGATTTTTACCCATGAAGAAAATTTAAAGAACGCAAGTTTGTTTAGGTAAAAGAGGGCAGAAGGGGAACATAATACATTTTTCTATTCCTTAATTCAGTTTATTTTTAGTTCCTTGTTTAAAGCAATCACAAGGCATTGTGATTTATAGGGTGTGCCCCACCTAGGGCAAACCGCCTGCCCCAGACTCTGGAAATGCCAACTGCCAGACTGTCCTTTTCCTGAGCTTCAGCAACAGCAATAGTAGCAGCATCCTTGATGCTAATTTGACCCTCTCTCAACCTATATTAGCCGTAGCTCCGGAACTAGAGATGGGAAAGAAGCAAGCAGCTCCTTTTGCAACAGTGGAAATGGAGCTTGAACATTAGGAGGAAATCCTCAAACCCAATAAACTTCAGTCTGATGGTATGCCATAACAGGTCACAAATTCATGGTTTACAAACTTCCTTAATGGGCATCTTCCAGTCTAAATCACAGTATCTCTTTGGGTTGGTACAGATATAGCTGACTGTGCTTCAGCTATGATCTTGGACAGGGCAATCTCTTGTGACTCACTAGTGCTGCAACTCTGGAGTTCAGTGGTAATATTGCAATTCTGACTCCAGATGAAAGCTGAAAATCACAATGATTTTTGTTCAAAAAATCTGGAAAAATGAATTACTTCAACGTGCTTTACTTTCAAAATCTAAAAAACTCAATCCTGATGTAAAATAATTCTGTGATTCTTATCACTTTAAGCACACATTCAGGGAACCTACATTTTCTCTCTTAGAAAATGTGGAACGTGGTCAACTTTGAAATCTTGTCCCAGAATATTTTCAAGTAAAATTGTTTTTCAAACCTGCTTCTTTCCCAGGAACAGCATTTGATTCAATCAAATGTTATGGTTTAAAGTGTGTAATTAGTAAATTAACAATCAGTACTAATCATCCCAGAACAGAGAATTTCAATGGATTCAGTGACAAGGCAGTATGTTTTTTTCATCTAGAATTCATATGACTTACTCCCATGTACAGCACGCACTTGGAGGTCCTGAGCTCATGGGTTACTGAGGCCTCTAAGTTATAAGCGAAGAATCTGAAGCAGAACCTTAATCTGACTAGAGTGATGTGGTGATGGCAAGAATCTCTTTTTTCCAGTAGCATCGTTAACATCTTACCTAGATTTAGCTTGAGCCAGAGGCTGTTCTTGTGAGCACTGGTCTCATTTAGGCCCTGGGTCAGCAAGGAGATAATGATGTTATCATAAGCATTAAGCATCCTTACATACACCAAATACTCCTCTGGCTCTATTAGATATTGAAATATATCCTTTAAATAATATCTTTCCTCCCAGTGCTCCCAAACCATTTTTTAAACTATGGATATCATACCACTGAGATGAAGCCTTTTCTTCAGCTTTGGAGAGTTTATGAAATGTTTCATGAAACATTGTCTCCGTATTTAACAGAGGGGGTGCTCTTTGTAAGGCCTTCTCTGTACTGGAAGGATTAAAAACTGATTTGGCCCCACTGGCACCTAAAGGTGCAGATGACCTATTCCCAGTTCACTAAACACCCCCTTGAGAACTCCCAATATTTACAGAAGACCCACCACTCCCCTCAGCCCCCACCTCCCTGCATCTGAGACTCCTGTCAAACCACCCTTTCCAATGCCTCTTTATATTAAGCCAGGTCAGATGGGGTCACTGGTCTTTGATCTACTGTATTTCTTCATTCTTGTTTGAAACTGCCCAACCTTTCTGACATTCCCATAACTCATGACAATGAAAGCAGCCGCTGTCTGCTCCACTTCCTAACTAATAACTTCTGTTCAGAGTGGGAGGAAAAACAGCTTTATAATAATGCAGGATTCTCTGTTGGAAAACTAAGCACTAATAACTTCATGTTGTGCCCTTGTCTCCCCTCTTACTCCAGGAATACCTACAGACCACCTCTATTTTTCCTTTGCCTGTTTCTATCCCTCTTCTTTTCTGTGCAAGTGCAAGAAGCAGAACTTTGCTACTTTTGTGATTATTAGCAGCCCTGGGTTTATACTGATTAGTCCCAGTGGCACAGGGTTAATGAGTTAAGTGTGCTTATTCAATTAAGCCACCTCTTTGTTTTAGCTCACATAAATTTTAACCTGATCGCTTCAAAATTACCTTTGGCACTATTCAGTAATAGAATAAATTGAATCAAAAGAGAAATGAATGCCTTCTTAGTTCTTAAGTATGTGTGTGTTTGATTTGCCCTCAGTAAAATAAATGGATGGAAAGCTTAGTAGAGGTATTCTGATCAGTTGATATACAGTTTACTTTATGGAATATGGGCAAACTGGAACCCTCTTGGGTCCTAGCCTAATGCTTGGAAGTATTTGGCACTGTTATGAATTTTATGTTGTTTTCAGTGAAAGTTACTCAGTTATCTATTTTCCTCAAAATGCCTTAAGACTACACCTTTCTTACAGCAACCCCTTCACTGCATTAACTTGAACAGAGGATGAATGAGCTGTTTCATAACATTGGAGCAGCTTTTCTAACACAGCTGCAGAATATAGCAATTTACCTTCTCAAAGCTGCATTTTTGAAACTGTAAAACAGACCTGGAGATCACAGTGCAGCATGGGACACCAACTGATGGCTATGGTTAAGGCACCACAGGAAGAAGTGGAACAGTGGAACACAGGAATCTTTCAATCTGTAAATAAGATGTTGAAAGAAAAGCCACTGGATCCCAGTCCATACTTTCCTGCAATGAACAGTTTGCATACTAAAAAGGTATTTGATTTTGAATGCTGATTATCATGAAAAAGCATCACATTTGAATCTCTCTGATTAAATGGAGGACTTTCATAACAGCATTACTAATTACATTTGTATACACACTAACTGCCCTTAAAAACACCCTCTTAAGGTAAGATTCACCTCATCTAACATTAATCATTTAAAAATTAGGCATCTAGTCTAAGCCAATTATCTCAGCTTCCTCCGTATTCAGTGAAGAGAGACAGACACCTCCAGAGCATGATTCATCCCACCAGTCTTAAAAGGGGATGAATCTCCTTTTGATTTGTTCCACTTATATCATGATGTCACCAAACACAGATGAAATCACTTCTGCCCTGAGTACAAATGAGAAGCTGGATGATGTAAAAAAAAAAAAAAAAAGAAAAAGAAAACAAACAAACAAAACCACACACAAAACCCCCACCAAATGAACGAACAAAATCTTTACAGTAATGCCAAATGAGTTGTTTTTATGAAAATTAATGTAAAGTTATTATCCATTTGGGTTTCTTCACATAACAAGGATATTGCCCTTAAAGATGATGATGCTCTGCTTATATTCAGTAGTATACAGAATGCCCCAGACCTGAAGGAAGAGTGAAGCTACTGCACTAAGAAACTTTTAGCAGGCAAACAAGTTAAAACTCCCTGCATGAGGATTATTTGAATCCTTTCTCTTGGAGATGATTGATACCAAGGTTCTTATTGGATGCAGTGACTACACCTCTGAAGGTGCCTGTCATATTTTGTTGTTTCCTCAACATCTGTAGGAAAATTTCCAGCTTGATCATACTCATTTTATTTAGAAACTTTAGGAAACCTTGCACTTAGGCAACTTTCTGCTATTGATAATGTCATGTAATGGGACATTTACCTGATTCACTCCCTACACTGCAGATAACTAGCCTTTCTTCTGGACTGTGTTGTTCTTAATCAAATGCCTTTAAATCAACCTGTAACTTGCCCTGGGGAACATTCAGAAAAACAATCTTTCACAGTAAGTGTTTCAAGGGGCAAAAAGAGAGATTGTGTGTCCTGTAAAAACATAAAATAAAAATATACATTGAATTGCATTAAGGCCCTGCACAGTATAAACTCAAATTAAAATAGTCCTAGGGATCACTTACTTATTTGGCAGTTTAATCTGGCTTAGGATCCAGAACTGATTGCTGAACTATCTCCTAGAAATGCGATCTTCAAACTTCATCTTATTCACAGAGACCTTGGCAGCACAAACAGGCAGTACATCACTCCAGCTCTATCTCTGCTGCATTGGCCTCTGGTTCTGAATTACAGCATCTATCACATTCTGGCTTTTGCTTGCCAAGCTTTTAAAGGTGTGCTTTTGCTCACTGTACCTTATGAACAGCTTTCCTTTCCATCATTGGGCCTGCTTTTGAAGTTTACTGATATCGACTTATAAAATATTCTCTCTCTGCATGCCTACCCCCTCTGCCTACTGCGTAACTGAGACATACATGCATATCGCAAGTGTCAAGTCACAGTTTGAAAGTGCTTTCTCTTGCTCACGCAGGCTGTGGAAACTTCACCCATAAATATCTGAACCTCATATGCTTTTAAAACAAGACACAACATACATCCTTTGGTTAAGATCTATTTATAATTAATAACATGGCATGGACTGGCAGATTCTTCACTGAAAAGACTATAGACAAACTCTCTCTCTCTGTATATATGTATACATATATATTTGGAGATGTGCTCTATTCCTCTTTTCAGTTTTAATACCATCATATATCATATTTGGTTTTAAGTTATGCTTTGCTCTGAATTTTTATTTTATAATAAAAAGATTAATTTTGCATGTTGTCAAGAACTGGCCTCAAAGTCACATTCTCACTCTTTAACAGCCTGATCATGAAGACAACCCTGTAGCTTTCACCACCCTGGCCCTGGTTTTGTTGCATATTACACAAAATGTTGAAAATCACTGAAATTAAATAATCTGTTGACTACTCAAAATTTGTCTTTTTTTCAAGACTATAGTGTTGTTGCAATACAGTGTTTTATATATACTAGGCACTACACTTAAATAAGAGTAGCTGGGAAGAGCTAAGCTCCATGCCTGAGAGAAAATGCTGTAGTCAATGATCCACTATATTCTTGTCCATTGATATACAACTATATGCCATGAGAGGCCCTGTCAATACTACTGTGTCTGGGCATGCTGCCCAGTACGCCCTTCTGGGGTGTGCCCCAGGGCTCCATAATGGGGAAATACTCAAAAGGGTCAACCTCTTTCCACAAGAAGGAAACACATGGGTGCACCCCAAATGGCATCCATGATATTGTCTGCAGAGGTGCTAGTCTAGATGGTGGGAGCCCTTGACTGCACTTGGCTTTACATCAGATGGTCTGTTGAGACACAACCTAGGATACCTGGAATGTAATAGTCTGGTTAATAACGTTGGCAGGGTGTTCATACCTGCCTTGAGTATTTATGAATAATGGACAAAACTGGACAAAAAATGAGGCTCATGGTCTACTATATAGGAAAAAAAAAGTGGACATACGGTATACCATAAATATCAGGCCATGTTATGTGCTATATATAAGTTTAAGTATGAAGGCTTGGTGTTTTCTTAACTATTTAATAACTGTAAACACATTTAATCAACGTTAAACTAGACTGGGTATTTTCCATCACCTACAGCCTTTAGTGTGATTTTAAGAAAGTACAAATACTAGACCCACTGTATGAGGCAAGAGTTACTGGAGCAAGCTGTTGGGAACCCACTTAAAGCAAAAATAAGAGAATTAGTCAAAATCTGAATAGAAAAGGTGTTTTCTTTTAACCAGTTTGGATATAAATCTTTGAGCACATATTTCAGGAAAGGTCTCATTTGTGAGACAGTCATATAGTGCCACTCTTCAAAAAAGAAGGAACCCCATGCCTTGTTGTGCAAGTCCTCTCTTTGTCTTTCACTAATGAACTAATTGATTGTGTATTAAGAATGATATTTTTAACATCAATTCCTGACTGTTTTCAATGCACAGTGACTCTTTAAAGAAATGAAAAAGGTGTTGCTAACAGTAGTTGGAGAAAATGTCTTTGGAGTGTGCAAGAGACAGGGAATCTACAGAACAGATTCTGAGGTCTAAGCAGAAAAAGTCAGAAATCACAGCTATATCTTCTGACTCAAACTCTAAGCATCTCTGAGACTCCTTTAAAAGAGAAAGAATGAAGGAAATAACTTTGGACCTTTCAGTGAGACAGACAAAGGAGCATGTCTACTGTCATCATCCTCTTTCAGAAGCCCACAGAAAGGGGGCATTTGTGGGAGAACAGGGCATCTAAGATCTTTAACAGCTGACCCTTCTCCAAAGAGGTGACAAATAAGGGAGTCTGGAACAATGAAATGTTTCATGAAGAAAACACCCACAAAGTGAGTGGAATTACAGGTGGCTTGGCCATTCAGCTGAAGAAGGTGTATGACTTCATTTAGTCATTCACTAGATGCAAAGAAATTAGATCTTTAAGTTACACCAATTGGTGAGAAGGAGTGTTGATAACAGTCAGTTCATAGATAAAACTACTGGGACTTTTTTCCATACTTTAGAACTCACAAAGTCTTTGAAATAAAGGGTTAAATTCAGTCCCTGGAGAATGGCAAGTGAGACAGAGAAACATATGCAAGCTCATATACACCCAGTTAAATCACCTCTATGCACACAAATTAGTTGCAGAGAACTAGGGGAAACTCTACTTCAACAATGGAAAAATATGCTGCATTTTTATATTAAAAAAAACCACTGAATTGCAGTGGCTTGTAAAGCTGGAAGATTTCACAGTAGTTCTGCTTTCTCATACAGCTCTTTGTTATATGCTTTGGGAAGAGGGAAAGTTTTGGCATCGTTATTGTTATTATAAGCGTCATTACTGCCACTTTTCCCTTCTGACAGGACATTATGATATATTACCTCACTTTATCACAGGTTATGTTATTACATAAATGCTACAAATGACAAAGTTTGGAGAGTGCAGGTATTCCTAGAAAGTGCCAAGCAAACCGTAAATCATATTAAGATAATCTGGGGACTTGAAAAGAATTTTGAGTTGAATAGCTTTGTGTGGCTCAAATATATATAACGGTACTTTTAGATCATTCACTTGCTGGCTGCAGCATCAAGCACTGGAAAGGAAGCAACATCTAAGGCAATGTATGAAAGAGACCTCACACCTAATTTTCTCCTCTATTATTACATACTTATTTATTATTGTTTATTTATACCTTAGTAATAAAAAGAGGTTCCAGGCGGAGATCAAGCCTGCATTTTAGTAAACAAAAGAAAAAAAAAAAGATGCCTGTCTCACTTAATCCAAATATAAAGTGAAAGACAACAGGTAGATGCAATGTGAGAGAAGTAAGGTGACAGTGATGATTATTGCAGTAAACAGCAGTCACCAATTACCTAGTCATTGTTTAGCCTTCTTCGTAAAATATAGTACATCTTATCTTTAGATCTGTCTTTGGTTTCTGTAAACTAGCAGTGTCCTTTACAGCTACTTGGAAAACGTTTTTCCCCAATTGGAGAAGCATAGAATAGTTCATATTTTGTCTGTATGTAAAAATATAAAAATAAATCACATATTTCAACATATTAGGGCCTGCAAGGGCCAAGTAGATCATCCAATCAGACCTCCCATACATCTCATTATTTTATTTTAATTATCTTTGTATTAATCCAAATAGCATATTTTAATTAATGCAGAAAGTCATCCTGCCTTGATCCAGAAAATTTGGTACATGAAGTATCCTTCATTTTCCTTTGCTAGTTTGTTGTTCTGGCTAACTACCCTGACTGCTAAATATTTTGCCGTGTTCCTAGTTTAAGTTTACCTGGTGTCACTCACCATTAGTCATTAGTTGCTGTTATGACCTACTCTGCTAGATTAAAATGTTCATTGGCAGCTGGACGGAATCTTCCAGGAAGGTAATTCAGGGCAGTTCTCAATCAGTTTTTGGATAAATAAAGTCTCTCGGTTCAAAACGCTTTCCCAGCTTCAGAATAAGTTTTCTGTCTTTTTTATATCTCCTCAGTTTTGGACATCTTTTCATCCTGACAGCAACACAAGAACATAATACAATGCTCCAACATCCTTTCCACCAGTGTGTTACACAGACACATAACTACCCCCTCCATGCCACGCTCCATCCCTAGCTTGTTGCTTATATACCGAGTGCCTTAGTCCTTTTTGCCATGGCATCATATATACAATTTAACTTTTTTCCCTACTCTGACTCTTAAATCTCTTCCTGACAAACTAGAATCAAGATACACTGTCCATTTCTCAGTGTGATGTGTTCCTTGTTCTAGATTACAGCACGCTTTGCTGTGTTCAAATATGTGTTGCTCAAATGAACCCACCTTGCTTTGCCCTCTCATGATCATTATGGCAAATGCCGCCACTTTTCTCAGCAGTAATTATTTTTCTTTATTTCCAGGTCATTGATAAAAAATATTAATAGCTTAGGCCTAGAAACATCACCTTGAATTCATATTAAAAATCATTTGATGCTTCACATTAACACCTACCCTGTCAGATCTGTCAATATGCTGGTCTTAGTATGTTCAATATATACTCAATTTGCACTGTATTGTGCTAAGTTTTAAAGAATGTCTTCTGGTACTATGGTGTTTAACAGGTGCCCAGATATGCTGTGGCAATCACATTATTAGATTTGTCAGTTCAATCTTTAATTTCACAAAGAGGATATCCAAGTCATATTGGGCAAGAGTTGTAGACAATTTCCCTTGAGTTTACTTATTCAGACATCAAGAAAGCATACAAACAACAAGGATCGAAATAGGGTCTCCATGATGATATGCACACAGTACATCCTCTGTGTCACAGTATGTGAACATTTGTTTCTGTAGACAACAGTCTTTATATCTTTGAAGCTCAAATGCATGAAAAACAAAGGGATAATGATCCTGTGGCTAAACACACCACAGATGGCGGGGGGTGATCTCAGGAATTTCCTAGTGAGAGGGGAAGAGCTGAAACTGAAGACCACAGAAGCTGATTTTCTCAGATTTTCTGTAAATACAAATGCTCTGTACTGTGTTTAAACATTTCAGATTAGTTGCCACGGTTCTCTGACTTCTGCATTTATTTATCTCAAAGTAGGTGCTGGGAAAGTAAAGAAGTTGAATATAACTTTCTGCTGGTTTTTTTGTACTCTGTACTGAGGTCCTGCCATGACGAGATTCCAGCAGGGAACTAACACTACAGTATCAAGACTTAGGACCTGATTCAAGTTACAGTCCAGTCTACTACAGAACGAAATCAGTTGCACTTCACACTTCTGCATTTCCTCTCATCTGTAGAGATCACAACCCTATCCTCTTTCATTCCTTTTGGGTGTGGGAGGAGGACCTCTATCTATATGTAGCTCCAGCATATATCCCTTGCTTTCCTTGTTTTCCTCTGAACCAGGAGGAAAAGTCTTTCTATTGAAATGCTAATAGAGGAATAAACTGTATAATAAGACTGCATCCCCTTTGGGCCTACATGTAATTTACACATAAAATGAAATTGCATATGGCCTTGTTTCACAGCATATTTGTTTAATTATCTTTCTTAAAAAGCTTTTTTCAATTAATTTTCAATATTTAAAGAAGGAATAAAAATGTCGATTTATCTCTGTACCTGATAATTACGTATAGTTTGGGGAATAATTACATTATCTAATAGAAGAAATTTGTCCAGCCCTAATGACTGGCATTTTTCAACAGTTTTGCTTGCTTTCTCATTCTCCAACTGCTCCAATTTGAAAGTTTACATTCTGCATGTATCAGTCAGTCTTCACTCATCACTGATCAGTTAACCAAAATGACTCTGCCTTCCCTGACAATAAGCCAGGAAAGAGTGGACAGATCCATGCTAGCTTGAATCTCTCCAACAAGGGCATTTGTACAGTTCTGGTAAATACCGGGAGAAATATAACCAATAAAGCTAAGAAAGCGTTAAGTTTCATTAAGTTTTTCATGAGCTCCCATTGCCTCTGAGAAACCTCAGTCTGATATACTGTGTTGAATTCTGATGATCCATTTCCAACAACTCTGTAACATCCTCGTTCAGTTTTCCTTGGAACAGATGTGGAAGAGAGCTATTCAAGAGCTAATCACATGACAGCATTTTTTTTNAGCATAGTCAAGTAAGGACCACGAAAGGTAGAATTATTGTCTGAAAATACATTTGCTGGCATTAGTACCAAAGAGGAAAAAACTCTAAGCTAATAAGGTCCAAGTAGCACTTTCTGGGTCAAAACCAGTCCACTGATTTTCCACTGAGGTAAGGAACAACTGCTTGAGCAATAAGTCCTGCCTGGACAGCCATTTCCCTCCTTCTCTATATGACTGGCCTAAAAAACAGCCGTTACAGTTAATTACAGTGCATGAAGGGGCTGAGGAGGTGTCCTCCTGCAGGTAAGGTACCTGGCCTTGCATGGTCCCAAGCTGCTGCCACCATTGCCTCAGGTCACTGTAAATGAGGAAGCCCCAGTTCTGAGATCCAGCTTACTCATCTGTGAAAGCTGGAGCAATCTGATTTGAACTAAAGGGGTACAGGAAATAGGATGAGAAAAACCAGCAGCTTGATGTTTCAGGGTAAATAAGTGAAGTTACGTCATTAAGATAGCTGAACATAGCTAATATTGGCTACTATTAACATAATGCAGGCCAGAACAAGAAGCATTGGTTCATGAAGAACTCAGAGTCTTCATCTAACTCACAGGGTGGAACAGAGAATAGTGAAATGGACTCTGCACCACTGTGGGCTCCTCCACCACAGGAGGAGCTGGAACCTTCTCATATGGACCAGATATATAATATCAAAGATCTATTCTATCCCCATAAGTGTAACTGCTTCTGTACTGCTTAGCTACAGAACAAGTATGCTGGTGTGTCATCAACATTTTGTCATTTAACAGATTTAGTAAACAGCACACAGAAAATTCCATCTAACTTTGTCTAAGGAAAAGATTTTCTACCTATATGAGCTGTGATGCTCTGTGTATACAACTGAGATAGAGGCAGTAAGATGGAAAGCAGTCATGTCATGCATTTCACCAATCTCAGGGCTAAGCAAGGGCTGATTTGTACAATCAGAGTGGTAGGGGAAGAGATAATGAGCAAGCATTAATGAAAATTCTTCTCAGGAGGTTTTTCCAATACCATTATTATTAGTTGCCAGTTATAGTCTCTGGTGCTGACTCATGTTAGGAATGCAAGTGGGACAATGGGGTGTCAGGTCAAGTACTTGTCAGCTGCCTGACAATGTAAAGATCAGGGTTTTTTGAAACTGTCAAACATCTTAAGGCAAAGCTTGGTTTCTCAGCTGATGTTATCCACTCCCAGAGAATACAATGCCCTAAGCCTGCAGCCCTGATAGAGGAAATAGTAGCAATAAAAAAAAGTTGAGAAACAACCTTACCAGCCTCATTTAAACCTTCCCTTGCACCTTCTCCTACTTCTTTCTCTGCTTCTGGTTTATATCAACTCACCTTGTAGTTAATCAGGCTGGTGTTGACAATTAGGCTTGTTAACACTCCCCTTTCAGAAAGCTTGCTCTCCAATTAGGCTGCCTGGAATGGGGCAGGCAGCCAGAAGATAATGTGACTGTTCCCTGTGTTTAGCCCCAACAGCATCTGCAGGGACACCTGGCAGAAAAGGGTAGAGCTTTTAACCCCTGAACTGTCAAGGCACTTTAGCATGCTGGACAATAAATCAGCTCAATTTGTAATTAAAACAGGAACTTTTTTTAATGTCCTTCCTTCCTTCCTTCCTTCCTTCCTTCCTTCCTTCCTTCCTTCCGTTTTCCTTCCGTTTTCCTTCCTTATGTTTTCCTTCCTTCCTTTTTCCTTCCTTTTTCCTTCCTTTTTCCTTCCTAAGTACCTTGTAGGAGTCACAAAAGTGCATATTCAAAGTTTGGTATATAAATTGCATAGTATTCTGTGGATGTTAATACCTTAACAGCTTAGGCATCTAACTGCAAATTTAGGTACCTACATAAGTGGAACATTTATCTTGGAATGCTTTCTTTGAAACTGAACACTCATCATCTATGTTCAGTTGCTGGACCTGAAAGACCAGTTACATTTATTTCTTAAAAAGCTAGATGTTCCTCTTTATATAAGGTAGTTCAGTCAACATCAGGAGTTTTTATTACACTCAGAAAAATATGCAAATCTGGGGTCCTTCTTCTGTTCCAAGAACCATCACTTGTCATTTTATGTTTTAAAGAATGCCATTGTAAACTAGAGAAGCAGTTGAAAGAGATGATTACCTACATATGACTCTTACAACTCTTATGACTGGATGCTGGATGACTGGACGACTCTTACGACTGGAGTGCTGCAATGGATGGCTATAAGGTCTTCAGAAGGGAAAGGCAAGGAAGGGGAGGCAGTGGGGTGGCTCTGTATGTTAGGGAGTGTTTTGATTGCATAGAGCCTAGTGATTGTGATGATAAGATTGAGTGCTTATGGGTAAGTATGAGGGGGAAGGCCAACAAGGCAGATATCCTGCTGGGAGTCTGTTATAGACCACCCAACCACGATGAAGAGGTAGATGAAGCATTTTATAAGCAGCTGGCGGAAGTATCACAGTTGGTTGCCCTTGCTCTGGTGGGGGACTTCAATCTACCAGATGTCTGCTGGAAATACAAGAGAGCAGAGAAGCAACAGTCTAAGAGGTTCCTGGAGCGTGTGGAAGATAACTTCCTGACACAGCTGGTAAGTGAGCCTAACAGGGGAGGTGCCTCGCTTGACCTGCTGTTCACAAACAGAGAAGGTCTGGTGGGAGACGTGGTGGTCGGAGGCTGCCTTGGGCTTAGCGACCACGATATGACTGAAGTTTCAATTCATGGTGAAGTAAGAAGGGGGGACAGCAGAACCACTACCATGGACTTCTGGAAGGCAGACTTTGGCTTGTTCAGGGCACTGGTTGGGAGAGTCCCATGGGAGCAAGTCCTGAAGGACAGAGGGGTCCAGGAAGGCTGGGCTTTGTTCAAGATGGAAGTCTTAAAGGTGCAGGAGCAGGCTGTCCCCATGTGCTGCAAGACAAAATGGCGGGGAAGATGACCAGCCTGGCTGAACCTGGAGCTTTTGCTGGCACTCAGAAAAAAAAAGGAGAGTTTACCGCTTTTGGAGGAAGGATTAGGCATCTCAAGAACAGTACAGAGACCTCATTAGGTCTTGCAGAGAGAAAGTTAGATAAGCAAAAGCCCAGCTAGAACTCAACCTGGCAACTGTTGTAAGGGATTAAAAAAAAGTGTTTTTACAAACACATTAACAACAAAAAGAGAACCAAAGGCAATCTCCATCCTCTATTGGACGTGGAGGGGAACACTGCCACCAAGGATGAGGAGAAGGCTGAGGTACTAAATGTCTTCTTTGCCTCAGTCTTTAACTGTCAGACCAGTTATCCCCAGGGTATTCAGCCTCCTGAGCTGGAAGGCAAGGACGGGGAGTTGAACAAACCCCTCATAATCCAGGATGAAGCAGTTTATGATCTGCTGAGCCACTTGGACACTCACAAGTCTATGGGGACAGAAGGGAACCACCCAAGAGTATTGAGGGAGCTGGTGGAGGAGCTTGCCAAGCCACTCTCCATCATTTATCAGCAGTCATGGTTAACATGGGGAGGTCCCAGACGACTGAAGGCTTGCCAACATGACATCCATCTACAAGAAGGGCCAGGAGGAAGATCCAGGGAACTGCAGGCCTGTCAGTCTGACCTCAGTACCGGGGAATATTACGGAGCGACACATCCTGAGTGAGTTCACCAGGCAAGTGCAGGACAACCAGGGGATCAGGCCCAGCCAGCATGGCTTCATGAAAAGCAGGTCTTGCCTGACCAACCTAATCTCCTTCTATCACCAGGTGACCCGCCTAGTGGATGAGGGAAATGCTGTGGATGTTATCTACTTGGACTTTAATAAAGCCTTTGACATGTTCTCCCACAGCATCCTCCTGGAGAAGCTGGCAGCTCATGGCTTAGACAGGTGTACTCTTTGCTGGGTAAAAAACTGGCTGGATGGCCGAGCCCAGAGAGTTGTGGTGAATGGAGCTAAATCCAGTTGGTGGCCGGTCACGAGCGGTGTTCCTCAGGGCTCAGTGTTGGGGCTTGTCTTGTTTAATATCTTTACCAATGACCTGAATGAGGGGATCGAGTGCACCCTCAGTAAGTTCACAGATGACACCAAATTGGGCGGGGGTGTCGATCTGCTCAAGGGTAGGAAGGCTCTGCAGGGGGATCTGGACAGGCTGGATCAATGGGCCAAGGTTAATTGTATGAGGTTTAATAAGGCCAAGTACCAGGTCTTGCACTTGGATCACAACAACCCCATGCAACGCTTCAGGCTTGGGGAAGAGGGGCTGGAAAGCTGCCTGGGGGTGTTGGCTGACAACTGGCTGAACATCAGCCAGCAGTGTGCCCAGACGGCCAAGAAGGCCAATGGCATTCTGGCTTGTATCAGGAATAGTGTGGCCAGCAGGAATAAGGAAGTGATCGTGCCCCTGTACTCAGCATTGGTGAGGCTGCATCTTGAATATTGTGTTCAGTTTTGGGCCCCTCAGTACAGGAAGGACATTGAGGTGCTGGAGCGTGTCCAGAGAAGGGCAATAAAGCTAGTGAAGGGTCTGGAGAGCAGGTCTTATGAGGAGAGGTTGAGGGAACTGGGGTTGTTTAGTTTGGAGAAAACGAGACTGAGGGAAGACCTTATCACTCTCTACAGCTACCTGAAAGGAGGTTGTAGTGAGGTGAGTGTTGGTCTCTTCTCCCAAGTTACTAGTGATAGGATGAGAGGAAATGGCTTCAAGCTGCACCAGAGGAGGTTTAGATTGGGTATTAGGAAAAATTTCTTCACTGAAAGAGTGCTCAGGCACTGGAACAGGCTGCCCGGAGAGTTGGTGGAGTCACCATCCCTGGAGGAATACAAAAAACATGTAGACGTGGCACTTTGGGACACAGTTTAGGAGACACGGTAGTGTTGGGCTGACGGTTGCACTTGATGATCCTGGAGGTCTTTTCCAGCCTAAATGATTCTATGATTCTATGATTCTATATTATGCTGTTTCCCTGTCTGGTACTGGAATGGAAGCTCTGCATGGTTAAAGTTGCAGTACTGATAAACCATAATACTATCTTGACATACGTCATATGTGCAATTCCATCACAAACCATTTGCTGCCTTTGCTTTGCATAGTCACTGACTAGGGTCTTAATTCTGATTTGAGCTGTTCTCCAGGCAGTTAACAACTGATTTACCTTCCTGAGCTTGCACAGTGTTGTCTTTGTGCAGATTACTCTCAGATAATTTGACATAGGCATTCTGGCTTGCTTCAGTATAGTACCATAAAGTAAATGATGATGATGATGTAGACCTGAGGCAGAAATAGTTGTGAAAGTATCAGCAGCAGTCATGAGAGACAGTGAAGCATTACAGATTTGGGGCTGTGAGTGGAGACCATGATTCTCAGAGAAGTGTTTCATAGCCAGTAGGTGGTGATTTGGGGCCAGCTGGGGCAAAGAATACAACCAGACTGAGGCCATGGCACCAAAACTGCTCTAAGGGGCATACCGCACATAACATGGCTTGACTTTCAGGTGATAACCTGTGCATTTCTGTTTGGGCATATTAATAATGACAGTCGATGGAAAGATGTTCATGGTTGCTGATGGCACAAGAGTGGATCTGTAGACTGAATGGTTGTGATGAGTGACTGGAGTTTTCATTATAGTACTACAGTCTATAGTTTGTCAGTGAAATGGCTAGATGTCAAATGATACCTGTCAAACACAGAAATGTTTAACTTCATTCTTGTGCTAGTACCTGTACTAACAAATTAACAAGACTACTTCTCATGCTGAAGGTCAAGCCTCTGACTATTTATAGCCTTATTAAAAACAAAAGAAATTCTGAAAACAAACACCTACAAAAATCAGTATTCTTCAAATCAGTCAAAGTTTAGCAATGTTTATTTTGTTCTTTACCATACTTCCCCCATGCTATGTATCTGGGGGCCATTTATTATGGAAGTGTTTACAGAAGCTATTGTTAATACTAACATACAAACTTCAGTTGTTTTCCATGCTGCTGGAGGCTTTATGGTTCACTTTCATAGAGACTTAATCGAAGAGCATTGCTGAGGAAGCCAAAGCAGACACTCCTTAGCTTGGTTTGATGAGTTGAAGCTTCAGTGATTCCTTTGTGGAATACTAAAAATAGCAACAATACCACTTTCAACAAATTAAAATTTAAGAACAGCTACTCTACTCTCTCCCAGTGGGTTAGCTCCTAGTTATGTTTCATTGAAAATGATGTTATTATCTTGACTTTTGTTAAAAGTAAAATATTAAGGACTGTTTTGGCTCTTACAGCTATGCAGTGTTAAATGTCCATCTAAGTTAAGTTGGTTTCATTAGCTCCCATCAAAATTAAATTTCCTCCAAAGTTGGCTCTACGTATCATAACACAACCTCTGTAATCCAGCTTTATTCTTTAGGAATTGAAACGCTGCTGACAGATTTCAGTGGACATTGTTTGTGTGCAACTTTTGACTTTGATAACACATAGTTAATCTAGTAAAGAGAAAAATAGGCATATACCCCCTGGCATCAAACAAGAATGCATGACCCTTCTACTTTTTCAGGCAGCTATTCCTACCCAACTCCGTTGCAGATTGGCAGATCAATGCAGAGAGGACAGCACAGAAAAGAAAGTAGTGGATACAGGGATGACGGAGTTGCAGAAGAATGTGACAAAATGCAGAGAATACCAAGAGTACTGTAGAAGCTTAAAGCAAGAGAAAGAACCCGGAGGTAGTGAGACATGGAAAGAGTATTTTGTAGGGCTGGTCAAAGATGTCACTCAAATATTTTTTCCTGAGACAATGGTGTTTTTGACAGAACAACAATTTTCGTGAGAAGATTTGTCATTTGGGGGAACATTTTAGATTGCTGACATATTTCAACAAAACAAACTACAGAGACTGAGAGCTGAAAATTCAAACAAATTTTTTTCCCTGCATGACAGTTTTAAGGAGATAATGCAATTCTTAGAGAGTTTTTTTTAATAGGAATAAAAGATTATTCTGTCTAAAATAATTTCTTTAGTATTAGGATAAAGAGAGAAATGGGAAGGGTGCTAAAAAGATGAATAAAAAGGACAGAGCTAGAAAGGAAAATATGAAAAAGAGAAGTTAGATGGAATATGTCTGGGGGGATTTTCATGGACAGGAAAGTGATCAATGAAAAGAGAAAGCCTAAAGGCAGATATATTGTGAATAAGCAATAAGAAGGCAAGAAAAGAAAATAAATTAAAAAAAAAGATGGTGAAAAAACATATGGGCAAAAAGTCATCTTTCTTGTGCCTCCTGGTAAAGATAGTAGGAGTTTTGTTTTCAACTTGAAGTCTGCCAGGAAACTCATAGAGTTTCAGCTAATCCTGTTCATTGTTTTGCCTGAATTTATGCTTTTCTTATTAGAGCCATCTTTGAAATCAGTAGGAAGAGTTAATAGCTGCATATAAAATGGCAAGAAGAAAGCAGGTGCCATTTGGTCAGTAGGGTTGAGGCACAGCTGGGGTGCAGCGTATGCCCACCGTCCTGGGGGAGACATGAGTTTTATCATGGCCTTCAAAGTTTTAGTCTGTACTGCAAGACACGGCATGGGAAGGCAGTTACAGAGCAGTTGCAAGCCTAGGGGAAATCCTGATGCTGAGAGTTTTTTTGTTTTACTCAGAAGTTGTAACTGCATGCCCAAACTTCCCAAACTTCACTGTGCTTTGCCCCATGGTTTTTATGGTGTGGCCACTTTTCTGTGCCTTTCCCTTTTGTTTCCTCCAAGAACGCCACTGTTCTCTCATATATAACTCGTGCCCCTTTCAGCTCTCATTTCTCTGTGCCAGTTCTCCTTTGCTACCCCACTTCTAATCCCACCTCTCTGCTTTTCTGCAGGACTAAGAAACTCCTCAAAGCCAGAGTTCAAAAGAAAGCCCAGGAAGGAAGGCTACCCAGGGCTATGCATTTTCAGGCCTAAGCCCACTTTTTAGTTCCCATGATTTATTTTATCATGCCAATACGTTACAACAACACAATCCTTTCTATAGCCTCCTGAATAAACGAACCTAGTAATCTAGGTTTAGAAGTAATCTAGGTTTAGAAGTACAAGCCTACACCCTGTGTTTACAGGCAGTCCTGTAAGAGACTTGCTTGTGCTCTAAAAAATGAGGAAATGATGTTGATAACAGCAACAATTAAAAAACTAAACTGAAAGAGGAGACTAAGCCCTTCTAGCTGGAATCTTCTGCTGTCCACAGCAGCAAAACACTGACTACAACACAAGGGAGGAGCCACTGTAATTGCCTTTTGCTGCGATCTCTAGATTTTTGATTGAAAAGATCATGTCTAGGGTTCTATGCTGCTTCTTTTCTCATAAGCTCTCAGTACTTAGAAGTCTTTTCTTCCACTCTTAATTTGCCTGGAGCAAGGCTTTTATCTAGACTTTTAGCCAAGAGGCACCTGCTGAAATATTCATTGGCAGAAATTGTGCCATGGGTGTTTTTCCCCATTTGTCCAGTTCTATGTCATTAAAATAAGGTTGAGTGCAATGAAAATAGGATTTGACACAGAAGAATGGCATTCTCTCTAAAACTTTATATAATAGGCAATTAACCCTTTTCAGTGCAAGAATTTAAATACTAAAGACTGCTGAATAGTATCCTTTGTCCATGGCCCTTTTGCGCCACATCAAAATGGAATTGAAAATTATAACTTCACTTTGTGAGAGAATCAAATTATAATCTGCAATCTTTTATGAGGGTGATTTAAATATTTTGATATTTTAGTTTTATACTGATCTCTTACCTAAACATGGTCATCTGAGAAAATGTATATCTGAGAAAATGCAAAAAACCTGAGCCTTTAAAATCTTATAAAGTGTACCTAAAGTCCTTCCTTCCTTCCTTCCTTCCTTCCTTCCCTCCTNTCCTTCCTTCCTTCCTTCTTATAATACTCAGATGATGATACAAAATGATTCAAATGACACTTTTTATTTGGGTTTTGGTCTGGGAATGAAAATAGCAGTTTTCAAAAACCTCAGAGGATAAAAATTAAATTGAATCAAAGAGGACCCGAGTATACACAATTAAACCTGGGATATTTTTGACCTTATACAAAGTTGGCCTCAAAGCTCACCAGCTAGCCTTGCTTTGAGCATGGGTCAGGTGAACTCTGGGTGAACTCTGAAGGTCCCTTCTGATCAAAATTGTTCTGTGATTCTATTTTATGATTCTAAGAGGAGGAGATACTCAATGTGCAGAGAGGAGTATTTCTTTTAAAACAAAATTTTAAATGTAATCAGTTTTACAACAACAGGAGGTAAAACAAAAGTCTTCAGTATGATATTATTTCACCCTGTGTTTGAAGGGCTAATCCTAGGCCTAATCTGAGAGTCTTCGCAGGAATGTAAATTCAATGACATGCAAGACATTTCCTTGTAGACATACTGGAAATTTCCTTGCATGGTTCTGTCAGATTTTGTTATCTGATAACACAGACACATAATACTTTAACAATCTTTCTCTAAAGATCTCAAAGTACATGAAGAGCAGTCACAAATCAAACCGTGTAAAGCTCTTTTAAAATGAGGAAATATTTCATTGTCTCACATGCATCAGTATAAAAACAGACACAAAGAAATTAAGCAGTTTTCTCAAGATATTGCAACAAAAATAATGGGCAGTTACTGTTCTGCATCTAAATTGTATAACATCAGGCTTGCAGCCTGTGGGTAGCAATGGATGGAACCATTTAATATGACATCTCTCTGCTCCTTGACCATTGCAATTCTGGACTCTTTAGAAACTAGCATTATTTGCTTAGGTAAGTTATAGCAAAACTTCTACAACTGCAGTGCTGTGTCTTTCAACCCCACTTTGAATCTTCCTCTTTGTTACCCTCCCTTGCATCAGACAGACTGACTGTGGGTAGGAGTGAAGAGAGCATGGAGTCCTTCTGGGCTGTTTAATGGCAGTTCTCTATCCTATTTCCACTTGAATACTTCTCCCATGAGTTACTCCCTTTCCATGATTCTTTATGCAAGAGTAAGGGTGTAACCAGTTCAGATGTAAAGATCTTAACTGTCAGTACTGTGTTCCATGAGTAAGATCATCAATATGTCTTTAAAAACATCTTTGTATCTAGTGAACTTTTTTGTTAGATGCATAGATTATGAGGGGAGCTACAAATACTGATTTGTACTATTTTTTTTAAAAGGCTCAGAATAAGTAGCCAAAGTAATGAACATGTAAAGGATGTGTATATTTATTATAGGACAAAAGGAGAGAGTAGAACTCTGATTTCTGTTACACCAAGTTGAAATCTGGACTTTCTCCACAGCTCCAAATGGAGTTACATTGCATTGACACTGGTGAGACTGAAAACAGAACATGGCTTTCAACACACTCATTACACTACAATGATAACCTGTGTCCTGAAGTGTGATTTTGCTTATCAGATTCCACTCACCCACAGCTAATGGAAACCATTTGACCCACAAATTAAGAAGATTCTGACATTTTTGCAGTGTCAGGTCAGAATACAACAATACTCCATCCAGTGTGGGTACTCCTGTTGTAAGTTTCTTGGTGGAAATACAACACGCAAACCTAGCAAACAAAATCATAGTACAAGCTCTTCTAAGACCTGTAGAAGGAATTTTGATGGTCTAATTATTCCTACATAGAACAAAAGGAGTTTCACAGGGAGAGTGAAGGCAGCATATTTTGCATGAAAGCCACTCAATGAAAGGAATTTTTTCTGTTAGAAATGCTCATTTGTTCAGGTTGCAGTTTATGAAAAGTTTTAGATGTATACTATGTTTACCTTTATTCAGCAAACATTCTAACATATGCATAAAAAAAATTCTGAGTCCAAGATTCTAATATTCTAAAGGTAAGTAAAAGGGTTTAAATATTTTAAACTCAGACAATGAGATACTTAATTTGTTGGCATTTGGCTAGTGGGAAGGAGTCCAGACCCATAAGAGACAGTCCATGGATCTGCGACCTCCCCTCGATAATATTGGGAGGGATATATATATATGGAAGATGCTTCGGAATGCCTCAGGGTCTCTGAAGTCAAGGCATTTCCATGCTAGCCCAGCAAGAAGTTTCCACACCACAATTCCAGTTGTCCAATGCCATCTGAGTCCTGTGTCAATCCCTCACATTCCTTTTTGAGTCTCACCCCAAGATTATTCAAAATAGAGGTGAAGATCTGAATCAGGAGCTTTGATGTCTACACACAGATACAGACCTCATGGGAGCTCTGCAGCATGGGCTCAGCACTGTTAGACACTGATGCTGTCCATGCTCTGTCCCACTTTATTCCAAAAGGAAGGAAGTACAGGGAAAGAAAAAAAAGCCAGGGTCCAAAATCTTTAATTCTTTTTCAGCCTTTACCAAGCTAGGAATGATAAATTTGGCATGAAGTCTCTAGCCTTTTGGACTGCCAATTACAGAGAAAAAAACTCCAACAACTTCAGTTGCTTTAGACTTTTCCTAACAGGCATGAGAGGAGAACTTGGCACTCTAGGAGTAATGTGCTAGGTTTACCCCTTTTTGATAATGTGAGGCTATACTCCCATCTTTCTGCAGTAAAAATCCTGACAAAAGACCCTGTCAGCAGGACCTTGTGTCCTATCACAATGCTGTACATATATCACCAAATTCTGCTGTCAGGTACCTTAGTGTAAATCTGGAGATACTTTATTGAAGTCAATGGATATGATTGCAGATTTACAGCAGCATCACTGGCAGCAGATTTTGGCCTTTGGTTGCTTTTTTTCAGACTTTTTTCAGTGCATAGTAGCATATGTGCT
>WEKW01027096.1:926-28974 GCA_013389905.1 Sula dactylatra
TCTTTTAACAGATATTGATTGAAAACCAACCTATTTCTTTGTCTACTTCTCCAAGCCAAAAGTAGTAACTTGTTAATTCTGCCAAGTAACTCAGAATTATTTAATATAAAATGAAACTGCTTCACCAAACTTTTGGAATTGTAAACTATGCTTTCCATGTATAAATGACAATACAACAAAAACATATAACAACAGAAACAGTTTTAATTGTTTGGTGTTCTGAAACACACAACATACCAAATACACAACACCAGATCAAATTCAATCAACTCTTATATACATAAACTCTGCAATAACTGAATTAATCAGTATGAATGAAAGCTATTAAAATTATCTGAAAATCTGTCCTGTTGTTACTGTTAGACTAACAGCTAGAAATAAAAGAATTGCAACAAAGGAGCAACAGGTAATTTCCCTAGGGGATTTTCTGTGTGTTGATGTAATGAAGAGCTTTGGAAACAGTCGGTTTTAATGATTCCCCTATAACTGGCTTCCAGTCTGGTGTGGATTCTGTACTGACCAAAATGGGGAGAAAAAGAGTACATCCAAAAAAGCATATTGTAAGACAATATATACTAAAGAGGACAGAGACCAAAGCAGTAAGTAAGACTGTGCCAATTCTTCACATAGACTAGACATAAGTCACCATGGCCCTTTCAAACCAAATTTGGTCTTTTTCCACAGCATGGTGAATGTTCTGGATGTTGCAGTCAGCAGCTACCATGTACATCTTTTCTGTGTATCTTCAGGGTTGCTGGCACCCCAGTTGGAAGGACTTTGCAGCAGCTGGTGACTGAACAAACTCAAAGGTTTGCTTGGAAGACTTGTTTCCAGATGGGAAAAATCCCAATCCCTCTCACCTTGCAGCTGCTAAACCTTTCAGGCTTCCCCTCCACCAATTTTAGTCATATTATTAATGACTGCTAGAGAGCTAGCACTTGTCCCTTGGTCCTTACATGCAATGGCCGCTTTTCTATTGTTTCTACAGCCAGCTAAGAAGCACTACTGCCTGCCAGCTACATAGACAGAGACACCAGCTGCAGGGCAGTGGATATCAGACCCATTGACAACCTCTTTAAGTGTGTTAAACTGGAGCTTCAAAGGGGGGGGGAAAAGGCAGAATGGGGGGGAGACTGTCACTTGCTTCTATTAGCATAGGATCAGGCAAAACTTTTAAACTATTTGGGAGTCTGGGCTTCTTCACACTCGTATCATTCTCTGAGCCCAAGTCTTTTTTGGGAGACCTTGCGGCTTGTAGGTGAACTACACAAAAATTCAGCGAAAACTACATTAGGTATGAGCAATTTTTGTATGGCATGCAATCTGGAATTTTCCAGGGTACAAGTAAATTACTAAACTTGGCTCAAAAAATTGCCAAATTATTATTTTTATTGCAAGTCTTATGAAATATAAAAATTTCTCAACTACACTACACCACAGAGACACTACATGTAAGTGAAACTGATTCTTGGCCTTTACTTTCTTCAAAAATAAAATTTAAAAAAATCAAGGCTTTGTAGTTAGAGAGAAAATTCTGAAACTGAGATCCTAAAACCTCACTGGTTTTAACCTCATGGTTATGATCTTAGCTCATTATTTTCTTAACACTTAAAATTAGCCTTGCTAGTAAAAAATTTTCTCCAAAGCCTCTGGCCGTGTCCACACTGAACAGCGAGTTAGACAGACCATTAATCTGACTAGTATTGGCAATTCCCATGTTCTTAACTGTGTGCAGACTTAATCTTTACAATCAAGAAAAATAATCTAGAGGAAATACACTAAACAGAATTATGTGACCACACTGTATTATGCGAAAATATTATGTATGCAGTTTAAAAGCTCTCCATGCTTTGAATCTTGGAAAGGCAGTTTCTTCACTATCAGAGCACACTTGGTAAATTAGCTTGCACTAATTTCCAATGCAATTTGCCATTCATTGTATGAAATAACCAAGCAGCTCTACTGTGAGACAAAAGAGACTGACAAAGCACAATGAAAAACAATGTCTCCCTTCAAGTGGAACCAAGGTAAAAAATTATCCAGAACTGACCGGTGAAAACAATACCTCACAGGTGATTAACTTAGCTGGTTTAAAGCAGACAGCAAGCAATGAGATCACCTACTTCTATGGAACACTTTAACCACTAAATGTAAACAAATGAAAACAGTGGTCTTGTAATGACTAAACTAAGAATATATTATGAAACAGTCAGGTTCAAGAAACTTCCAGGAGAAAACGCACACTGTAAACCAAGGACTTACTTTCAATTAGATCTGCAGACATTTATTAATTTTGAATCAGTTTTCTTTGTATCATGAAGGCCTCCCACTTATTAAAAAGCTATTCTGAAAGCTACTTTGTTTTCTTATTTTACATAGAATTAAGAAGTTATCAGTTAACTACTGCACAGACCAGTAAATGTTTAACTGAACTGAAATATAAATGTTTTAGCTGCAATAGGTAACTCCTTATTTGTTATCAGTGACATTAGATGACTTCTGCTTTTGTCCTTTTTAGGATAGTATACAGTATGTGCCCTTCTACTGCAGAAAACATACAGTTTTACATCTTTGGTTTATGCTACCACTTCTCTATAGTATTAGTTACTCATACCAGCTTCTGGTAAGTTTCTGTCTACAAAACTTAGCCTGACCATTTAGTTTGTATTTCTGAAAAATTAATACATTGTGCAAGCCTCATATTTTTCTCAAATAGCTGGTATGAATCAAGAGAAACTCCGCTAGTAATGTAATTTATTACTCCACTGGTATATTAATCTAATGGTGAATAATATCAGGTGAAAAAAAAAAGTTTCATTATTTAAATTTCAGTATTAGCCACCTCCTTAAAATACCATTACAATACAGAGAGAAAATTATTATTACAAACAAAATACAAATACACAGATATTTGAAAGAACAGAAGATAATTATATTGGAATTAAGGATAATACCTTCAAGTTCCAGTGCCATTGGGAAATTACTGTTTGAATCTGACCTAAATGAACTTAGAGCATACATCTGTATTCATGTGAGAGCACAGACTGACCTGCAAGTGGCATTACTTGAAGGGCAAACCAAAAAACAATATTGTTAAAACTTCCTCATACATTATGAATGGTAGGACTCAAATGAAATCTATAGGAAAACACTTTGCCCATTCAACAGTGTTGCACTCAACTGCAAAATAAGCAGATCCATTCCGGCAGTGTTGTTGGAATACTTCTTTGCTGATACCACCTGATTGTAATACAGAACAGCCAACTATGGAGGGGCAATTAGAAAACACTTCAGAAAAATAATTCTCTGGACTCTGTAACATTTCATCTCCCACAGCAACTACCACTGCTCAACCTTCACTGCACATTTGTGCTTTTCTTCACATTAGAAATACACACTTAGCATTTTTTCCAGTAATTCCTGAAGTTTTTTTTCCTCAGTTTTAATTAAAAATGCTTAGATAATCTCTGTTATCTCAATGCCCTTAGTGGTTTAGAAAATACCATGTAGGGGCTTTGCTATCTGTAACCATGGGCACATGCAGATCCATTACTGAAGACTTCATCATTCCATGTACCGAAGCAAGGCAGCATAGCAATGTATCCCCTGTTCACACAGTAATTTCTGATTTCTTGCTGTGTTCATTAGACTACTATCTAACAAGGAGGCAGCCTTCCTTGTCCACACGTTATACTCACTTCTCCTGTCAGCCTGGCTGTATGGGCAGTGAGTAATGCTGGGAAGAAAGAAGCAGACACCCTTTTTCCTCCAGGCCCCAGGCAAAGGGAAGATCTCGTCTCCTTTACCCACTTAGATACAAGGATGCTAGCTCCATCCAACAGACCACCAAGAATAAGGGGACAGGCTGTCAGCAGCTTTAGGTTGCCTTAACTCCAATGTTCTATGACAACTTCCTCCTGGTAAAATCTGCTGCCAGCCATGCTGGAGTTCAGAGCAGAGGACAGAAGAGCAAGGAGGTTGCTTTCTAACTCCAGTATGGACCAAGTCTCAGTCTTTGCACGATAACACATCAGTGCCAGACTGTGTTGCATGTCATGATCCAGCAGGAGACATCTGTTTCAGCAAAAAAGCAAGCAATAAAGGCTTTGTTCAATGTTAAACTGTAATCCCATGTGAGGCTCTTTTTCTAAATCTTTGCAGATAACCCAAGGTATTGGACCACTGCTTCTCAGAAAAGCATCTTTCCTTCTTTAAGAGACTGAAATGCATAAGCAGGAGAAAAAAAGTATAAATGCCAACCTGTTGAACAGTGTTACTAATTAAGAACAGATGGCAAATGTTAACATGGAAAGAACTGCAGAAACTGGTTCTTGCAGTATGCAGGCAGGAATTTAAGTAAATTGCAATCACATTCAGTACCTTTTTGTTTCCCAGATAAAGTCCATTGTTCAAGGATATTAAAGGGTAATTTTTAAAACTGCATTGTCCCCGAGTTACTGAGCAGTACAAACAATTGTCTCTTTTTTCCTGCACTAAAAACAAAATACTGTTTAATGTTGTTTCTCCTCAAAGATAACATGAGAACATTATCCTAGTTGTCAGTTTAACCAGGCAGAAATAACAAGCATACGGCCCACAAAACATATGTATTCTAGAAGGCTTTATACTCAGTTAATTAGTTTAACTATTGCTTTCATGGTTCATTTAAAAGTTTCATGCTTCATTAAATATCAATACATTTTACCACCTCAAAAAACTTTTCAGTAAAAATATGATTGTCTTTTCAAGTGATAATCTTGTTAACTGATATATACATTTCAAGCATGTCTATCAGACACTATCAATGTCTGAACTGCTATAGTAGCAGTATCTCAAAGCATTATGCAAATCTCATTCCACGCACAATGGAAAGATATTTTTTTTTGCCTGAAACAAAAGTACTTTTTCAAGAAAATGAAAGTGGTTTTGACACATGTTATTTTCATCATTAAAAAAGTTCCAGCACTGATCTCTAGTTGTTCCACCTTCACAACAATCAGCTCAAACATACCTTGGATTTAGTAGTTTAGTCTGTTTAGTCAAAAGTCCTTAAGTTCAGAAAGTCAGAAAGTCATGTCCTTTAGGAAGCATAAAGATCAATGAAACTAATAGTTGCAAAGATACAGAGGCCAAAAGCCAAGTGCAACTCATAAAAAGAAACTTCTGTGGTTAAGAGAACATTTTTTCTACTATAAAGGTTTACTTACTTACGCAGAGTATGCATATTCTCAATTCAGGATATAAAATTACCTCAGAGCAGTTTAGAAGAACATTTTCCAATTACTCCTTAGAGTCCACCTGCTCGATTACCAAAACTTCTCTGGAAATTTCTACTACTATCTTCACATGCAATCTTATTCTGTGAAATATATGATCCGTGAGGTGCACTGCAATAGTGAAAAGTGGTTCTTCTTATTTAAATTGACTTTTAGAGGATGCCACTATCAGCATCCTTCATGTTACAGCCTATTTAGATTCCTTGAAAGCTGAAATGTTGTTACATCATGGTCCAAACAAAACCTTCCAGCTTGTCTTTCCACCCTTACCTCTTCAAGTCAATGAGAGGCAAACTCTGGGAAAATTATATAAACAGCCACAAGTGTTTAAAATCTGTATTGTCACTACATGCTTCCACTCGTCTCAAAGCTTTAGACATTTTTCTTTCAATTTTATTCTTTCATTAGCCCAAGGCATGCTAATTAATCAGAATTTCCCAGGTCTTTTGTTGTTGTGACCAAAAAGAAAAGACCAAAAAAAAAAAGCCCATTCTGTCTTGTTAAAGTGAGTCCATCTACATTTCACAAAGCCAGGGAAATAAGAGGGAGGATTAAGGCCACTTCAATGGCTTAGACCCCGTAAACACAACTCCAGATCCTGCCCTTAGCCATCATCCTTGCCAAAATTGATTTATGGAGAATGACATCTTAACCACAGCTATTACTTTGTGAAGAGGAGGCTGCTGTATTGGCAGAGTTTGTCATCCAAAGTTGGCTACCGAGTAAGGCCTGATGCGAAGACACAGGAAACCACACTGGCATACCAACGCAATGGTGTGTGTGCTTGTCTGCAAGGGCCATCTGAAGGGTGAAAAGAAGTGTTCATGGACAAAGACACAAAAAAGGCAAATGTATGCACGCCCTGCTGAGCTGAAGCACCTCAGTTTAAAGGGTGGAAACCCACTCAAATGTCCTGATGGAGACTGAAATCTTTTTAAGAAGTTGGTCATCCCAACTGTATATCTCTCATCCATTCCTCTAAAAAAATCCAGTGATACCCATCTTTACATTAGTTTGACAGAGAAAATGTCCTATATAGGTAAAAGTAAAATGATCAAAACTAATTTTGTGATTTTTGAGTACTTCATGCCATTGACTTTCAGTGAAGTTAAATTCCCAAGTACTTAAGTCATTTTACAAACAGAACCTGGCTTTATGAGCTGCTTAGGTAAGTTTTCAAACTTCTGTCATATGCAGGTGTTCACTTATTCTTCTTCATACAATTTATTGTGTGTTTCTTTAGTATTCTGGTGTGATTTTCATTAAATTGCAGGGATTTGATTCCCTGCAATTCAGGGATTGCAATTCCCTGAAGTTTATGTGCATAGGATATAAATCAGCACCTCTTACAGTCAGCTGTGGTTGTATTTCACTATTACTGAAATCCACACTCTATTCTACAGTTTGTAAAACTTTATGTTAAAAAAAACATGTTTGCTTTTGAAATACTTCTGATATATGCTGCATGCTAAAGATACAAAACAAAGCCCATTCCAGTTCCAAAAGACTAAGCAGGCCAACAGAGTTAAAGAGCTTATAATTGAAGAAAAGACAATAACCAGAATAATGGTTATAGTATTTTTCCTTTTATATGACCAGCTCCTCTTCTTCATGCAACATTTAAGAATCAAGTCTGCACAGGCAGGCTGAATGAAGAAAGAGTGTGGATTTGCAGTCTGGGTTTGGGAGAGTTTTCAATGCCTAGATGTGGTAGGTTGACCTTAGCTGGCTGACAGATGCCCACCAAGCCAGCTTCTCACTCCCCCTCCCTCAATAGCACAGGGGAAGCAAATAAGATGGAAAAGCTCCTGGGACAAGATAAGGAAAGTTTAATAAGAAAAGCAAAAGCCACATGCAGAGGGGCAAAGCAAAATAAGGAATGTACGTACTACTTCCCATCAGAAGACAGGTGTCCAGCCACTTCCTGGGCAGCAGGGCCTCAGTACATGAAGCAGTTGCTCAGAAAGACAAATGCCATCACCACAAATGTCCCTGCATCCTCCTCCTTTCCCTCAGCTTTTATTGCTGAGCATGACATCATACAGTATGGAATATCCATTTAGTCAGTTTGGGTCCACTGTCCGGGCTGTGTCCCCTCCCAATATCTTGCTCACCCCCAACCTACTGGCCTGTTTTTTGTTGGGTAGTGGGGTGGTGGAGAGAAAGCCTTGGCACTGTGCAAGGACTGCTCACCAAGAGCCAAAACACTGGTGTGTTATCATTGGTGTGTTATCATTGGTGTGTTATCACTGGTATGTTATCAATGGTGTCTAGCCACAAGTGCAAAGCACAGCACCATATGGGCTGCTATGAAGAAAGTTAACTCCAGCCAGCCAGACCCAGTATACTAGATATGGAAGAAACCCAAAGAAATGTCACGAGACTGATCTGGGAGAGGCAAATGTGTGAGGAACCAGCTCAGTGGGGTAGGGAAGGGAAGCACCTCCCAGTGGATGTCTGGACTTCAGGCATTGTTCCAGACTTCAAATTTACTTCTAAAAACATTATCAGAGTCCATTTTGAAAAGAGGACTGCTTTCCCATTGTGATTTTCTTTTAAAATATGTGAGAAAAAAGAAAATTAAACATTGGATAGGTACTAAACATTCAGTTTTCTGTTCAAATAATGTAGTTGTAGGATTTCACAAGGCTTGCATTTTCAGGAAAGAAAGTCAGTATTTTCATAACCAGGGATGTCTTACTGGTTTCAGACAACAGCAAGAACTTTGAATATGGATATGAATACTTTTACTCTATTCACTCTGAATAATTCCTTGAAAGCCAATTTCTGCTTTTAAACCATCGTTACACAAAGGTTGTTGCTTTTTAACATAGAAAACACTTAAAAAAAAAAAACCAAACCCAAAACAAACACCTGCTGCCTTCAGCAGGCGCTTTTTCAAAAGGATGTTTTTGCCGGAGAAATACAAGAGGAATTCTGAAGGCTCAGCCAAAATTGCAAACAGAGGTAATCCTGTTTCCTCACACACACCCTTTCCAGAAATTATATTGACTTAACCACCCCAATTCCTTCCCCTGCTCTGCTCAGGCAGATATAACTTGGATGCATAGGAGGAGTTACTTACCAAGATGCCCTGAAACAGACAGGCAGAGGGACAGTAGCTCCTCTCTGCAGAATCAGGGCAGTAGGCCAAATGCCTTGGTGGGATGAAAAGCTGTGACATAAATTGCACCTCCCCCAGGACTAAGAGGAGGAGCCCAACCACAGTCTGTCCTCTGGGTTGATCCAGGAGGACTTCGGCTCTGCATCACAGATACAGGCGCAGGCAGTAAGGTGACATCCTATTTCATACAATTTACAAAGTGGGGTAAAAGCTAGGACATGAGGCGAGCTGCCCATAATAATAACTATCTCATAGGAATATGGATGTCCAAGGGGGCACTGTAAGCCAGCAACTGAATTTTGTTTAAAACTTCCAACAATTGCTCAAAGATCCTCTCTTTAGGTCTGGCTTTACTTCCAGATAAAAGCATGAAAGCACTAGATGCATACACAAACTAGGTATCCTTCCTTTTGGGGGCTCTTCCTGACTATCCTCAGGATCAGAAAAGAAACTTAACAACTGAGACTGCCCGGTTCCTTCTGCCTAATGTGCAAGACAACTCCTATATGGTTTCCCAGATGAAAAGGCCAAAAGCACATATCCTGAGACAAGTTTCAATGGGCCTACAGCTGTTGGAGACACTCCAAATTTGTCAGCTAAGACAAGGTTGTAGGCCCTTTACAATTCTTCTTGTTAGAAGTCAAGTGCTGAAATTTGGAAATCAGGAGCATTTTCTGTAATGCCAAATAAATATACCTTAAAGCCTACTCACATAAATTAGATTGTGAACTTTTGCTCCTAAGCCTAATCAGTCACCTACTCAATGGTCCCTTTGATTTCTGGTCCAAAATAGGTACTAGTCAGTTTCAGCTCTAATATTTGCTTTATGTTAATGAGAGCAAAGTGTTTATCAAATTATCTTTGAAAACAAGTTCTTGGGTCATTTTAATTTCATTCCACAAGGAGACATGCAACACAATCGTAGCCTTGCGTAACAAATGTCTGCTATATTAATGATGTTTTTGTTTCTCTTTAGGTGTTATACCTGGGTACCACTAAGAATACATATGAAAGTAAAGCAAATTATGTTTTATCACAGATAAGCATGTTTCACCACTTCATGTATACATACATAGGGACAAAAGCATGGCTACCCACACGTCTAACTTCACCAGTTCTTAAATTAACAGTTCATAAACAGGCACCTATAAAGTCTGAAGTCTTCATGACTACATTTTAATGTTCTCCATGTTTTCTACTCTTCTAATCCTGTTATGGTTGTCAAAAAATTTTTTAAGTAGATTGCCACCACGTTTTCCTGCAGCTAAGGGGCAGGAAAAAACCATAAATACTTCTAAAGTTATCAGTGGGCTAAAATAGGGTGGTTCATTGAACCTGCTATGCAATCTTTGTGATATTAGTTTGAAAAGGTACAATGTGATTGGCCAAATGGATGAAAACCACAACACAACAGCTTGACCACAAGCAGTGAAGTAAATCCTCTGGAACAGGGTATCTCACATCAGTAAAGGTGTGTAAATTCTTAAGTATTTACGGGACTGGATCATAGCTGTGATCAGAGTAAACCTATAAATTTTACTAACCTAAACAACTAAAGCATATAAATCTCAATAGCCACATACAAGTTTTCTATTTTAAGGAAATGAAAGACTCTTTACCGGGAGCATGTTTGTTAGGGTTGTAACTTAGCTCCTGGTTTCTTGTTTGCAACTCTTACAAATTTATTTCTTTCTCCGTGAATTTCTTAAAAGAAAGACATCTTGCCTAGCTATAACATGCTAGGTAGTCACAGAGGAAAAAAGGAGATTATTATCGTTATGTTCAAGTCTGGTTTTAACAAACCCCTTGCAAAAGATTCCAGCATCTAATTTAAAAGACTCATTTTACTGATCTGTGGGTAAAGAACTATTCAAATCATTCAGTTTGACCATTAATGAATTTATAGGTTAGTATATGGTGAAGGAATTCATGACAAGAGCAATCATGTGGAAAGAATCTGCTCATGACTATTTGTTCTTGTTTTGCAGAACTTTTTTTTTTTAATCCAATCAACGTGGATTGGTTCTTTCTAGTTTAACATAATAAGTTTCTTAAGTCTCCTCATAGACTGAGGAATTCAGAACCTTTCTTGAATCAGAATCCCCAAAACTGAATATAAATGAATAATATAACTGAATATAAACAGTCAGAAACATATCTTCTTCCCAAAACTACGTACAGTTTCACACACACACTTTCTTGACAATTCTGCTGAGTTACTCTTTACACATAGAAGGAGTGACAGAAGGCATTGCATGCCTCAAATGGTATTAATGACTTGACATTTATCAACATTTTTCAACCACAGAGCTGTCTGTAAATGTACTCATGTACATTGTCTTTTCACAGTCAAGCTAAGAGGGACTGGCAAGGGTACTGAGAAGACCCTGCTTGCCCTCCATCTTCAACACCAGGCATGCTATGCCATACATTTTGAATTGCCACATTGTTTTTGCCAGCTCCTCCCCTACCTGCCATCAGGAGGCAAAATAGAAGGGGAGCCTGAGAGGGGTCCTGGCATGGTGAGCCACTTGGGTGGGGTCTAGACTCACCAGGGACATATAGCCCTGGAGCACACTGCACATCTGCAGGTGCCCAGTGTAGACAAGCCACTGGCAGAAAAAATAGGCTCCTTAAGTTAAATGAAAAAGAGCTTTTTCTTTGGTTCTAGCTCTTGCAGGCAAATGTCAGCATGGTTCTTCAGAATATTGTCTAGACTGAGAAAGCATTTATGTCCAACCATCTGCAGACATTGGAAAAATATGAAACCTGCTAAGAAACTACTACAGCTGCAAACCTTGTTTTGATGAGTTTATTCCTAATTTCTTTACCTATAAACTCAAAATCTGGCATTCACAAAACCTTCTTTCTATGGTAGCTCATAGTCAACTGATCGTTACATATTTAAAAACCAAAAAGACTGTGCAGTACCTTTACACAGTCTTGCATGGTGCCAACAATAGCAAAACAGACCATTATGTTTGCATATAGTTATACAAACTAATTATATAATTAGTTAATGTTTGCACAGTCCTTTAATGTATACAATTGGCTTTTTTCAAGGCTTCCTCATGTTTATCAGCTGGCAATGTAAGAAAACCAAGATGAGGGTGTTTCAGCTGCACTCTGCAGTGCAAGAACACAACTAATATGGGATCACTGGAGGCATCTGCTGACTACAACAGCAGGGAATTTGCTCAGTCCAGCTCCCTGCCTATAGCCACTCTCAGCAGCACCCGAGCATGTACAATACTTGTCTCATACCTGCACTGCACTCAGTTCCCACCTCTACTTCTGTAAATGTAAAATGAGATTTGCAAAAAGTGCCAATAAGTTTTTTAATTCACTTCCACTACACTCAGACCACAGGATCAAAGTGAGACCATTGCTGAAGGTTTTAAAAAAGCCCAACAATGAAATGTGCAAGCAGCTACAGCAAATTCAAGCTCATCATCATGTAGTCGCTGTTTTGCAACTTCATTTTCCTGACAGGCTTTTGTGAAAACACAGGAAACAATAAAAATTCAAATACTTTCTAGGTGCTTTTGCACCCCCTACACTGTAGGAGTAAGAATTGTACAATGTGTGGTAACACTGATTATTTTTCTGCAGGGTACCTTGTGCTTTATACGGTTTAAAAGGAATAAACCAAGTGTAGATTTGGGGTTTTTTTCTTGTAATGCAGAGATTACAGTTCTAGCCTGTTTCACTGTCTTTCCTGTACTCTTGACTTCCATATATAAATTGTCATACTATTTTTTTCTGAAGGCTACAGAGCCGCGGAGTGCAGTAAGCTGGGTCTGAAATTCTGTTTTCAGTGGCCTGTCTTCCCCTTTCATATATGAGGCCATAAGACAAACACAATTGATATTTCAGAGGAGCAAAGACAAAATGCAACAAGCAATACCAGATTAACACAGCTATGCTCTTCTCCACGTCCAACAACAGGACAACACATACTCCAACAAGACTGACCCTACAGTGTTTGGTCTAGACAAAGGCAGACAATAGCAAAGTAAAAGTAAAGAAAATAAAGTAAAGCAAAACTGCATCTTCCAGGTGAAACCTGTGAACTTTGAGGAACAATGCTTCCCAGGTCTCTCCCTCAGAAAGTACAGCTTTGCAAAACTTCTCAAGTAACCTGAATGTCATTTACACAGATTCGGTCCTTGGTGTTCCCCTTGGTTTGTAGCAGGGCAATTAGCAGCATATTCCTTTTGTCCAGCTGGCAGAATTATACTGTGATTAAGTAAACATGAGGCACGTACACTTTGTTCTCCATCTTCCTCCCACACGTATCCCTTCACACACTTTCAGCTCCAACACGCAAATGAATTTCAATCAGTATTGGTCTTACCAGAAGTAAAAGGCAAAGTAACAGAAGAAATTTGCATGAAAAAAACCTAAAACATTACCTTCTTGTGCAAGAAGATGATTTCAATTATTCACAGGGCAGATGTTTCACACTGTAGCTATACTTGCTTTGCATCTATGTATTTCTGTAGCAGTAAAATTTGTATTTTTAACACTAGAACATTATTGGTTATCATAAGTGCTGTCACAGTAGCTCTTCATCACTCTATAAAGAAACTGGAGACTGAGCGGGGATTTGAACAGTGCTTTAAAAAGTCCAAAAATAAAAGGTAGCAATGATGGGGAAATTACCAGAACATAATGAGGACAGGAGCAAATAGACTCGAAGCAAGAACACAATCACTGAGAGAAGAAAGGCAAGAGTTACACGTATCGCTGCCCTCCACCTCTTTTGCTTTCATTGATCTGTTAAAGGACCACTTTCCCAGAGGAGCTTATGACACATACTACCAGTCTGGGGAAATGACAAGTACTAATCTGTGTGTTTACTGAGTTATCATGCCGCCACAGGTGCTAATTTAGAGGTGCTACTGCTCATCCTTGCCAGAAATTCACCCTCCACATACAACTACAGGCCTAATGCAAAGAATCAAGTTGTGAAATTTTGAATAGGACTCAGCAGCATCTGGAAAATGTTTATTAATATTCATAGACCAAGGACATTTCAGACAAGAAGAGATACCAAAGGCATATGACAGGTAATTGAGAGATATGGCTGCAGGCACTCTGCAGACATTAAGACACTTCTGTAATTTGCAGTTGTACATTTTTTGTACAGTAACAGCAGCAGATTTTGGCAGATAACAAACAGTACTAGCAATGACTCAGAGTACCTAGAAGAGGAATTACTAGTAAGAAAGCAGCAAAACTGGAGATCAGGGAGAGAAATGGTATTTTTCCACAAAAGCTAACAGACATGAATACAATAGACATATGTCATTTCATGTAGGGTTTGGGGGTTTTTTCCCAATGTGGGGGGAAATCTGGCATAGTTGTACTGCAGAACAAAAAAGCTGATGTGTTTATTTGCTTTGGTGATGAGAGAACTATCACAAACACACAGCAGTAATCACTGGCCACTATTTTTCTAGTCACAAGTTACACAGCTGAACTATTTCATTCACTTGCACATCGGAATAAAGTAGATTTGCATCTTGTATTTTGAATTGGTGTTGCATTAGTCTTGAGCATATAAATTTAGGATGTATGCATATATTACTATGTAAATAGATAATCAATAGAAATACTGTAAACAATTAGAATATTCACCAGACAAACAGATGAAAATGGTTGCTAAGAATCAAACCCTAAATCTTATCATACTGCATTAGGAGCAGCAATTCACTTATTTTAATGAAGCAATCTGAAGTTCAGATTGCATCCTTTGCAACCACGTATTAGGTATGAATGACTGAAAATACTGATGCTCAGTTTTTTCTTTCAATAATTCAAAACAGTATTTGAAAAAATGTTTGCAGTTGGAAAATCAGATATTTTGCCAGTCTTCTGCACATTATTATTTCTTTAACAGTTTGTTTCTCCTGTTCTAAAATAATCCAGGGCTTCCAAGAAGTTTTGAGAAAAGACACTTAGGAAAAAAAAAAAAAATCCTATATGCTCTTTTTCTCTTCAAAGCCACTATTATTCCTTAGTAAGTGACTTATCTTTGGCAGTTCATAATCCAAACTCAATTAACTTTCTTTCAACACTGTTTTGCTATGTTAATTTCAACAAAATTTCTCCTATAAAAAAACATCTTATGGAATTTATTTAGAATGAAATAAATAAATCAGTCTAGATCTCTAGAATCTCAGATAAAGTTTTTTCCTACACTTTCAACGCTTCTGCAGAAATATCCAGTACAGACATAGTTTTCCATTAGACTCTATAGAAGTCTAGCATTTTCTAATAAAACTTCTATAACCTGTCCACAAGGGACAAAAAATAAACTGCTCCAGCAACCTTTCATTCTGAGTTTCAACTTCACCTTTTTACAGGGAGAATTTGTTACCATCTAAAAGAAATGTCTTTCCAGTTGCACTGACCCTACTACCTCTCTCAGTAAAAGAGGTTAATTAAAAAAATCTCCAGATTAAAGAAGAAGCTCATGCTGGAGTCAGGGAATGTTCATGCTGTATTTTCTGTTAATAAGAATGTACAAACTCCTGCTTTCATGACCAACAGGGGCCACAGGCATGTAGAAAGAGCTTCCCAGCTCGTGTTTTCAGAACTCTCTCAGACAGCACTGGGGCTGATCTTCCCACTCACAAGGCCTTATTACAGAGTCACCAGCCCAAGAAGGTCCACCTAGTACCATAGTTATCAGTGACTCTGACTGCCTTCTGCAGAATGCACACAAAGGAATGTCCTTTTTCTTCTTCTGGGAGGAAGACTTGTGCATTGTGTTTTAGGTTTGAAAGCTGAGAATACTTCAGCCATTTGCCTTCCAAATAAAAAAGTAATACTCTTAATTTATCCCCTTATAAATGCCAGTGCACAACAATAAGAATATCCACAAGTCTAAATAGGTCCTTCAATCTACAGAATATTAAGACCCAAATCTATAAAAACAGATTTACAATCCTGCACAAGAGCTGAAGCCAATCTGAATGTGAACTTATAATGAACACAAGTGCACAAGCACTTGCTAAACTTGTATCAAGAACAGTGTTCATAACAGAATTATACCTGCCTTTGAATTACACTTTCAAATTTCAATCCTGGTTGCCCTACATACACTGACATTTTCATCTTCTGTGGTCCAGACTATTATCCTTTACTCCCATCAGCCCTTAACTTCACACAGTGTAGTATTTAGTAGGTGAAAGGGGTTCACTGGAAAACTGTCACTACAGTTTTCTTCATACCAGATAATAATTACATTTGTCAAAGGCAAAACTTAAAAACAGGACCTATTTAGACTTATTTTTCATATTAGACTTATCATGGAGGTGGGGATTTGGTTTTTTTCCCCGAAAGTGAAAGAGAATTCTTGCAAGCCCCAAGTTTCAGTTTCTCTACCTCACAAAATTACAAGTTACTGTACTTGCTCTTTACAGAAAAGTTTTCCTTTTTCCATCAGTGCTATTTGACATAACTGGTAGTGGCTAAGCTGCAGGAAGGTAGATTGCCAAGGAGATATGAAAAAGAAGAAGACAGGGTTATCTGAGGTACAGGATGAAGCTCCAAGGCACACCTTGCACAAGCATGCTGGTTTCTAGAAAGGCTTGATGACAGAGTAGATATAGAGGGAAAGGAGAGAGAATTGTGATGCTGGGGACACCAGGGCTTACCCACCACCCCAACTGGTGGGGACCAGTGGCCTTTGGTGACCGCCAGACAGGGAGCTATGAGGAACAGCAATGGGTGAAAAGTTTTCCAGTAGCTAACTAGACACATGGTCTGCCTCATTTGTTTTTCAGTTATTTCCTGGGGCAGACTCAAAGCTGTTCTACCTTTCAAACACCCAGTAAGTTAAACATCCCAGTGAGATATCAATCCTACTTAATTTCTGCACAGGACTTATATGAGGTCAATAGAAGTTTCAAAGCCTTCAGCAGCTTCCATATTTAGCAAGAAAATTATTTTTCTTTTCTGAGAAAGGAATTCAAAACAGCCATAGGAAAAAACATAAAAAATTAATGGTGTTGGTCTTACACAAGATTCTCGGCACAGTTCGCAATCTGACTATAACTACACAAAGCCATTTTATGAAACAAATGTTTCCCATCCCCATCCAAGTTAACAGTAGTAAACAGACTAACCAAAAATTGGCAGTTTCACTGGGCTTTGAATACTGCCCAGAGTTAGTGTGATCACAAATAAATGAACGGATATGAATATACAAATCTATGTAAAATTAATTTCCTCATTCCTTTTCCCTCTCCATGCATTTCTAAAATGCATTCAATGATCCAAAAGTATTTCATTATGACTTCTCTGCTCCGTCTCCCACCTTCACACCAAAACAAGTGCAGTTAAATAACAATCACGTCCACTGCAACCAATCAAGATGCTAGAAACAACATTCCCATCACGTGAACCCCAGCAATTTCAGAGATAAATACTTATGGGTCAGGGCAGAAATCTCCCTGTTCTCTTATGAATACACATGACACATTAAAAAATACATGGTTTTTCACATGGAAATAAGACGTGTTACTGTATTTCACACCAATGAAGAAAGTAGTTGAAAAAGTATATACAAGGTGGGAAAGAGTCCAATGCAGCAAGAAGTCAAAATAGAAAGACACTTTAGGTTATGCAGCAAAGCTAGCAAGAATCTGAGTATAGATGAAGTGGGCAAAAAACACCTGCCTTGCACCTCTGTGGGCAAAGGAGAGTCAGGCAGCAGCATTAACCATTCCACTGCTCAGGAGCTGGCCAGGAAGGGCACACACGATATCGAAAGTGGTCTTCCAGCAGGCCTCGAGGTCCCAAAATGAACAGCATTTCTCTTACATTACGAAAGATTTTTTTAAACATTTCCTCTCACTTGAAAGCCAACTCATTTTCTAGCTACATGCTTAAGCAAATAATTATCCAAGCAGCCCTCTCTTATTGCCAAAAGCATCAAAACATTCACAAGAAATGGTGTGGATTGTGTTAGAAGATACATTTCATTAATTAATTGACACCAATGCTGGGTCAGTAGTAGTTTTTTAGAAGAACATTTATTTGGGAATGCTGATTGACAGAGCAGTTATAGTTTGCTTAGCTGGAACTTGAAAGCCAACTGCAGATTTATTAACAGATGTTCAAACAGTAGTGTATAATAAATCTAAGTTCAATCTGGACCAAATATGCTGCTGCTGAGCTCTTGATTTACCATCTGAAATAAGCCATTGAAACCATCTTAGTAGGACAAAACAAGGATGTTAAAGTGTATGTTATGCCATTAAGAACTATATTTAGCTGCTGAAGTAAACTTCCTGTTGATAATGTCAGCAATGATGACGACTGCCTGTCATACTATACTGGTATTTGAATAATGCATGAATTATAAATTTAGGCAAATATTACAATTCATTCCAGGTTTTCTCAAATGCCTTTTTAGTAAGAGTATCTATATTCTTTTCACCTTTCTAAGTAAAAATTATTAAACTGTATATAGAGATTTTTTTTCTAAACTTCTGTGCTCAAAAACACTTACTTAGGATGTTTCCAAACCATTCATGGTAAAATTCTTAGTAACCCCAAAGCTTTTTCAGTGTTTGAATGAGTTCTGAAATTCATTCAAGTTTCAGAAACAGGCAGACTGAGACAAACTATATTCCTAATTGTAAAGTAAATATGAATTTTTTTCTGTAAAAGGCAGTATATAACACTAGTTAAAAATATTCTGTTTGGTCTTAGACTCCTCATTCAAGTAACAGTAAAGAGAAGAGCTGAAATAAAGAAAAGAGCCATTCAGGTGAAATAAGGAGAAATACTTTTCATCAAAACTCCAAGGTTTGAGGGTACTGAAAAGCAGACAGAGAATATTTTTATCACTGTATCTCCACTTTCAGTCCAGTCAATACCAAATACCACCTAAACAGAGGAACCTGTATGATTTCATTGTGGCCTATACAAGATCACTCTTGATGTTTATAACCACCAAAACCCGAATACATTATAATGTTAATAAAACATAATCCAGCCTAAAAATTCACTCTCCATTTGAATGGAAGCCCTTTTTGGAAATGACACGGTAACAGTTCTGCCTTGAAGCTCCTAGAGCAGTTTGCAGGTCTTCAGTCTCACAGCTCCTGAAAATGCAGTGAAGCTGTAGCAGCCTGACCTGAGCAGTGTGCTCCGCTGTTAGGTGGGGCAGGGCCATGGTCACCCCTGGGAAGGAGAGACCCTTCCTCCTTTTGGTAGCTGCTGGGCTAGTGGAGGGAGAGAGAGCTGGAGAGACTGCAGGGAACAGCGTGGTGCCAGAATGGAGCTGAAGAGATGGCAGTGGGTTAACCAACAGTCACATCTCTGGGGAGACAGACACAAAGACTTTGCAAAGGACTGGGAAAGACTGGGCAGGGCTTGCACCCAAAGCCCTGCACTGGTTGCCAGCAAGGACTCTGTGGGATTTATGAATTAACGTTTTGATTTCTCCTCTTTCTATTACTTTCACTTTTCTCTTTTTACAAAGTTAGCCCTAGCTGTTATCCTGGTTTTTATAATGTCTTATGTAGAAAACTTACCCTAAGTCTTGGCCTATCTGTTGCATAATGGCCAACCAGCATTGTCTATCACAGGCATTAACAGCTGTAATCTCTACTCACAACTGGGGAACTGAGTCAGACACTACACAAAGACAGCGTTCCTGAAACCTTCTTGGGACTATTCAGCTGAGTTATACCACTTGCAGACTGCAGACTCAGAAATCACATCTGCCAAATTTAATCACTTATATTTTTAGCATTATCGTTGACCAATAAGAAAAGCGAAGAACATTTTGGGGGAAAACTGACTTTAAAGCTTGCCATTTCCAGTTGGCATTTGCCATTTCTAATTTGCAAGCTCTTAATACTTGTGTTTTTAGCTACACTACAAATTTTAACCTACTGGGTTTTTTTAATCCACTAGTTTTAATCTACTGTTAAATATTTTAGTAATTAATTCTTCAAATCTCCATTGTGTAAAGGATTTTTATTAAATACAAGGTAGGAATAACCAAAAAGTTTTTTGTAAAAGCAGAAGAGCCTGGATTCTCTTGCAGAAGAAACAATATCAACAAGACTGCAGGGAAAGAGCATTATCCCACTGCTCTGCTGGAGACCGAAATATAGCTTCTTCTTTAGTGGGAGTCAGATTTTAGTCTGATGGAGCTTATTTCCCTGCAGGTAAGATACAGACCAGATAGCAATGGTCAAGCACCTTTTTTTTTTTAATTTTTTTAAAAAAGAGGCAGACACTGCAAGGAAGTGAAAATTGAAAAGTATGTACTTACAAAGTACTGCGTCTACTCACCATTAACTATCTTTTCTCCTTCATATTAATCTCCAGTAAAAATTTTTATTTTTTAAGACTTCATTTCATTAAAAAATAAATAGTACTAAGGCAAAGTCAGTCAAAGCAGCCTTTCCTGAACACAAAGTAATGCTTTCTGAATGAAAATAACATTTTACCCTATTGATTCCCCCCTCAAAGAAGCAGGAAGCTCTGCAATATAATTCTGACCATGCAGACAAGAGTGTGCAAAGTAATCCCTTATTAGAGCCCAAATATGAAGTTCTGAGTACACCCCTGATTTCAACAGGAATTTGGCTGGAGCAAGATTTGGTGTCATTTCAGGGAACTAAATTCCTGAGGCTTTTGGATGCATTTGAAAGGGGAAGGTGTAGTGAGGAAAACAGAAGTTTCCTCACCATTGTACGCAGCTACCATGGGTTAGCAAGGACACCAGTTCTTCTCAGTGGCTGAAGTTCACTGACTCCAAGCATGAAGAGGAGACACATGCTCTAGAAATGTCCCCTTGGACACTATCTGCCTGCCATGTGAATACCTGCAGGGCAACCTGTCATGCCAAAATTCTTTCCAGAGCTTTTACAAGGGAAATGTTATGCATCAACTGCTTTGTTATAATAGTTAAAGCTGGGGAAGAAGGAATGTCTCTTCTGCTGACCTCTCAGCTTGGTGCTGTCCTCAGACAAAATGTCAGATTCATGGTTGAACTGGCAAACCTGAAGAGATGGTGGTCTCTGCTCATTAAAGCATAATAATCCACTGTAGACAGACTCTCATGTCATTAGCATTTGAAACCTCTTATACACAAAGATAAAAGTTGGCAGGTCTATACCAGACAGATGCAGTGAGTTACCTAAACCAGTATCAGTATTAGTATTACACATGCTTGTATGTTTTTTCATGACAAACATTTGCTATTGTTGAGACAGCCAGAGCTACAGTGACTGACTGATGGTACGTTTCTCACACACACCAGCCCTCTTCTACTTTCACTTGCCCACATAGAGGCCCCAAAAAAAAAAAAACAAGTCCAATTTTAAGGTGAAATTTTACAGAATTCTAGACATGTGCTTCCCAAAAAAGAACAAACAAATGCTCAAGAATACAAACTGTGTGTTTGTATTGTGAAACAATACCTGCATGTAAAAATACACACATGCCATGCTGAAGTTACACCCATATATGAAATTTTAATCAGTCATACGCTGGCACACACATCATCTGAACGTCGCTTGCAAGCAAACAGTTGTAGGTTTGCATAAGAATAACTTTAATCTGAAACCTAGCTCCCAACTTCAAAAAATTTCACCGCAACAGTTGAGGAATATTTCTGGGTACAGATGTAAGAAAACAGTAAGTTCAAAAACACAGGACTAGGTCAGTGAACCCAGTTGCAAGAGTGACCAAAGATGCAAACATTTTTCATTATTTCAGAAGCATCTCAGTAACTGTTTAGTTAGCAAACTTAACTATTCCTGAAGTTCAGTCTCTAGAAATGTCATGTGTACAAATGTACAGCCTTGTTATAGAGCAAGTAGGATAATCAACTGCAACAATTGCAAATTTATGCAATTTAAAATATCCTGTCAGAAGAAATGTACTGCAGTGCTTTCATTCATTCATCATTGAAATCTGAATTGTATGCATCCACAACAGAAAAAAAGAAGTCCAAGATACTCAATTAGCAAAGCATTTGCTAATGTCCTAATTGTCCAAATACTGGTTCTGCCTGAGCAGACAATAAAATTCATGATAGGAGTTGAATGGAACAACTTGCACCACAGAATAGAGTAGTAGCTCCAGAAGGGAATTCCTCTTTCTGATCACATTGTCATAAACGCTTTTAAAATGCCTTTTTTTTGGTGAAAAGACAGCAGTAGCAAAAGTGAACCATAATCTGTTTCAGCCTATTAAAGTGTCAAATGGTTAGACTAAATAGGGATATATCTCTCTACACAGCCCAGGGAAAACCACTTAAACCACAGATTTTATCGACTGCATGGTATCTGTAGAACTGATCACATAAAACCCCAATGAACCGAGATTTTTATCACAAGGAAAAGTTCCATGTCATCCCTTTAGAGCTGCAACTGGAGAATATTGCCTGGACATGTGTTTTGGGTTTGGTTTTTTGTTTTGGTTTTTTTTTTTGTTTGTTTTTGGTTGTTGGTTTTTTGTTTTGTTTTGTTTTTCACAAGGGCCTACGTACCAGCTGTACCCTGTATCACGAGACTGAGGGAAAGGGCTCAGGGAAGCTCATTCCCTGCTCCTGTCCCAGGCCCCCCTGCCTTTTATGATGTGAGATGAGTTCCTTACACCCCCTTCCCATTCTGGGGGGACTATGGAGCTGACTTCCAACTTCTAGAAACAATTCAACAGTTAATCAGCTTCAGCAGCAAACGTAGCCCTGTGACATCCAAACACTACTACTCCTACCTCCTAGATCTCTCTATAACCACCACCCACAAAACAGCTGAAGGGCATGCTTGCCACCTGTAGAATTTTACAAACATAGGTATAAAATGGCAATATTTGACTTAGCCACATAAATATGATGTTTAAATGCAGACAACAAACTTCTCTAGCTGTTCCCACAGTCTCAAAAAATCTTCCCACCTTAATGAATAATCTAGATTTTTATTTTAAGAAAATGAACAGAAAGTGGTTATTTGTTTTGCAAGACCAACTATCAAAGATAAATTAGGAGATCAAAATCCCATCTAGAGCCACCAGAATTGAAGATGTTTCTTTGCTGAAATGAAGAAGTTTCACTGGTAAAGTCACAGCAGTCAATAATGCCATAATTCTGTTTACTCAACAAGTTTACCATGCGAGATAAAAGATAAAAAACATACTTGGCTGTTGCAGTTCATATTGATGCAGTTTAAAATACTACAGTAAGCATTTCATGGCAGTATATTTGTTCTGGTACCTTACAGTTAATACCACGTTTGAATTTTTTGTTATTTTTTCAAGAGAGAATAATCTCCCCATTTACTTATTCACTATAGACACCTACATCACACCTATCACTATGTATTATATTTTCATCACTGTTACTGTGACATGCATTGCAGCAATGCCCAGAGGTTGCAGTAGCAACTGGGCAAACATAAAATAAATAAACTCTTCACGATGAATCCAAACAGAGAAGAGAGTCAAATGGGGAGAGTGAGAACAGGGGGACATAAAGTTAACATGGGACACAATAGTTCAAGAAGTTCCAGCAACAAGTACCACAGCAGGAACTAAAATAAAATTCTGCCACGCTGATGAGAATACCAAGTTTTTACTACATCAACTGAGCGATGTTTCTACATCTGCATCTCTGCATTCCATGCCCAGTGCCCCATCAGCTGCACTCAACACATATTGAGCTGTATCTCAAGTCTGCTGAAAATATGATCCACATATACAACTAGCGGTGAAGGACACGCTCCATGAATTCAAGTATAAGGTAATATGCAATGCCTGCAAACACCTCACTGGCCTGACATGAAATTTAGCCTGGAAGGGATAAGTGGTTCAGAAACACAGACAAAGGAACACATGGAGACTATTTATAACCCAGTTAGAAACAGGTGAGATACATTTTAAGACAGTTTATTTTGCAAGCTAAGCCAAAGTCCAAACATGTAAGCATGGTCCTTTAAAAAAAGTCATACCAACTCTCCTAGCTTCCTTGAACTCTGAGACAGAACTTAATTATCAAATTCAGCTTCAGAAAGACCAGCTACAAGTAAAATAGAAAAGAAAAAAAAAAATCTAATTGGTGCAGACAATTCCCAGTTGTATTCAGAGAGGAATTATAGAACCATAGAATCACAGCATATCTCAAGTTGGAAGAGACCCATGAGGATCATTAAGTCCAACTCCCTGCTCTTCGCAGGATTACCACAGGTATTTACAACTGTGTGAGGACCTTGAAAGTAAATGAAGATCATTTTTGCACTTTATGTACAGAATAGATGTCAGAAGAACAGCTTCTCTTCTCATTGTTTTCCATGGGTGGGGTGTAGGAGAGAGCAGCTAAAACAAAGCCAGCAGCAGGTATGCTTCCTGTTCACCCTCATCAAACAGGTCTGCTGCAGTGGGGACCAAATAAAGGAATACAATACCATTGTGAGCATCATGTTCTAGCACTGCTAGGAAAGGCAGTATAGTTCAAGGAGAACACAATGGTAATATGCAAAAAAGCCACATCCATCTGCAAAATTCAGTATTTGCACATATCTATGCTTAACTGTGCACCAGGCTGCTTTTTGGACCCCTGCTCCTCCATGTAAAGGCACAAACAACCTGTTCTCTCTCTGTAGGTGCACATGCAGCCCTGAAATTAATTTTGTGTTTGACATCAATAAATTGCACTTCAGTTGGAAATCTCAAAAGCACTGTAAAAATGTAAAAATAACTTATCCAAAATTTGCCAACGAAAGCAGCAGAGGCAGAGCAAATTTAAATGACTTACCCATATTCACACCAAAATACTTAAATCTTACTTCACACAGAGGGAGAGGTGGCCTCAATGCAGTTTTTCAAGAATTTTCAGGTACAAAACTTCTAGAACTTTCATATTTCAACTGGATTTTTATTCCAAATTTCCCCTATAAAAAGGTGGCTGAAACATGCATCTCTCTGTATGAACACTGATTTTGTTAGTGCCACNGATGGCTTGACCTGATTCAATTTTCCTCTCTGCAAACTCGATGGAGAATACAAAATTCATTAGGACTACATAAGTGCAGATGCAGAAGTATCCTTTAATCAGTGAAAACGGGAAAAAAAAAGGAAATGCTATATTCCTGGAAGTCACCCTCTCAGGAAGGTACATTTGCCTTGATTTTACCCTTTGGAAATTTTGCCGAGGAGGACATTTAAAGGCATACTGAGATTTCCATCAGAGGTTGCCCATGGGGTCATAAGCTCCGTGTAGTCTCCCCCATCCAGCTCACCCATGATTTCTTTGCAGTGTTCCAGCTGGAGATACTCTTTGGATGCTATTGACAATAGCAAGCTGTCATCATGGTGAAAACAGGTGTCATAAAGCTATTGATAAAAACACCCCATCACCTTCAATTGGTTTGCTCCAGACTGAAAGAATAATATTTGGTCTAAGAAGATTATAAAATATGACTTTACTTAAATCTACCCCTTCACTCGACTGCATTTTGCGTAGCTGCAATTCATTTTAAAAGTTCAGTGGCCAGGCCCACAAAGCAGAGAATAAAAGAGTAAGGCTGGGTGGGTATGAGAGAAGTTAAATTACACTCTTAACACAGAATGGGTAAGTGTTGGCAATATGCCTAATACTCTTGAGGGATTTTACAGTTCCTGTGTAAAGTAGATCCTTTTTGGCATTAAGCCTAACACTCTTCAGGGAATTTTTGTAAGTTGCCTGGGGCCTTTATAGCACATAGTCCCACATGCATTTTGGTATCACCAGCTATTTTTATCTTCTTAAACATTTTGTTCTTAAACAAAATTCTGAATGCTTAAGATAAAGACTTCAAAGGTACAGAGTCAAAATCAATGTAAATCACTGCCTTCCATCATTTCTGTTCCACGAGTTGCCTGAACATCATTTATGTTCAGGAGTTGAACCATGCCTGAAACATGACAGATAGAAAAAAACTTTTAACCTGAAATAAGCACTCCAAAGGAATGTCTTGCAACAGGAATCTGTGTACCACCTTTTACATAAAAATGAAGTAAACCTCTTGCACATTCCGTGAGAGGCATACCAAGAACTACAGTGAACCTTCTCAAACCTGACCAGGATTGTTGGTCATCCAGCCCCTAACACTAATTGCAGATTTAAACTCAGGGAGTCCCTTGTGCTCAGCTGTGTCTGCTTGGAAAGTCATACACCAGATAAAAGAGCCCACCAAGACCCATCCCTACTGTCTTCAGAATGGATTTCCCCAAGAACTGCCAGAGCTGCAAGTACTGATTTCCATGCCTCGATGGATCCTGTGGTGTTTTTCAAGCATATCAAGGCCACTGAAGCATATGCAAAGCTGGAAAATGTGCCATGCTGGATAAAACTAAGATCATTATCACTTAATCACTTTGCTGTACCTAAACATCATCAATAACCAGGCTTTAAAACTGCTGACAATTGATTATAGAAACAACTGAAAAAGACAGTAAGTCTTAAGTCAAGCTTTCTGTGTGAGGAACTGCACAGAATACTGATGAACATCTTTTTTCAGACTGCGCCAACTGACACATAAAACCAACAGTACTAGAGAGCAAAATAAGTATGTTAAAGAGTTTTCAAGTGTGGCTCAAGCTGCTTACTGATTAACACTTCTGTATATAACACTCCTCACAGTCCTGTGCGGTTATTGTTCAAAAGCAAAACAAGGCTCTCTTGGCAACTGGAGACAAATGATCCTCCCTGACCAAGTTCACAGTTCTCACACAGCTTAGCAGCATTGGAGCTCCTTCTTCTTCTAGAGCCTCTGGGAAAAAAAAAAAAAAATCCCAATCTTAAGATTTAATGCCTGTCAACTATTTCCAGGATAAGGAAGAACCTCAGTGATCTCCAACAGGAAACACGCTCATCTTACACATGAACATTAGCTACTTAACTCATTTTACTAGAAAAAATTTACATTCACATTTGCAAGAAAATAGGAAATAAAATACACAATGATTTTTCATGTCAAGGAACAACTTAACACTGCAGGAACCACAGCAATGGAACATGACAGCTGTCTTTTCAAGGGCCCTGGAAAGGAGAACAAAAGAGGTCCATGCCCACCTGCACAAGTTTCTGCATTTCTTACAAACAAACATCCAGATTTGCTTCTTCAAGTCCCATCTCAAGTATTTTCATGTCAACTCTTCACAACTATAACATAGTCACATACCCACATGTTGACTACACTGGTTTTAGTAGAGCAGTCAGGGTGGAACAAAAGACCAGACTGGTTTCAAAGGCTTGAACTCCCCATGTGTGCAGTGCCACCTGCTGCCAGGGAGAAAGCGGGATGCAAGGAGATGGCTACAGATCTCATGACGGAGAGCTGCTCACAATTTCTAGAAAGTCTTGCCAGACATACCAGCTCAAACCACAATCACAGTGAGGAAGACCAGAAGCCAGGCTGACAGGCTGCCTCTCCCCTCCCCGTGTCCATGTTGGACCTCTCCACCGGCTTATGAGCACAGTGATTGGAGGTGCACCAGCTGCACCACCTCCACCTACAGCACCTTAGCATGGAATTTTGGTCACAGTGGAAATTCTCCATCACCCAAATCCAAGCTGCTTTATGACTACAATATATTGTCTTACAGGATAGGAAGACCCACTCCTGAACTTTGAATGAATTGCCGTAAGCAGCAATTCAGACCAAGGATCCAATTCCCTCAGCAGGACCCTCCCCTCAGTGGTGCTTAATGAATAATGCTGAGGGAAAAATACAAAGTGTCCTCCCCAACTATTCCCACAGCCACCTACCGCTACTACCTACACCAGCAGGGATATGTGTCTCTAATACCTCTCAATGGACTTCAGAAATGTTTTCATTCACTGAGTAAGAGAAAACAGTACAGGTGTTGAACATATTGGTCCTTTCAGAAAATAGGTGTTTTTAGAAAGATTTGGGATTTTTATTACCACATGAGACATGAGGACACTCAGGATGTGCCTGAACATAGTCCAGCTCATATTCTCAAGTCCACTGCCTGCACAGAGGAGTGAATAAAACAAGCAATAAGAACAGCTACTAGGTTTTCTAGAAAACAAAATGCTATTCAGATGTGTATGAAGTGCAGATATGCTGGTGATAAATCCTTGAATACATAACTTTTGGGCTAATTCCAATTCTAATTTTAACTATTTGAAATTTACACACTTTAAAAAAAATTACCTTCTTAACAAAACACTCAGTAGAAAGGTGGATTTTTAAAATTATATTATTTTTCATTACAAGACTTCTGTAAAAAGATCTGCATTGATGAGAGAAATTGAAGACCAATGCTGGCCAGGTTATGGTCTTGTGTCTTCCTTTATTTTTTTCACCCTTTTCCTCTTTCTGCTCATTCCTGTCTGATGTCTCTCAAGCTCACTTTCATCTCAGCAGATACTGTCACTAAAGATCTCTTTCTAAGCTTGAGTAAATCTCAAAGGTGTGAAACCAATTATCCACAAAAAGTGGTCAAATACACATATCAAACAAAATGAGAGACTGTAGATTTCCAGTGCCAAATGTGTGTAGTGTTATGCCTGCATTTTGCACCTAATTTCTATGTGAAAATATCTAATATGTGGTCACAAAAGTGTATGCTCCTAGCAAAAAAAAAAAAAAAAAAAATATAAGAG